>OY720032.1:16054377-16398580 GCA_963082485.1 Eudonia mercurella | reverse complement strand
TAGTGAATGCCGAATCGTGTACTACGACTAATATTTAAATGCGCGCGTAATTTCGAAAGGTTCAATGTCATCATTCAAACTGTGGTACGGTTATTGACGCATAGCTTAACACATACGTTGTCCGTTTGACGCAACTGTGCCGCTGTCAACCTCGTTAATCACCCAGAAATAAATTCCAAATTTTATATTGGCGGCAATCACGAAACCTAATTCGTTTACATTCGACAAACTAGTCGTTACGTACAGGTTCGTCCGATAGCAATGCGTATAAATCCATTCGAAAGTTGTAAGTGGACCAATAAAATACGTTAATTGACTTCCTGTAGTACCGGCAGTTTTCTTAATTTTGTCGTCTGATTTGTAAAAGTATGTTTTTATGAAGATCGAGGAGGTGTCGGGTGGTAACGCCGGCGCCCAAAACATGTCACCGAGTCTAGACGACATGTTTATGTTAGAAACTGTTGGCGACTCCAAGGATGGTATCGCCATTAACATTTTATCTGGTTTTAATTCACTTAGTTGTTCCAATTAAATATTTCGTTAAAATCATATAAATTATTATAATTATATTCTAAAAGCTTTATATCAACTTTATCTGCATCATCATTCAAGCAATAGTAAGTAATCATTAAAGTCATAAACTACACAAATACTCAAATTTACTACTCGCAATTCACCTTGGTCCACTTGGATCGATTAATGTTCAATTTTAAGGCATGATTGCATTGACATTGATTCATGGGATGTCTCATTAGCGATTGATTAAGAATTGACAATAACAATCGGAACTTTATAACAGTAGAAGAATAAATTTCCCAATCATGATATTCTATCTGTCGATGCTCATGTTTATTTAAATAATTAAGCTGAGTTTTATCACAAACCTGATAGTTAACATATATATGATTATTACAAGAATTTTATTGTTTTCCGGTCGACATCGGATGTGTTGAAATTAGTGTATGTTTGCTCTTGATTTTATTTCTTCTTCTCGCCATAGCTATGGGACTCGTATTCACTGCACATGCCATATTCATTAAGTATATATTCAAAATATCTTTATTGCATGAGTTTAGATTGCGTTGCATGGTATTTTATAGGAACGGTGCAGTTTAATATAGATTATCAAAAAAATTTACAATTTCTACGAAACATTCAAATTCTACACTTTATTATTTTGGATACCTAATAAAAACGTCAACATCATTGTAAGTGTAATAAAAAAATTACAATCTCAAGAAACAATATTGAAAATTTTATTTATATTAATTTAATAATGGCTTATCTGATTACGTACTTTGTACAAAAATCGTCATTGTATTAGTCTCCTCAACAATTATGATCTTGATTTTGAAATTGAAATTGAATTGAAATTGAATTTAAAATTACTTGTATCCTAAGGATACTTGTATCCTATCTAATTTTCTAAAACACCTTCTCCGCCTATTATTATTTATTTTGAAATTTATGTTGTTTTATCAGACAGTACCAATATTTTTCTGTTGTCATTTATGTTGTCAAATTCAATAAGCATTGTATATATCACTCCAGATGCATTAATAAATTGCTACCAGTACCGATTTTGAAACAGTCTCAAAGGGGCAGGTGTAAGAAACAGGCTGCGGTCGCGCACCGGTCTTCCTTACTTTAAATGAGATTATAAAAGCAGTATGGCATCGATCGTAAACCGAATTACCTTTCGTATAAAAGGATTCAAAGAGTTTTATTTTAAAAAAAAGAGGAGAATTTCGTGAAGACGGCTGAACGTTTTACGGCGAGATGTCTTTGGTTGGAGTGAACGTCGATTGTCACACCTCATTCATGTGGATTTTATTAGTTAACCAGTTATTACTGTACCAACACAAACAATATATACACCAATGTCGCATACAATACATAATTTTGAATTTGCAACAACTAGCAACTGTAATCAATGCACTATTTTTACTAACTTCAACACTTTGCTTAAAACTTTATGCATTGACTGTTTATAATGTAAGTTTAATTACCTATTTAACTTCTTATTGAGTGAAAAGATTTCAAATGTGAATTGATTTCTTTATCGTATGTTCATTTTACAATGTGTAGGTATGACTAACCAGGTATCTAAAATACAATGCGTCATCAGCAATAGCAGAGCAATTATCACAAAAGCAGATGGGCCCAATCTCCGGAGTGACAAAACTGTCAGGCGAGGCATGAACTGAACGAACACAAATAGCATGCTGATTCTGATTTGAGACAACCACCAATCTTCTTGACTCCTCGTTACTCGAGGCTTTGGTATAAGTCATGCAACCACAGCGATTTCTAACAAAACACTTTTTTAATCAGTATTTTATTCTATTGACGGTTTTTGAGTTTTCTGTGATGATGAATTGATGATTTTGTAATATGTTTTTCATTGACAGTCAAACATTTACCCCTGTACTACAAAACAGTGTTCAGAGTTAAACAATGGCCAAATACGTGTTTAATAATATTGGCTATAAAAAGTGACAGCATCTGTTTTAAGCATTGTCAAACTTTTTGTGGTAAAGTCATAGTCATAGTCATAATTATTTATTGCATCATGTTGGTATGGTACAGATCTTACAATATTATAAATAGTCCCTTAACATGACCCTGTAAGGGTATTGCAACAATTTGGGGTTTTTTAATATATTTTTGTATACAACAAATTATTAATTCTAGGGTATTACTAAGTTAACAAAGGCAAAAATAACAAATTAATAAACAACAATAGATATGAATAATAATAATTACTTATCCAAAAAAATCCATTAACGAATAAAAAAATTGCTCAAAATTGTATCAAATACTCCTCTGTTTCTTTTTGTAAAACCTGGATTTCTTTTGGTATTCTATTATATATCTTTATTGACATGTGGTAAGTTCCTGAGCTTACCATATGTAATAAAAGCAGATCTATATGGTTTATGTGTAATAAACGAATATGTCGTGTGTTGCCGGTCCTGTGGCCTTTGTTAAACTATGATTAATTTAGAATTTTTTAGAATGTGAATGCGCGGTGTTGCCTGGTGGCAGAAAAAGGCCAGGTTCTTTACAAATATGTCAAGTATGTCCAACAACAACTACAATAGTTGTTGTTGGACATACTTGACATATTTTTTTAATAAAACAATTCGACTAAAGAATATCTTTTCGAGTCGTGAATCTAAACAATAAGCGGTTATAAAATTGAATTAAATTGAGTATAGTATTTTTATTATAAAAATTCAGACAAAGAAAACTTCTTTGTTCAGTGGAATATTAGTTGCTCATAGTATAGTACTATAACACAAATAATGGTAATGTCTTATATACCTATCTTCATTGGAAATTTGTTGCTTTTTCATTGGCCAATCTTATTGTGCAGAAACATTAAACTCTCGTTGCTGCACCCGCAAGTTTCTTTCAACTTGATAACGTGGCACAAACCAATGTACTCCACATTGCTTTGTGTGGCCACCAATTGTAAGGAAGGAGCGTTGAGCGTCACTACAACGGACAAACGGACGGGCAGCGACAACAAACAAATAACGAACCCTTAACGAATGGAAAAGTGTCACCGCAACAGTTACTGGCTGTCAATAATTTGTGCTGCAGCAGTTTTGTACGGCTGTAGGACTACGCGGCAGTTTTATAGTAGACGGATAGCAAAAACAAATATAGTATGTTTTGAATATGTAGCTGTGCGATATCAACGACGATAAGTTATCATAGGAGTTTCTTTGACGGCCTTCTGGGTGAGATATCTAACTTACTAATAAACTATTGTAGTGTGTGTACTGTAGTGATCGGGACTCCTTGCTAAGGGCAGCTCTGTGGTACACGACGTGATCTGAATTTAAACGTAGAAGCTTAGAAAAAAGGAAGAAAAAAGAACAAGTGTAGATGAGGATTATTGCTTGGGACAGTAGCGAAGGCTGTATTGTAATTAGTTTCTTGATAAAATACGCAACTTGAGTTATTTTGGTGTTATTATTCATAAAGTTACCACAGTACACACACTAAACTAGCTCTAAAAAAGCTCTAAAAATTATAATACACGTATACTATACAAATGAACATACTAAAGTGAGTTCACTTTGCTTTATGACACTAGTGAATTCGTCTAGCGAAAATCTTCCGGCTTTGGACTATCATTACACCAGGGTGCCTAGTGAGAGTTTCATTCAGTCATTCGATTATTTTTTAATTTTATTTTTTTATGTGAGGACGGCCAACAAAATATACACCAATACAAAAAATGCATGGCAAAAGTTAGGTTCTATTTTAATTAAAGGTCGCCACCGCATGCAATCATAATCAAGATAGAATAGTGAATCATTAAAATTATAATAATAAAAAAAAACAAATAAATCACACAAATTGAAATCATCGAATTCATGAATTACTATGATGAAAACAATACTTCAATGAAAACGAGAATTTATTTAGCAAAATTTTTATTCTCCTCCTGTACCACCAGGTAAGCTTTGCTTCAATGCCCCACGCATTATCATTTTCGTTAAAGTGATGGAACGGCGAGTGAAACATGTGCTAGCTAGTTGGTGTAATATCAGTCCAAAGCCTTCTCCTTGAGTATGTTTATTTGTGTAGAGCAAGTATATCATCATCATCATCATCATCAGCTCATTTTATGTCCCCACTGCTGGGGCACGAGCCTTCCCTATGGATGGATAGGGAGAACGGGCCATGAACCACCACGCGAGCCCAGTGCAGATTGGTGGTTGTTAACGACTGCTAATGCAGCCGGGACCAACGGCTTAACGTGCCTTCTGAAGCACGGAGGAGCTCGAGATGATAAATTTTTGGTCACCCATCCGATGACCGGCCTTTGCGAAAGTTCCTTAACCTCTGCACTCGCAGACCGGGCACGTCCACTGCGCCATCGAGCTCCTCATAATATACGAGTCTATATTATGAGGAGCTCGTCCGTATAATATACGAGTCTATACTAGTACTACTAGGCTTTATTAAGGGCTAGTTAATGAGAAATAATAAATTGATCCACAAAAAAATTGTAGGCTAGGCTAAGGCTACCTAAAATGCTAAGTTAGCATGTAAATAGTAGTTTAGGTGCTAACTTAGTATTTTTAGGTGCTAACTTAGTATTTTTGTGGGTTAGGTTAGGTTAGTTTGGTGATCGATTAAATACAACCCCTAGTTAATTAGTACGGGCGTTTTATATCCCCTTACTAAAACACGATACGAACTAAAGTTTTAGTTCAGTTTCAGTTTTAGTCATGCTAGAGATACTCGTATGTACGTTCACGTTAGTAGGATATTATTACATTCATTCATTTTGGTCTTTGTCAACATGCTTTGTTAATTACGTTTTCCTATATTTGTAACCTGTTATTCGTAATAAATAAGAAAAGAAAGCTATGTTGTTCAGCTTTCCTATAAAGTTTGGGCAAACATTTGCCTACTTAACTTGAGTAAACTTAATGTATGATAAATGAGACAGCAAATTAATAGATAAAATTATTGTAACCACAGAGTATTTCTGCAAATTCGAATTATTATTCTCCTGACACTCATGGCAATAAGTAAAATAACTTTTCATCACTTTTAAAGAAAATTTCTATGCTTATGGAAAGGAAACACAAAAATCGTGACAGACAACCGATTTCATGCGATTTGAAACTTTCTATAGTGGACTTAAAATTGGACAGATTCAGTACAAATTTTCGAGGAGCTCGGTGGCGCAGTGGTTAACGCGCCCGGTCTGCGAGTGCTGAGGTTAAGCAACTTTCGCAAAGGCCAGTCATCGGATGGGTGACCAAAAGTGTATTATCTCGAGCTCCTCCATGCTTCGGAAGGCACGAATAACCAATCCGCACTGGGCCCGCGTGGTGATTTAAAAGCCCGTTCTCCCTATCCATCCATAGTGAAGGCTCGTGCCATAAAATAGGGACATAAAACGAGCTGATGATGATGATGATGATGAGTACAAATTTTCAAGATTTTCTAAGAAAAAGACAGTTTATTAAAATTGATCATTGGTTTCAAAGAATTTGAATTTTGTAGTTTGTGTATTATACCTATCATGTTAAATGGCTTTTATTGATAAATTAGCACCTATGATTGTTAATTGTAAGATAGACTTAAGTGTTAACTCCCATCTCTGGGTACAGTAGTGAGTGGCTATATATTACAAAACATTAAACCAACAATTGAAAGAATAGTGCCAGCTCTAAATATGTTAGAGGGATAAAGGCTATTGTGCATCACTCGTTCAAAGCCTTCTGAATGACACATTATTGCTGGGCTTTTCTAGCTTTAACTAGCAACTATCGAGCTTAATTCATAGCGACAGCTCAAAAGGTCCTCTTGCCTTGAGAATGCTCGATCAATCAGAATAGACCTTTGAAAGACAACAATGCCTATAGCAATGTTATTGTGGAAAGTTTGTGCTGAGTTATCGATGGTCCTTATTGCGCAATTAAAGTTAATTCTTCTGCTATAGCAGGGTTTCTTGAAATCTTGCAGTCACAGACCACTTTCACAATTTAAACAATTCGGCGGACCCTTATCAAAGATTATTTTAGGAAAAGAAAACTCTTTTATTTGTAGTTTCACTTACTACTAAGTTAATGTGAAGGATGATGCGTCATCGTCACTGCGAGTGCGTGCGTGGCTTAGCCGAGAAATGCTGAGTTATAAACTGTGCAGTAAACTCTGCATTTCTGTGCAGCATGTGTTAAGAGCATTTAAGCCGCACACTAGCGCCGCCAATGAAAAAAATAACATATTTAGTAATTAGAGATAGAAAATCAAATTATGCTCAACAAACTATTTGAATGAAGTAATTTAGCATTTTTACGTCACCTAATGAACATCTGACATGTTATGGTTTAGTCAAATAAGACGTTACAGCTAAAAACGGCCACTTTTAACTATAACGCCGTATTTAACTAAACCATAACATGTCTGATGTTCATTAGGTGACGTAAAAATGCTAAATTACTTCATTCAAATAGTTTGTTGAGCATAATTTGATTTTCTATCTCTAATTGCTAGATATGTTTTTTTTTTCATTGGCGGTACTAGTGTGCGGCGTAAACGCTCTTAAGAGTTTACTGAGCTACTGCGGATACACTGATACTGTTACACATGCTACGGACCCCCAAGGGGTCCGTGGACCCCACTTTAAGAAGCCCTGTGCTATAAGATTTTAATTATCTTTCAGTAGAGAATTTGAGCTAAGATATTGTTTTCTTATTTTTAAAGTAGAGCGGAAGGTATCATGGGAGCAGCAATGGTTTCGTGCGTATTCGCGGCTGTCCCTTCGAGTTTATGCCTCGTGTCTATCCAAAGAACTTCATATCATTGAACCCTAAATTTCGTGCTATCCTACTCTTCGACTCTTCGTCTTCAGCTTTATATTTTTTTATTAGTGAAAATTATGTTGCTTCATAGATTCTGAATAATACCGATTTCAATCACAGTGACTGTCTTTCTGTTTAATTTCGAAGAGCTCCGCTGGCGTGCTCTAATGTGAGGTACCCATTTTAGCTGTAAACATGCATTTGCAAGGGTTGCGTAAGGGAATAACTTTAGCAACGTTCCAGTTTCATGTCATAATAGCTTTACTAGAAGTTGTCAAACACCTGTTAAATTACCTCGTTGGTTTGAAAAATGTAAGCGTTAAGCGACTTAATATGCTGTTGTCGATGAGACAGTCCGTTTTATCAGAAGATTACACCATCTTTTATTTTTCATAGGTTTTGTACCTACATATCAGTTAACAGAAGATTTATTTCCAATTTTATAAGCCACACGCATATACTCTAACTATGAGCAACCAGCGTGCCAAACTTATTAGTGCGTAGTCTAACTCCAAAAATATTAAATACAATTAATTTCGGTTACCAAACATTTACCACAGCCCGTAGTTCGTTAGCGTCCCAAAATCATTCCCACGCGTGGTCAAGGAACCGTATCCGAAGACGATACTGAAGACGGCTTGCCCAGCAGACCGTGTCTTCACACGGCGTGTGTGAACCTTGCTATATGAGATGGCTGAAGTTCGTAATGTTATTGAGTATAATTGTTATTAAAGGCGAAATTATGAAACATATAATTATACGAATTTATTGTGATATTGTTATAGGCAACATTACAACTATAAAATGATACGGATTTATTTTGATTTTGTTTTTTTAATTTAATTTCCTGAAACATTGCATAAATTATAAACTCTAGTAGTAGCTTTGACTTTTAACTTCTTTGATTAAAGCAAGGTTAACTATATAAAGTATGAGGAGCTCGATGGCGCAGTGGTTAACGCGCCCGGTCTGCGAGTGCTGAGGTTAAGCAGCTTTCGCAAAGGCCTGTCATCGGATGGGTGCCCAAAAATTTATCATCTCGAGCTCCTCCGTGCTTCAGAAGGCACGTAAAGCTGTTATTCCCGGCTGCATTAGCAGTCGTTGACAACCACCAATCCGCACTAGGCCCGCGTGGTGGTTTATGGCTCGTTCTCCCTATCCATCCATAGGGAAGGCTCGTGCCCCAACAGTGGAGACATGAAATGAGCTGATGATGATGATGATATAAAATTATAAAATTATGGAGGTCATATCCTCATACTGATATGTGTCTATGTATAGATGTATGTATGTAAAGATATTATTTCTTGATATGGAAAATGGGAAAGCGTGATACAGAAAAGAATATTTCTAAATGGTTGCTCGGTATATTTGTTACAAATATATAAATAATTACCCGCTACCAAATTATAAACGCGAGAAGAAATCAATTTATCACCAACAATAATTAATACCAGTTACTTCAATTTAAAAAAATCTTAACCAAAACAAACAGAACGAATCCCGTGAACGAGCTATCGGCGCCGATTCGTCGCGATTCGTCACAGACGCCTGCGCATCGCATTTCCCACGTTGACCTGACCCGGTGCGTAATTTATTGGCTCGGACGACGCCTTAAGTATAACTACCTGTGACCGCAGGTGTACCTTAAGAAACAGGGTTGTCAACGTTAGAATTTAATATTTTTAAAGTTGTTCGCTACAAAATTGATTTGAAATACATATATAATAACTATAAGAATAAGATCTATTTTGCAGTCCCGTTCTGTGTCTTGTTGAGCAGTTTTGTCATTCAAGAAAACAACCTAATATTCATAATTTATTATAATGTCAAAAACATCGATTGTCAGTTTTTATTTAATCGATTTCTTTCTACTTACTACTGGGTAAGAGCTTTCTGCAACCCTTGCACCTTAAAAGCTTATTAAACTATCCAAAATAGCGAAGCACATAAACATATTATTCAATTTTCAGATTTATACTCGTATATTGCAAGCAATATATTTCATCTGACATCTGACTAACATTCGTATTTCAGAACTCTAGTCTGCTTCTTGACTTATGGTGGTATATGTCTAGGTGTCTAGGTGGTGTATGTGTATATGTCTGATCAGAAGCATGTCTGTTGTTTTGTGCTGATTTCAATATGATCTTTCATTGGCCAAGGATAAAATTGATATTTTTAATGCTAATTTTGTTGTAACAGAGATTAAATTAAATTATATATAAGTTAATTTTTATTAACAAATACAAGAAACACGAGACAGCCCTGACATGTTGTGTGATTTTCTTAAGTCGCAGACGGACACATGAGGTCATAGTTAAGTAAGTAAAAAGTCGAGGTGGGGCGTTATGGGAAGTGAGCACGGTAACATCACCGTATAATGTGCACCAAGCTTTACCGACCCGTAATATAGCACTAGGAATAAATTACCATCATTTATTCATAGGTCTTAATTATATTTAGTGCACTTGATCGTCTTGGTGAGTGGGAAAGATTTGGTTGTATGATGGTTTATAATATCAGGTTATTAATAAAAATAAGGTTATTAAAGTTTAGGTTTGATCACTGTGAAGACTTTTTTTTATTTGTGTTTTTTTTTATTTACAATACAGATGCATTTTCATCTCACTTAGACGAAGATGAAAGCGCACTTCACCCAGACTCCTTAACCACTGTAGAATTGAAGAATATTTCATCTAACAACATAATAATTAACAATGATTCGCTGTTAACATTGTTATTATGGCGACTGACTTAGTCAGTGGTGGAACAACCCTCCATTGGGAATTCAACCCGGGATGCCTAAGTCGTAAACCGGTTGTCTACCACTTGACCACAGAGGCAGACCTTGATCAAGTTCAAACAAATGTATCATCATCATCATCATCATCAGCCTATACTAGTCCACTGCTGGACATAGGCCTCTCCAAGTGCACGCCACCGAGCACGATCCGTGGCTATTAAACAAATGCATATTTATAAGAAAATTGTCATAGATGATCACGCAACTGTTTCAGCGTTTATGTGCAATAAAAAACTGGTTGACAATCATAATGTTATACAAAAGGATATGCTCCTTGTTATTATGTGAATTATCACCAGAAAAACTGTAATAGACCAAGCTATTGTTTGTCCCATCAAGGATAACTGCTTTTTATAGCAATTATATGGTGTGTGCGTTTCCGTGATTGGGTAAGTACTCAATGGGTTATTGTGGCAGTGCATTGCATATCAGACGTTTCTCAAGTTGCATGATATTATACGATTTATCCTGTAACAGTTGCTGAAGTTGCAATAGATCCTTATTTATAGTTTTATAGTAACAGTGGTAAGCGTAAGGTCGCTCGATACATAAAAGCTTTTGTAGACGTAAAGCTAGCACTGTTGTGTATTTTTGGTAAATAGATGCTTATCCCAAATTCAGCTAATCTTACGACAAGATTTAAAAAAATATTAAGAAAAACAAAGAACATTTTGTGATTACAGAAAATTTGTAAGATAATACTAAACAGGGCTATAGTGTAGCGGGTTAAATAAAATGTTCATAAAACGTCTGTAAAAATGTCTTCTGTCACAAACGTCGTTCTTCTTTTATATCTAGGAGGAATAAATTTTCCTACGGATTTACTCATTCAAACATCCTCTGATATATTTTTTGCGTTCCGTTCCATAACTCCACAGAAATATAGTTACGCTATTTTAATTTAATTTAATTAAAGTGCACACATAAACGTAAATAACAAAGTTTTTCTATCAAACACTAAATCCGCTCTATAGCTAAGTATCCTATGTGAGTCACTGTTAAAATATGAGGTGATTTTCAAGAAGTTTTTCAAGGCATACAGTTCCCACGACCACGGTCCAAGACGCATGACTTTTCCGCCCCGATGCACCCACCTCACGCCACGAGTATATATGGTATTGTGTGAACTATATAACGGAGTAACAAAGAAAATATTGCGTTACGTAGTTTGCAAAAGTCGTGAATGTATGGTAAAGTTACCTAAGCTACTATATAATTAATATATTTAATAATATAGTAGCTAGTAAATGTATATATAGTACTTAGTTAATATTAAGTGAAAGAACAAATTTTAAAAATTAGGATTTTTTTATCTGCTTTGTTGTTAGATTGACTGCAGTGCTTATAAGCAACACAAACATATTAAGAAATTAATGAAACTTGAACTAGAAGAAATACAAAAACGCATTTCCAAGTACCATTCATGATTATAATTCATTTATCAAGTACCTACCACAAGTACCACTTTTAAGCTAAAAATAATTGGGCAAAATTATAAAATTTTTAAAAGTTTTGGGTCCACAAATTAATTTAGATTTTGAATCCTAAGTACACAATCAGGTGAACTTCCAACTACACTATCGTGGTTTGGTACAATAGTTAGTATATTGCAACGCCCTGGGATCCAGCCTGGTGATGATGTCAGTGATGTCACAAGTTCCTATTTCTAAAATAAGCAATTTTGTTGCCGTTTCCTGTTTATCTGTATAAGGTGTTAGAACAATTGCTTATGGGGCATCCACGGAAGACCAGCGTCGCCTTTTAGATACCCGACATTATGCTGAGTGGGAGCCTTTTTGGGCCACATAGAAAATATTTTGTTTTATTCTTGTGAATACTGTTCCTGTATTTGTGACACAAAAAATATTTTTTCATTTCATTTTATTAAAATACCACCTTACCTTCGTATGACAGTCAACAGAGATTTTAATTAGAAGTTGAATACAATATGTGAAGACATAGTACTTATATGCAAAAAAACAAACTTGGAAACAATGAAAAGGTAAACATACCTTTATATGCGTCATTCGGTGATAGTAGAGGTTTGAACTCGCCGTGAACCTCTTCCCACAATGCTGGCACTGATGAGGCTTTTCTCCAGAATGTATTCTTCTATGCGTGTTGAGACTGCTTGATGTGCTGAAACCTTTGTTGCATACCATACACACGTGCGGTTTTTCACCTAAAACAAAACCCTTATTGAAAAATGTGTAAAAATACGACTTCGATTCGTATAATAACTAAAATTTTTCATTAATCAACTTTTATTTAAAGTTAAATAAATAATATACCATTTGTATATTATAAGCACAATAGTTGTTTTTCGAACAAAATGAGAAATTTCAACCAATATTATTCATAGTGATAATTATATAATTATACTAAATTATAATGTTTTTGGTACAAAATAAATTATAAATATATTAAAAGTATGAAACAAGCGATAACCCGATATTATTATGTAAATATACAAAAAAATATTCAGCACCACCAAAACCGGGCTTAGTTTGCCAAAATAAAATAAAAAATCAAGAACATTTGTAATTTTTAATTTATTTGTCAGAACATTGATAAGAAAGCGTAGCGAAATCAAACGAACTATAATCGAAAAGAATACGAGGTTAAAGACACATTTAAATAATTGTAACGTGTCTTATAATCGAATCAAATTATAATTTTAAAAAGAAGCGAACACCAATCCGCGATTGAATAAATTAATCTAATAATTTACGTTTGCCGAATGAGTATCAAATTAAAACTTTAACACTGACCTGTGTGTGTTCGCATATGCCTTTTCAAAAGTGATGGCCTGTCAAATGCTTTACCGCAAACTTCGCAAGGTAATAAAGCTCTCTCCGATTTCGCTGGTCTTCTTTGAATTTTTGGTGTCAGTTCTAACAGCTCATTTGATGAACCCGCCGATGATGACGTCAGTGAATCTCCTGACACCGACTTGTGTTCATCTTCTGGCCCAGATGGTGGAGATATTGGTAGTAGAACTCTTGATAGGAGTGACGTGGACAGGTCTAATGGGGAATCTGTTGAAAAAGGTTTAGGCTTAAAGACATTTATTCTCATTAAAACATAGAGTATTAAAACTCAATAATAATTAGATTAAACTAATCTAATTATTATTGAGTTTTAATACTCTATGTTTCGAAATGTTACGAAAATGTTACGAACTCCCAAAAGAAATACAAACTCAAACGGAAAAGGACAATACAGCTAAAAATTATTTAAAAAACATTCTGCGAAGACATTATCTATCAATGTGTTCATAGTAAATAGCCCGCTGTGCTTTAAATTCAAATAAAAAAAAATAAAAAATAATAATAATAAAAAAAAAAAACTATATGTTTAATTATTAAAGGAATAAATGAGGAGAATGAATGATGGGAATGAATGATTGCTATGAATGATGGGAATGAATGATAGGAATGAACGATTTTCTATCTGTTCGGTTTGGGTGTGCTCTCAGGGTGTGCTATACATCTACGTCTACACACTGTGTGTAGGTACCTATAATAAGTTTAGTAATAATATTATGATAATGTTATCAAAGTTAGTATGTAGTTAACGTGTTTCCACGAGAACGCTGCCGACAAACTGTACTACAGTTTGGCAGAATGTTAAGTCAAGTATTTTTGTATAATATCTAACAAATAAATTAAAAAAAAAAAAAAAAAAAAAAAAAGATTAGGCGTAGCGCAACTAACATTCTTAAAATGAAACTTAAAAAATTAACAGACACAAATCAGCTCCGAGAGCATACAGCCCACTTTTTGGGACACTCATTAACTACCTGCGAAACCGAACGACAAAAAGAACATAATTGATAAAACTATGAAGAATGCTTAATAAATTCAACGAAAAACTTAAATTGATAAGTAATAATATCAACTTGTATCAATAAAGCCATTGATCACAATGCGCTCCAAAAATATATTGGTTTCAATTTGTGATTCCTTCCCATCGATATGTCGGCTTTTTAACCATGCAAATTTTACGGTGATTAGTTATGAGTGGGCGCTTTTTGGGCGATAATTTAGATCAAATTATTGACATTAAAAATCTCCTAGCCAATCAAGCGAAATATTTAATGAACCAATATTTTACAACCGTAAATTTCTTTATGGAAGTCTAGAGAGTTAATGTTGATCACAACCAGTCTACGCTCTTCGAGAGCATTGCTAATTAGAGTTTTGCATTGCGCAGTCTTATCTTTTTGCTTAAGACTTAAGTTCTATTGACTTGCTACAAAGTTTAAAATCTTTAGATAAGCAATAAATCCTCTGTTAATGCAATGTCACCAGTTGGAAGGGTTTAATTAGCTGCCGCGTGTTCCTATTTGAGATTGTAGGATAGTAAGTAGTGTATTTCTTTATCCGTAGTAGGCTAGGTATATTATTATTTCAAGATCTGGGCATGCGAAATCGTCGATACGGCGCGACGACCAGACAGATGGTAGCGCGATAACATCTCCGGCTAGCTAGCTGTCTGCGCTTCGTTTGCCTACTCTATTTGCAATAGTGAAATATTTACTACTTCCTATACCGATATCTTTTTCTGGTTCGTTTAAAGTATTGCTTCCTTCTATTTAGATTATGCGTTTATGATTGAATCGACCGCGAATTAATACCACGTTTTTCCACTAATAATTGCATTTGATGTGTTTACATGATGTGGTAATGCCTCGGTGGCCGAGTGGCAGGGCGCTCGGCCAGATATCCGAAGGTCCAGGGTTCAAGTCCCAGGTCGGGCAAATGTATTTCGGAATTTTCGATGCATAGCCCTTGTTTGTGTTCACCAACCCACATTTGACAAGCGTGTTGAATTAGCCAATCGTAGTGAAGAATTAATTTCAATGGTTGAGGCCTTTGCCCAGGAGTGGGACAGTTATAGGCTGTTAACTTAAATGACGTGGGTTAATAATAAGTTAATGCTATTTCACGAAACTGCTATAGGTACCAACTGCTAGGGCAAATAATAAATTTTTGCCACTTTAATGATGAGTGTAACTATTTTATAGGTTTTAAAAATAAGTATAATTATCAAAAGATTATTTTTCTTATTTGATGAACCTTGTTAGCCGTGTAAGTCTTTTTTATTTTTATGAAGAAGCCAAGGTTGTAAGTTAAGGTCTGAAACGAACTCCCATTTTACGCGGAATCTTTAATTCAATAGAAGAAGCATAGAATAAATGACTTTTTTTCTTCTTACTAACTGTCTACGCGCGACAACACCATTCATATTTTTATTGTATGTTTGAGACTAATAAACACATTTTGATTTGATTTGATTTGTCAAGATAACCTATGATAGCTAGCCAGATTACCAAACTGAAAACAAATTGTTCTCCCGATGGATAGCTTCTAGGACTAAAACTGGCAGTTAAAAAAACAATGATATTATAATATAAACTGATTTAAGAAAACTGCTAAAATGTCAAAAATCAAGCGGTGGGAAACTTTAAAGTTAAAATGAATGCTCTTTTGGATGTTAAGCAGTTTTCCTTCCGACCGACGATATTCATAAATCTTCCAGTAAAATTTTCACCTACTAACATAATATTTCTACTTAGAATTTAGTATAGCAAAACTCCATACTAAAAACATTTCTCGCAATTTCGTCCCTCCCGTATTCGTGTCAACCGTGGCGGCTTTATCGAATGTTTAAATATAAAACAACATCCGCTGACAGTCGCGTTCGGATTATCGGCTCGCGGCCGATCGGATCGCCTCTGTGCCACAAACGATGCCGCTTCTGTTATCTAATGGTAACTTAACTGGTAAAGACGCACGTACAATGGTACGAGTACATAAAAGGATTGTCAATGGTATGTGTTTCTGTCTCATTTATCATATTCATTTGTTTTTTGTCGAAGTCAACACTTAATTATTACGCGTTAATACAGTTTGACTTGTTGTCGACGTGTGCAAAGCTCGGCGGTGCATTGGTTAACGCGTCCGGTTTGCAATTGCTAAGGTTAAGTCACTTTCGCAAAGGCCGGTCATCGGATAGGTGACCAAAATGTGTCATCACGAGCCCCTCCGTGCTTCGGAAGGCACGTAAAGCCGTTGATTTCGGCTGCATTAGCAGTCGTAAACAACCATTAATCAAAACTGGACCCGCGTGGTGGTTTATGGCCCGTTCTCCCTATCCATTCATAGGGAAGGCTCGTGCCCCAGACTTGGAGATATAAAATGAGCTGATGATGATGATGACAGATTTTTTACTTTTATCTGGATGCCGTAGTGTATGCGCGTTTGTGTTGCGGTTATGTATGTTAAACAACTCTTATAATACTGGATGGGTGGCCCAGGCCCAGCTGTGGGTCATATAAAGGCCGATGATGATGGTAAACTCCATGAAATCAGATAAAACGTCGCAGAAGTTAGCGCATTTCTTTTTAAATTTCACGGTTGTATTAATTAAAGCTTGCTCTAAGTTTTATCGACTAAAAAAAGAAAGCCTACCAATTTTTTTTCTAACCTCATTACAAATCAACATAAATCACAACCGTTTATCATCGACTTGCGAAAGGATACTACAAGAGATCACAAAAAAAATGTTTTATCTTAATCGTATAGCGTGATTAATCGTTTTTTAATACAGTTAATCGAATATACTGCAAAAGCCATTATTTGACTGTTGCTATTAACACTTTTAATGAATAGTAATCAATAACATAAAACTTGTATCGTAAGAAATTAAAAATAGACATATTTTTTTATATGTTTTCTTATGCCTATGGCAGACTTCATGTGAAGCCGTCACCAGTCGAAGAGCTCGATACCGTAGCGGTGATCTTTCAACTTAAGCCACTTACTCAATGACGGGTCATCAAATGAGTAACCAAACAACAATATCTTCAGCTCCTCAATGCTTCGAAAAGCACGTGAAGCCATTGAGTCGTTCAAATCTTTTAAACCTTGTGCTACCGTGGCAACATATGGCCTCGATCTCCTAATGTGCTTATTATTATTGTGGAAAGGAAAGAGTAGCAACTTACTCCCGAAAAAAAATCAACTCAATCGGTAACTCCTTGTATCCAGACTCCTTTCAAATCTCCCAAATCATTTGTTTATTTCGAACAATGACACTTAAAAAAAATACAAAGCATCACAAGTATGTATCCTTATGCACACAGCTACAGCCTTATGCCGATAAAAAAGCAATCATGACGGCCAACTACCGAACCGAGACGCCTGCGAGTGCGTACTCCCTTTGACGTGCCGCCGCGCCGCGCCGGGATATACTGGTCTTATGGTATGTCTCGCGGAAACATCGCTTCGAGATAGCACTATCAAAAAAAAGACATCGATTGGTTGTCTTTCAATCTCACTTCAAAAACTTTATTAAAGACTATCTGACCCGGCGGATTTCGTACCGCTTTGACAGTATCCATCATAGAGTTAAATATATTGCTGCGCAAGCTGATTTACATATTTTGGACACGAAGGCACGTTGCTGATCGCTCGGTCATTAAAACTGTGTATTAAGCGTTGTGTCAATCTTTTCTAGAATACTGCATCACTGTTTGGGGCGGTGCAGCCAAAACACATGTGCTGCCTGTGGAGAGAGCCCAACGAGTACTTCTTAAGGTTGTGGGTGGCTATCTGTATCGTTTCCCAACAGCCGAACTCTACAGAGACTAGGATATCTCCGGAGAATTCTGAAAATGCACTCTCAGCTTCCCTATTACCCGGACGTTCTAAAGGATAGGTAAAGGCAAACTCTGCACCACCCCGTGCCTAAGAACAACCCGTGCACAAAATTTCTTTCGTTTCCTAGGCCCCTATCTTTATAATAAAATTAACGGCTCCCTTGCTTTATACTCGCTTACCATAGCAACCAGCAAACATGTTGTCACAAAACATCTAAAACAATTAGACTATGAATCAACTGAGAAACTCCTCCGTCCCCTAAATTAACTACTTACTCAACCTAAAAATTATTAACATTATAGATATTTAAAAAAAACTGCCTTTCCACTAATAGATGTCACCCAACACGCACATTCATTCACACACATACTCCATCTAAACACTCACACTTCACTCATACACCGTCGTATATCACATACACATACTTTGTACACTGTTTATCGTTTTATTTATTTACTTACTTATTGTATTATTAGGCTATAAGACAGATTAGTTGGTCATATTTAGTTTTTCCTGTCTGAGGGTAGGGCCTGGTGACTTGAAGCAACGGGTTTCACTTCTGAAACCTATTTCAGGCACCAGTCTTTTACATTTAGACTTCAATTGTTATATTGACTTACTTAGATTTAGCATTAAGTACCTAATTTGTAAAGGAAAATAAATAATTTTTGGATTGAATTGAATTGAATATGTTATACCAAAACAATGTAATTTCTGAGAATTGGAGAATCATTCTTATTATAAAAAAGTTTATTTCAAAAAACCGGCCAAGTGCGAGTCGGACTCGCGCACGAAGGGTTCCGTACTTTATGACGTATTAAAAAAAGCTACTTACTAGATCTCGTTCAAACCAATTTTCGGTGGAAGTTTGCACGGTAATGTACATCATATATATTTTTTAGTTTTATCATTCTCTTATTTTAGAAGTTACAGGGGGGGGGGGGTAGACGATACACATTTTACCACTTTGGAAGTGTCTCTCGCGTAAACTATTCAGTTTAAAAAAAAAATGATATTGGAAACTTCAATATCATTTTTAAAGACCTATCCATAGATACCCCACACGTATGGGTTTGTAAATTTTTGAGTTTCAGTTCTAAGTTTAGGGAACCCTCAAAATTTATTGTTTTTTTTCTATTTTTGTATTAAAATCTTAATGCGGTTCACAGACAGACAGACAGACAACGGAACCCTAAAATCGATTGTCGTTGTTTTGTTGTTATAAGCACATGAATAGGAAAACTCAGAAAACTAAAATAAAATGCTTTTTAAAAAGAATCTGCAAGGCAACGACTTAACAATAACACTGTGTCATATCATCATGAAAGGCAAAATTGCACTACTTCTTACTTTTTAAGGAATTAAGTGCAGCAGGGCATCTGAATTTAAATCAAATAATAAATAAATATGTACTGTGTGTATCTGTCATATAAAAAAGGATTTCTCATTATTTTGACGCTGCTGTAAAAAAAGAAAAGAAACGTCTATTTCTGAGTTTCTAGAATATGTAATCCGTCCGATACAAGGTCTTCGGCAATATACTTACGAATTGACAGACGGACTACACTTCTATAAAAGTTAAAAATATAGCGTAAAATGAGTAGGAGATTTTGAATTAAATTAAAAAAATCCATAATTCTGTCATGATTTTTTTTCACAAATAATCACCAAGCGAATATTGATTAATATACTAAAGCAATATAAAGTTTAACACACCATTATAACCGTGCAACATAATCCTATGGTGGTAATAAATACCGAGCGCGCATTATAATCGATTGATCTACTTTCTCTCCAATATCGATTGAGTTAAATAATAGCATCTGTCATATTTTTTTTTAATTGAGAAGCCATTATTGTTTTATTTGGCTGTTTTTTTTTGTATACCAATTCGGGTCAGCGGAGACTTTACTTATGAGAAGAGCAATCAAACTATTGAGATGAATTTCGATTTTATTCCAAATAATTGTTGTTTTCAAAGTGTTTTGCGATGTGTAAGTGTTCGTCAATATGTTTTCTAAATAAAATACCATAGTAATCAATGATGCGTGAAAAATACCTATGAGTGCCAAATAAAACATTAAGCCATTCATTCGTTTAGAAATAAAACAATTAACCACATGTGTTTCGAGTCTTTCATATTATATGAATGGAAACCAAATTTTCTGATACCAAACCAGATTAAGTGTAAGCACTCTGTTTATTTTATTTTTTTATTATTTAATGAACAATGCTACGTTTCTATTAAAAAAAACAACCTCTGGATTGAAACGTCGGGTTTAAAAAAAATACAATAGTCAGAATATTCTAATAAATAGATAACAATAAATAGAAAACAGTTATTATAGTTACCTTCTAATATAGAGTCCATAGTTTGTCTATAGAGGTTGTTCCTCATCCTGACGAAGAACATCTCTTCAGGTCGCTCGGGAAGGTAGTACACCACCAGCTCGGTGTGAGCTGATACTGGTTTCACGGCTTCATAAACTGGTTCGCCCTTTACTTTTGTGCATACTAAATTTACCTGCAGAATATAAAGGAGGTAAGGAAAATGAATAAAATCTGTAACTGTATCTTTGTATGTTTTAAAATAGATACTTTCCGTTTCAGAGTTCCTCATTATCGTATAGTCATCCCACTTTTGGTTTGTGGCTCTAGAGGCTCAAGCCTTCCATCATGAACCAAAACTCATGGGGTATTCAGACCTCAATCCACTACGCTGACCTAGTGCAAGTTGATGGGTTTAAATGACTACCAACTGTACCATAACTATCATAACTGGGACTAACGGTTTAATATGCAATTGTTTTAATTTACAATCTGTATTTAATAACATACATTTTTTTTTCAGTACATTAACAGTCTAAATTCGAACGAATATCTCAAAATATTACAAAATATGGATCTGCGATGCCACCCAAAGCAATGTTTGCAGCTTGATGATATATTTATTAAATTTCGGATTTAAAATCAATATTTTGGTTTCACGTTTTGTTAAAATAAGTTTCATAAAACAAACAACTCTTTAAAGAAATATTGTCAATAATTATGTTTTTATTAAAAATATTTTAAGTTCCTTACTTACTTGTGGTCCGTAATTTTCTGAGGTTCGAAGGAATCTGACCCAGTTGCAGTGTCGAACCTGGACACCACCGGAAGTGCATACTTCGTCGAAGAGGCCAAACCGATGTCTGATCTATGGACAAAAGTTTACAATAAAAAATTGTACATTAAACAATTTCACATTTTCATTAGTAAAGTACACTGTTGGATATTAACACATTTTTTAAAAGTGTAAATACTGTCCTGGTATAGCGTAAAAACAACGCAGCACAATACACCCTGCCGGCCCACAAGGTGCCTCTTCACGCTTCGTTTGAAGGACCCCATACTCGTATCATAGGAAGGTTGATATTTATACATAAGGGACTAATTATGTAACTATTAAATTTACGTGACGCCGCCGGGTCAAATGATGGATACGAAATTAAAATATTACGAGTTCCTTAATTTGTGTCAAAGGGTTGTTGTTGTAAAAAGGCAGTTTTCAAAACCCATCCAACTACAATAAGCCAAGATGGTGGGTTTTGAGTCGATCTCCTCATTGTTCATGCGGAAGGGTTTTAGCATAGCAGTCAGCCGTTTATCAGTAGATGATAATGATAATAAGTTTTAAAAAGCAGTAAAATTACAGATTACTAAGAAAGTAAACGTAAAAGTCACACTTCGTTATCTCAAGATAAAACTAAGTGTAAGTAGTACAAGTTTTTATTGTATAATAAAACAATAAATTTGTGAAATACAGTTCTATTTTTAATTTAAATGATTGTTAAACAGCTATCATACAATTATGCACGCAATTTAATTGGAGTTAAACAGTCGTTCAGTACACTGTATCAAGAGAAATATCACGAGTGCAATATGCATAACTGCATTATCATAACACGATGTAAATTGCGTGCATTTCTCTAATCGGCCCCATGTCATAGATTATGGAAATAAAATAGGAAGATATGAAAGTTGACTTAGATAAAATAGGCTCTGTTCATGGTGCTTTCAGGCCGTTCGCACTAACTGACAGTAAAAGCTTAGGTAGGTACTGTTCGAAAGGTGTATTGATATTGCAAAAAAAATGTTTTAGGCTGTTATTAATTTATCTAAGGTACACATATTACCTGGACATCAAATTTTGAACATTATGATAGGTTTTAATAGTAATTAATAAATAATATGGAGTATGCATTCAGTTGGATTCACCACTCTATTTCAGTGTACGATGCGTTTAAAATACTGTTTAATGTTTGGGTATGGTACAAACATAATTAGGCAATATCTTAGTATGATTATAGTTACCTATATATAATTTTAAGCAAATTTTGTTGCGAAAAAATTACGATTTGAAAAAAGAGAAAATGTTGGAAAAACTTCAAACAACTATGCTATCGTGGCGTAGCATAGTTGTTAGTGCACATAACCTGGCATGTCATAGTATGCGGGTTCGAATCCCGCTCGTAGAATTTTTTTCAACACTTTGTCTTTTTTCAAATATCCTAGTAGATACTGGATTTACTCTTAGTAAGGGTAGTGTACTTAGTCATATTATTTAGCATATATAGGACCTATGTATAATGTTCTATTAGTCTATACTATTTGTACGCTTATCAAGTCTTTTCCATTGAGTAACTTAATTTAGTACCACGATTCAGATGTTGAATAACGAAACTATATTAAATAGTCAATGTAATTCTTATCAAAGTGCGAAAGCAAAATAATCAGGTAAGCTTTTCGTTTAAACGTTATCTCACACAGAGTGACTTAAATAAATACAAATTATGCTTATTACAATTCCTAGTCTACATTTCTGAAATGGAATAGCGCTCATTTTCTTGTATTCGTGCTTTAGCATATCTGCGCCGTATATTTTCTAATCTATGGCCTCTCAAGTTAGCTTTCAACTAACCGCCAGAGTAGAGGTTATGCGTAATGACGTGAAAATTACAACAAATATGAACGAGCTGAGCGCATGCGTCGAGCCGCAAGATTCAATCCGCCATTTTGCAATTAATGCATGGGATAGCGGCTGAGATATGGTCCGCGAATGATTTTAATGATACTGCAAGTATATTAGGCTAATTGAACTGTTTTGTGGGATGGTAATCTGTTCTGTGTGCTAAGCATAGGTTTTTCATAAGAAGAGCCCATAAGTTATCTTTCTTTTAAGTAATATATAACTTCTTTTTATTTTTAATCAGTTTTTTTTTACAAGTCGCATAATAGATTAATTTTACAGCGTGCCATCTTATGTTTGGAAAATTACTCTATTTAGAGCTTTTCTGTGTAAGGTTCGTCTGGCCGATAATCCCGATTTTTGTGCAATCGTAAAAATCCACCAATTTGTATTGGCTCAGCATGGTAAGATATTATTATGGACCAATCTACCCATGTTATACTCAAATTTACGATATTTACGATATGATAGTAGTTCAATGAACTTTTCGTTATAGTTGTGTTTTAATGATCAACTTCGTATCTTATATTTGATTGCTATACTAAGAGCTGAATACTCAAATCACAAAAAGAGTATTTTAAAGTTAAAGGAGATCCTTAGAATGACATAAAGAAATGTGCTATACAGCTCTCGAGAATTATTTATTCAACTGCTCCCCTATCAGACCGTGTGACGTTTTCGTATTCATTTGTTTAATTCAAAATGGTAATAGGCCCCACAAAACAATACAGTTTCGTCTCAAGGCCTATGGTGGTATCTTTTTGTGGTGCTACACTCAACCCCATAAATCTGAGTCCCGTTATTCCTGAGCTGAATATATTGGAGCACTCTGGATTTCGCCGTGGTAGATTGTTTTTGTTCACAAAGCCACTTAAAGCGGAATTTTTGTGTTGGGTGGTGTTTTTTTGCGTGTGGAACGAATAAAAGGGATAGATACTTTCTTTTGTCGAGATAGATATAACATTGCGGTGCACTGATTGAATGTTAAGATATACTTAGTAAATTATATGTGAATGGGTGAGTTTTTCTGTCGCGGGTACTAATTTTTAAAAGAGACAAAAATAAAAAAGATTCAAAAAATAATTAGTTGATTATTGTACAGCACTTCTTACGTATAATCAAGTAATTCTAAACATATGTCATCATCAGCTCATTCTATGTCCCCACAGATGGAGCACGAGCCTTCCCTATGGAAAGGGAGAACGAACCAAAAACCACCACGAGGGCCCAGTGCAGATTGGTGGTTGTTAACGACTGCTATTGCAGCCGAGACCAATGGCTTTACGTGCCTTCCGAAACAAGGAGGAGTTCGAGATGATACATTTTTGGTCACCGATCCGATGACTGACCTTTGCGAAAGTTGCTTAACCTCAGCACTCGCAGACCAGGCGTGTTAACCACTGCGCCATTGAGCTCCTAAATACATTTTTTTTTTCTAAAATTGAATGGTTTTAATATATTTATAATAAAGTTAGGGTAGATCGAACAAAAGGTCTACGAAAATCTGTATATCTAATCAGGAAGATCAGAAATTTTAAATCGACTTAAAGCAATAACAGTGGCGAAAATAGAAAACATTCTGTTAAATGCAATTCAAGTAAAAAATATTTCAATCATGTTGCATTTCATTAAGGTCCAATTTGGAATGTCCACTTCTTTCTCCGCCAATTACGTGGCTTTTTGTGGATCTTATGCATCAGTTTTCGACGATTGAGACGTTGTTACGGACGGGAGGACAAGGAATTTTAATGACTTGTCATTTATGAACATAGCTTAAATATCAAATCGATGTTTGATGATACTTTGTTGGCAGTCTCAACATTTTTTGTTTGTCAAGAAAAGCACAGTCTGTATAAAACGAAACATCGTTGTTGATACAACCATTGCCACAGCAACCGTTTTTAAGAAAGTTTAACTTAATTGCACATACCGTACCTACTTAAACGTCAATGAAAATCGTTTACGATTTGCTTCTTGTAACATTTTGACAAACAAACAAACAATGTCAAACAATAATAGATATACACTGGACCGCAAAGATAAAGGGTCGGTTAGAAAATCTTCAATATCTTCAGAAGCACCTGACGTAGCTTTATGAAATAAAGACCAAATTAAAGAATATTTAATGCCACATAAAATAATATAAAAAACCTTTTTATTTATTTTTGATATTTTTTAATTTAGTACCAAAAATTTTTCCAACCGACCCTTTTCCTTTGCGGTCTAGTGTAACCTAATTAATCAAATACAAAGCCTAAAACTGATTAACATTTCAGTTTCGTTAGCGCACTGAGCCTGGACACAAACACAGCCTTTCTACGATTCCGATAAAAGCAAACGCAATTCGCTTTACTTATTCTAACCGCACCACATTTTGCAGCAGAGAGAATAGATTATTCAACGTCGCGGCACAAAATCATAATTCCCCTTATCACATTACAGACAGCGAGACGGCTTCTTGCCTTGACGCATGCACCGGGAGCGATCACGATCTGAAACAGAAGCGATGCGTGTGCGCAGCGCTGCTGTACGCTGTATACCGACGAACAAAACGGCACGTCATGCAATTTTGAGTTGTCAGTGATTGCGATAAAGTTATATTTAGCATGTAGTGAGCGTTAGTTCATTTATGAGTCCGTTTAATCCTAGTAAATATTATAGATTGGTGGACAGTTGGTTGTTTGGTAGTTAATACATTGACAGTTTAATTAGTATTTTGAGACTGGTGGTTATCTAAAATGTTTTTATTTAAAAAAACTCCTAACTCTGCAAAAGATTAGATACTTGTGTTTGCTTTGTCTTGAGCGAACGTCTGCGAGCGATTTCCAATTCTTAGCTGATGTCTTCAGTTCACATTTAAAAGTCTATTTTAGAAATGTCGTGTTTGTAATCAGGTGTTTTTATTATTATTTCTAAATCCTTAAATACTCGGAATATGCGAATAATCAATCGTAATTTAATTCGTCTATATTTCAAAGACCAATCGCGAGAGAAAAAAAAAAAACTGTACCGACACCATGCAAATTCAATCCTTATCTTCACCCGATAAGTTCGTTAAATGAAAATGAGAATTTAAACAGCCCGAATAAATGCATAAGTAATACCTCAATTTCGTGATTGCCTTCAGAAACAGAAGCCGAAATGGACGTCCGGCCCTGGGGCAAGCATTCTGACGTCTCTGCTTGATGGACGGTTGAAATTTAGTAGAGTGTAAGCCCATTGTTAACTTCTTCCTCTACATGATATCTTCAGTCATTTTGTGTTCTATGTAAAATCCTTTGCGTATACATTGAGGCTAGGGGCGACTCTGAAAGTTCCTACAAAAAGACGACAAGTACCATCCCTTCTTTGACACTGGGGTGGTTCGGGAACACGAACAGCAAACACCGCTTCGTCGTCCCCACCCTTTCCCTGAACATGCATTATCCTTCCTACATATTAAATATATATAACATACATACATATTAAATATAAATATTTAAACATAGTCAATCACCTCTATTAAGAAACACATAATTTTTGGTTGTCTATATTAATATTATAAAGAGGTAAGCTTTGTGTTTTTGTATGTATGTTTGCAACGAATAAACTCAAAAACTACTGGACCGATTTAAAAAATTCTTTCACCATTAGAATGCTACATTAGCGTTGAGTAACATAGGCTATATTTAAAAAAAAAAGAAAAAAGAAATGCGGTACGAAGTCTGCCGGGTAAGCTAGTAATATATAAGCTGCTTTAAATAATAAAGTTATAGTTGTGTATGTCGGTAGTTTGATTCATTTCACAGGTGAGGCGCAACCACTGCAACTCGGCTGGCTTACTACCGATCTTTAAGTGACAGTCGCAATCGCGACAATTTACAATGTATCGCTACCAATACACACTTTCGTAGTACAGAACATAGAACGCTACGATGACGTCACAAGCGAGCGATTGACGAAGTGCATGACGGCGCGGCGCTCTAAAATAAACCGACCGATTGTAGCAACCGCAACAAAAGCAGTCCAGTTGCCATTGTGCATTTAGCAACTGGTTGCTTTTTTTCGGTAATAAGTCATAGTCATAGTCATAGACATTTATGTCTGCATAGCCTATGTTACTCAGTGCTAATGTAGCATTCTAATGGTGAAAGATTTTTTTAAAACGGTCCAGTAGTTTTTGAGTTTATTCGTTGCAAACATACATACAAAAATACAAAGGTTTCCTCTTTATAATATTAGTATAATTTAAAGCTATAATGATTGTGTATAGTATGTAATATTTTTTAAATAGATTTTTATTTTATTTAATATGAAGCATTTGTGTTGTATTTGTCAAAGATAAATTTAAGAATTTAATGAATGAATGAATTAAATTTAAGATAAATTTAAAAAACTTAGAAAGTCCTTAAACCAATAATGACATTCATGCGAGCTATTTGTAGCCTAAGTTTTTAAAGGTTTGTAGCATTATAACTTAAGTTTTTAATTTGATATTTATTTTTCTCTGTTTTTTTTTTAAAGTTAAGTTTGTTTCTTTTTGTTGTGTGTACCTATAATAATTTATTAAATTTTAATAATAACCTAAACTGAATAAATTATTTTGATTTTTGAATTTTTATCAACATTATATTGACGAAATGTTGTTCGAAATAGTAGACATAAAACATGCCAATTATGGCATGTTTTATGTCTACTATTTCGAACTTTATTAAAGGCCTTTATTAAAGGGAAAAGAAGAAGCAACTAAATAATAACAAGTGAATTGATATTCAATAATGCACCCATTTTAGGAGATGAGCTGCATTTATGAAGCGCTCTCTACAGATTGAGGTTTACATAGATTGATTGAAGGTACCTATTTTAAATTAATTGTCAATGCCTTTTACTTTTTAATTGAAAACGATATCGCTGATTGGTTATGTCAATGGTAAGTCAAATATATTTTATGTCTGCTCTCCTTTTTAGAGGTATGATTTATTTTAATGAAGAAGACTTAACTGACTATACTTTTATTAAAATATTTTTTAACGGTAAAGGTACCTAACCTTAAAACCAGTGATCATGATGACCACACGATATTTTTTATGGAACACTAAAGGTAAATATTTGTATTTTTTTTCTTTTACTACCTAAGGTAGAAGGTATATTTTATAATATTACGAAGTTGAGAAGTAACCGAACCTAGTATCTGATATAGCAGATAAAATGGAAGAAATTAATAGACTGGTTGGTTATTATAATGTAAGAATCATTATTAACGCGATTTTTAAATACTTAGTTTAATTTTTATTTAGATTATTTTCTTTTATTTATTTACAAAAGAAAACTATTTTCCATATAAGCCAATTTCACTGACCATTATATATAATTTAAAAAAAGTTAATTATTATTTTGATTGATTTTTTTCATAATCATCATCTTTTATCAAACGGACAAGAATAAAGGCTCTATCCGAACGCAACCAATAACGCCTCCTTACAATGGACACGCGCCGGCGCAGCGCATGATTGCGCGCCCCCCGAGGCGATTATTTGCCGCACTTCCACCAAATTGCGCACCCGTGCGTCGGTGCGCGTGCGTCGGTGCGCGTGCGCCCATTACGCCACGGAATTCCACCGAAAAACATCATGTTAGATATTATGAATACGCTAAATCGGTGCATGGTGTTATAGCTGACATGTTTCTTGTTGTTTTTATTAACTTAAGCAGTTTTTGGTAAGTAACCCACTACATGACTATAAAAGTACCTACAAATAGTTATGTTTACACTATCCGTATTCATTCAATTACGTTTACGAAAGCGAAAATTAGTATGGAATTGAAGTAGCGCCTCCTCGCGACATACGAGCAGAGTTAAAATTTCGCCATACAAATTCTCGTTTTCGTTATCGTGATCGAATGGCGAATGAAACTCGCACTAGGCACCAAGTTCAAGATCTACGTAAATTGAATGTATTGATTGAGTGTAATATTGTTTTCAGCTTCGTCAGGAGACAATTAAAATAATGTCTCTAAACGCTAATCGCTACGCTTTTAGTTAAGCTATTTGTACAAGAAACACTTATAAATTTGATAATATCCACATATTTACCAATATACCTCTGATGAAGCACTTATATTCCTTAACAGTGCGTTAGCCATAAAACGTTCCTAGCAATCTATTAAAAACAATCTTTCCCTACCTCTTAGTTCTGATCGCAACATATCATGGCACAAATCTCTCAATAGAAAGTTGCACTCTCTAACCTACAGCAAATAATGTTATCAAATCAAGCAAAACCGATAGGTTGGTAAGAAACAACCACAATTTTGCAACCAATACGGCACGTGCCCCGAGACAAGTGTTTCAAACGATTTCTGAAGCCGTACAGCATCGTGAAGGCCGGGGGTAAACTGTAATAACACAATATTACCTGCAACTGGACTAGGTAGTGCGGTTCAAGCCATGGATGTAAGCGGAAATTTGTAAAAATTGAAATAGGTAGAAAGTTAGGCAAGGTTGTCGTAGAGAGCACGGAATAATTCAAATATAGGTAGTGCTGGGAAAGTGTTCGGAGATGAAGCGGTTAAAATAGGAAGTAAGTTAAAGTCAAAGTCAAATATTTCTTATTCAAATAAACTTTAGAAAAGTGCTTTTGAATCGTCCAAACATTTTTTTACCTACTAACCATTCAGGACGTCTATTTTTTAGCTGTGGAGAAGAATGGGCGCAAGAAACTCCACAGCTTTAATATAAGTAACGACATTTACACAATTATATGCCGTTACCAAGTTATACAAGTTTAAAATTACATACCTGTTGGAGTGATTGGAACATTTAAACCCATGCTGTTTTGTCTTCAGTAATCAGACACTTTATAATAAGCTTTTTTATATAGCTTTTCTTTAATAGTGATTTTAAATTTATTAATTTTAATTTTTTTTAATATTACTTGGAACTTTATGGTAAAAACGTACACACAGGCCTCTCTATATAGGCCTTTATACAGTAAGTAACTAATATTGAATAAAGTATTTAATATACTAATCTAATTGTTGCGTTTAATTTCCAAAATACACTTCTGCTGTGTTTTCTTAAAATTAACCGTATGGCCAACCCCAATTCTCTTCATCATTATATTTAAAATCAGAGGTGTAAAATGAAAACCTTAAAATAAAAAGGACATCATGTTTGATACTAAAAATAAACAAACAGCTCCTGACTCTGATTCCGAAATCCGACCAAACCAGCAGAACTTCATTAACTAAAATAAACACCTTAAAATACACAACAATTTCTTGTAACGAAAAAGTATAATTGAATATCAAACTTATTTTGTCAACTCATTTCAACTCTTGATCTCTTTACAAGACATTTAATTTCACCGCTCAATATATTCACGCGTCAATTCCGTCACTTGTCACACACATGACTGGAGGTGAGTCTCCAACTCCAAATGGTACAGTCATGATCTCAAATTGCACCTCATTTTGTTTCACTGTACCTACTAGTTGCTATGATTGTGTACCAATGCAGCGGTCAGTTTGTAATTTGGACACTTAAAGTTATGACTCTACAGTGAAAAGTAGTTACAAAATGCGATAAAAAAACAATATTTTATATCAAATTTTAGCGACTAGGAAGAAAGTAAAAATTATACTAACCAGTATAATGCGGCCGCATAACGTTTTTCTAATCCTTTCTTTTAGATATTGCTTGTTTAAAAAATATGGAAACGCCTAAATCAAACTTTATTCATTGATTTATTGAAAGAAACCAAATTATAAAAAATAAAAAAAAAACAAATTTTTTTTTTCGAAGGCGGGTTTTTTGTTTTTTTTCTAATTTTTATTTTATTTATGTCATTTTAGTTAGACAAATTTCATGATATACCTTTTTGAAATGCTTGTGTTGAGCCCTTTAATTTGATACTCATAATGAAGTATTAGAAAAAAAAAAAGTTTTTCCCCAACTTCAATGGCGTCGCACAGCCGCCATATTTGTTTTTTTTTTAACGTCACCTATCTAAGAACACTTGGGCAGCTAAGACGAATCTAACGATACCTCAATTATATAAATCCGTTCAGCGGTTCTGGAGATATGAGGTAACAAAGAATATTACATACAAGATAGGAGCGTAAAACATAACCCTTCCTTTGCAGTTGGGTAAAAACGACAAAAATATATGACACCGAAAAATACAGTTTGTGTAAAAAAGGCCTCTCTTAGACCATCCACTTATCTAGGATATCCTACTGCTAAGAATTAAGAATACATATACAAATATAAAGTAATGCAAAAACAGGCGATAGAGATCAAAGGTAAACATACAGGTGGAATACTGAATGGTCATGCATCGGTATACCACGTGGATCGGGATAATCACGAGCAAGGTCATATAAACTGTTATGACAGTCGGTGATTCCTATTCCTTTGTAATAAGAGTCATTAACGATTCATACCAAACTCATGGCAGTACGGTCTTGGGGTGTTAGGTAGACCATGAAACGCTTAGCACCTGTTAGATAATAATTAATAACCACCTGTATTTAAGAAGTTGTGTCAAGTTAATCTGATAACAGTTCAATTTTATTAGTTGTTGTATTAAGACGACGAAATAGTTTTAAAATGGAATTACCATATTGTGTAGCTGGATAGGGCATTGGTTACCACGCCCAATTTACGATTGCTAAGGTTAAGCAACTTTCGAAAAGGCCGGTCATTGGATGGGTGACCAAAAAAAATGTATCATCTTGAGCTCCTCCGTGCTTCGGAAGGCATGTTAAGCCGTTGGTCCCGGCTGCATGAATATAACTCGTTAAGAAATAATGTTTATCTGCATAAAGTATCATGTTGACCATTTTCTAAAGGGAAGCCGACAGGAATCGGGTTATATGGAGTCTTTTCCACTGCTAAGCACACAGGTGTCGACGTCACGGTGGCTTCACACCCCGCGTGACATACCGGACCGTGCCTTCACGCTCGGTATTGCACGCAACGACCGTGTAAACACCTAAACAAGGACGTTACGATATCATTAGCTTACATCGCTAATTCAATTAGTCGACAATTTATCGCTTGACGCGCGAATGCAACATCTGTTGCAGTTTTAGCTAAGAACTCGTTGGATAGAACTTTAGAGGTACACACGCCTGTGTGTACCTCTAAAGTTCTATCACTATCACGCCTACGAAAGTCTTTGTACTTTATATCTTAGGCACATAGGTAAAACATTTATTTAAGTGATTTGACAGTTTTGGATAGTCTTGACAGTGCAGGCGTCGATAGCGGCCGCAATAGTCATCATCAGCTCATTTATGTCCCCACTGCTGGGGCACGAGCCTTCCCTATGGATGGATAGGGAGAACGGGCCATGAACCACCACGCGGGCCCAGTGCGGATTGGTGGTTGTTAACGACTGCTAATGCAGCCGGGACCAACGGCTTAACGTGCCTTCCGAAGCACGGAACCGCAGTAGTAATAACCTCAAATTATCAATAATTGCTTGCTGTTGTAAGCAGTTGATAATTATTTTAATGTTACTTTTTAAGCTGCTAAGGTTATTGTTGTAAGATGGCAGTTGTTATCCAGCTAATCCAGATTTGGCCAACATTGTAGGTAGGCCAATATAGTTTACGGGATTTGGCTTCGCCCAATATTTATGGACCATAGGTTGTAAAACGTTTACTAAGATGGAGTTTTATGATGATGCAAGTAAATTGTATTTTGTGTATAGTATAAATAAATCTTGGGACAGAGATGAGTGGCAGATACCAAAGGAGGCCTATAATCAGCAGTGGGTATCTCCGGGCTGAAATGATGATGATGATGATGATGATGAATTTTTCTTACATAAAAACTTGTTTAATTAATTTTTGGGTTGAAACGGGAATAAAATATTATTAGGTACAATCAAATTTTTATAAAAATAATAATAAAACCTACATGTAGGATAGAGTTAGGAAGAAGCCTGATTTTTACTTTGTGAGTAAAAACAGCTGTTAATAAGCATATATAACACAAACATGTGATATTTACATGATTGCCATTCATTCATACCAAATAGTGCAACACAGCGTAAAGGTTACCCGGCCGTGAAATATGGTTGTTGTTAGGAACTTTACGTCACGCAACAGTATACCACGTGTTCTAAGAGTGGGGTAGCAATCCAACCATGTCAATGATTAAAGTGATAGGTACCATAAATGGATACTTATCAACAAAATTATGGGATTCGAGTTTTATCTGTACTAATATTATAAAGCTAAAGAGTTTGTTTGTTTGTTTGTTTGTTTGTTTGTTTGTTTGAACGCGCTAATCTCATGAACTACTGGTTCAAATTAAAAAATAATGTTTGTGTTGAATAGTCCATTTATTGAGAAAAGCTATAATCTATATATATTACACCACGCTATGACTAATAGGAGCAGAGCAGCAATGAAAAATGTTGCAAGAACGGGAAAATATTTTTTTAAAGCTAATTAACGCGGGTGGAACCGCGGGGCACAGCTAGTGTCAAATATAATATAAATATTTATAGACTAATTCAATTTTGATGTTATAGGTTAAAAACACATTTTGGATTTCTTTTTTAATTCACTTATTTCAATATAACTTAGTGCGCGAGTCGGACTCGCACTTGACCGGTTTTTCTAATAGTTTGTGATTTACGCTGCAAGCCAGCGGTATTGTCACTGTGAAGTATTATCTTGTAACTATAGTGTATTGGGATTTTAAAAAAAATAATAAAATTATCAATAGACGTGTTATTTAAAAGTAATTTCTATTATCCCGATACACCGAAACACACTTACAAAAATTGCGATAAATTTTAAGGTATCTAGAATTCGTAGTGCTGTATTTATTTCTCAGTTTAAGATGACATTTTCACTCTCTAGTCAGGTAATTTCAATAGATTTCTAGTGTTTTAAGTTACTTATAAACTTAGTGATGAATCAAGTCACACAAAAACTCTTTAAGTAGAAAATGGAGAAAACAATTGTATACCTGTCGCCATATCCAATAGCACGTGCTATACCATGACGAATGCTTATTCCATTACACACTTAACGAACCATATGATTTTATAACCCGAGGGTGGGTGTCAGACCATAGCATTTCTGTCTACACCACGATTGACTTTAATAGCGTATTAATAAAGGGGTTGAACTTAAGTAAGTACCTAATAGTCCATACTGTGCTACTTGGAAAAGGTCTCTACAGTTGAAATCAAGTCATCGCCACGCTTTGAAATGCGGGTTAGTGATCACAAAGTTCGGCCATGCATCGGAAACACTGCAGACCTGAGGATAAAAGCTAGGCCTCCAAATGTCGAGCCGAGTGCTTCGTCACTCGCATGCGTATGCGAGTATGCCCAGAACTTTCATCTCACCTGATGATAGTGACGATGGAAGCGTACGTCATCCAAAACCCACAATCACTGAAGATTTTGCTGTCTTACTTCCTTTAGCAGAACAGAACAAAGCTGCTAAAGATGTTATGTCGGTATGCTGCCTATATGTCATCATCATCGTCATTAGCTCATTTTATGTCCCCACTGCTGGGGCACGAACCTTCCTTATGGATGGATAGGGAGAACAGGCCATAAACCACCACGTGAGCCCAGTGCGAATTGGTGGTTGTTAACGACTGCTAATGCAGCCGGGACCAACAGCTTTACGTATCTTCCAAAGCACGGAGGAACTGGAGATGATAAGGTTTTGGTCACCTTCCGATGACCGGCCTTTGCGATAGTTACTTAACCTCAGCACTCGTAGACCAGGCGCGTTAACGACTGCGCCATCGAGCTCCTCTGTACGTAGGTATGTACTCGCACCTATCTAAGAAGAGAATTTTGTAACGTGTTATCGGTATACAGGTCGAAAAAAATCATAAACAATTATCCATTTTGTTAGCTCGATAAGTCCCTAATGCTATAATCGTGATCGCAGACGACTACTAAACATTAGACCGTTAAATTGTATTAGACGTATTATTGTCTGTCCGTCGCGACATCGTCCGTTCCGCTCGTGAGCGACACTTCAATACTGTGAGGTGCCACCTTCATAAAAACCACTGTCAACGTAGATAGGTCTTTACGAACTCTCAGATCAAAGTCAGATCGAATTTATAAAAAAAACACGCATTCCGTTTTTCCACCTAATGGAATCTCTTACGTAGAAATGAGTATATTGATTGAAATTCGCCTTACTTCAGTACCATTGAGGTTAAGAGCATGTTCTGTAAGGTTCTCTTGAGTAGATGTTTTTTTAGAAACTAAGCATTAATTTCTTTACTTAACTTAAATAAATTTTATTCTTGTCTCACAATTTTAATTCGTCTTATTAAAGTACTATTAACTTTCTAGAAAATAAAGGCTGCATTATCAGTGACTGTAAAACGAATCTCCACAGATTCTGATAATTCAGAAAACACTTCCAACACAACCGGCCACAATTTTAATCAAGGCCTGCCCAGATTTTATTTCTTTGTTCCTTTTGGATTCCTGAGCGACGTTATAATTGCACTAAATAGCAGGACGGGGTTTGGCACAAGAGATTGGACCAGTTGCATTTGGTAGGCAATATAGATACGATAGATTTGCTACCAAATAACGTGTCATCGCACGCGAAGTTTTTGCTTTGCAGTTGAACTTTTTACAGTAAACCTTTTTACACCTCTTTCTGCTACAAAAGAGGTTAGAAATTAGATAAAGGAATAAGAAGATCAGACTGCCTTTCAACCTGCATGGAACCAGCAGCGTGGCCAGATATTGCCTGTCTCTTTATTTTTTGGGAAGTGGATACATGTGGAAAGTAGTAGGTTTATAGATTGATGCTGAGACGAATAATTAAGAGGTTTTAATTCTACAGCAAATTATACCATCATCATCATCATCATAATCATCATCATCATCTGCCTACATTAGTTCTCTGCTGGATATAGGCATTTCCAAGTGCATGCCACTGAGCACGATCCGCGGCAACTCTTATCCAGCTCTTACCAGCAACATTGCGAGTTCATATCGATGTAATTTGTTTTTAAATATTATTGACTGATTTCTTATTATCACATACATTGTTTGAAAAACTATTTTGTAAATTTCATGTTGTAGGCGATGATTATTAACAAGATCACTAGAACCTTTTTCAATTTTAACTTTAGTATCAATTAGTTATATGTCCTGATTTTTTGTTTGTTTGCTGCATCCACATTCCTTACTTCTGTTTGAACGAAATAAAACGTCTAGGCGTGTCCTAAGACAACGCTTAAATTAACATACCCGCAACTAAAGTTATTAAAAGCAGATAAACGGCGACCGTGGTACATCCAGAGAGAATTTTAATTCGAGCTGTGAGGGTTTGTAATTATTGGTATACTGCGGTTGGCTTGGTAGCCGATATATCACGGGCCATGATTAAAACCTTTGAAATGGTCTCGGAACAAACAGTGGATGCATTTGTTATTCTGTCTTTGGTTCTGTATCTATTGTGTTTGTAATTATGTAGTACTGTTAATGTTTGAAAATAGTTGAGAGCCTTTAATATTAGGGTATAAAGTATGAAATGGACGATATGTACTGAAAAATTAACTCGTTTTTTCTAAAATTCAACATATTTACCCTCATTATCTATACATTGCTGCCATCTGCTGGTTAAAAAATGTTTCTTATTCTTATTTCTATTTATTCGAAAATCTTACTATATGAAGGTTTAATGATAATTCAAAGTATCTATACTATAAAACGGCAATTTCATACTTTAGCCTCTATTATATTTTGATATCTCATACGAACTTCAAATATTCAGTAAAAAATTTGGATTGCAATATTTGTTATGTTTCAACAAGTTTAAAGTCTATAAATGCGGTGATTAGTATTAAGAAACGATAAGGAAATCACCAGATACACTTAAAGACACGAATAAAATGTATAGACAAGTAAATTGCCACTTACGTGTGTCAAATAAAATAACCGCAGAACCTTATAAGGCAGACATTCTAAATTTATACTTGTGAATAGCGTACGTACAATACTTAAGTAGGAAACAAACGGTATTAAATTGTCCAAAGGACGTCTTACACAGCGCTAAGATGCAAACATTGTGAATAAAATAAACATTTTATTTAGTTACCCAGCCACTAAAATAGTAAGCAACTTTGAAATTGAATTTATTGGATGAAGCTCTTCTGTTTATTTTTCGGCGAGACGGTATTTTAATAGCAAGGCTTAACATTTACTTTCATCATCATCATCATCATCATCATCATCATCATCATCATCAGCTCATTTATATGTCCCCACATCTGGAGCACGAGCCTTCCCTATGGATGGATAGGGAGAACGGGCCGTAAACCACCACGCACGCCCAGTGCGGATTGGTTTGGTGGTTGTTAACGACTGCTAATGCAGCCGGGACCAACGGCTTTACGTGCCTTCCGAAGCACCCGATGACCGACCTTTGTGAAAGTTGCTTAACCTCAGCACTAACAGACCGGGCGCGTTAACCACTGCGCCATCGAGCTCCTCACATTTACTTTAGCACTTTTCACTTTTATATTTATAACTGTTCAAATAATTTTTAACGCAAATTTTGTTGCGAACAAATTATAAAAACACAAATGTCGAAAAAACATTAACATTTACTTTAGCGAACTAAATCTTTACTATATTCAATGTTATTACACAGTTTGATGATTTCTTCTATATTACTAATATTATAAAGAGGAAACCTTTGTATTTTTGTATGTATGTATGTTTGTAACGAATAAACTCAAAAACTACTAAACCGATTAAAAAAAATTTTTTACTATTAACCTTTAAATTTTAAATGTAACAACATTAGCGCTGAGGAGCTCGATGGCGCAGTGGTTAACGCGCCCGGTCTGCGAGTGCTGAGGTTAAGCAACTTTCGCAAAGGCCGGTCATCGGATGGGTGACCAAAAATTTATCATCTCGAGCTCCTCCGTGCTTCGGAAGGCACGTAAAGCCGTTGGTCCCGGCTGCATTAGCATGCAGTCGTTAACAACCACCAATCCGCACTGGGCCCGCGTGGTGGTTTATGGCCCGTTCTCCCTATCCATCCATAGGGAAGGCTCGTGCCCCAGCAGTGGGGAAATAAAAATGAGCTGATGCTGATGCTGCTGATGCTGATTAGCGCTGAGTAACATAGGCTATATTTAAAAAAATGTCCACCCGTACGAAGCAGGGACGGGCCGCTAGTCTCGAAATAAAAACATAAATTTAAATTAAATATTTTTCTATTTTTACACCCTTAACTATCTAGTTTAGGTACCTACCTTATGTTTAATTGTTTAAACATAAGCTTAGGTCATACAATGTCAGCAGTAGAAGTTCTAATCAATATCTACGATAAATAAAAAATTGTTTTAAATAATTATACCTATGCAAAGGAAACAAGTACTTACTCGTAATCCAAATCAGAATTTTATTACAGACTTTAGTAAGCGTATACAAAAAACACGTTTCTCTCTCATTGCCACTTCGTGTGGCGCTTTATTACGATAAAAGTACTTCGTTTATCCAACACATTCAATCAATTTAAGTGGTCTGAATCGCTTGACTTGTATCCATTACTGACTTAAATTTGGAATTTGTTGGTGTTGCGGCTTATACAGGAGCAATGACGAATGTCAATATCTTATATATTACAGGATACAGGAAACTTTATTAAAGATTCGTATTTTTTCAATATGCAGTTTTAAAATATTAAATTAAGCTGCCAGGCATAAAATACTATTTGTAGGGATGTACAACAATCTGAGAAAGGAGGTAAATAGACTAGACAGTACTACCTATATAGTATCGGATACAAAGGTATGCCTTTGTTACCTATCATCATCATCATCATCTCATTTTATATCCCCACTGCTGGGGCACGAGCCTTCCCAATGGATGGATAGAGAGAACGGGCCATAAATCACCACGCAGGCTCAGTGCGGATTGGTGGTTGTTAACGACTGTTAATGCAGCCGGGACCAACGGCTTTACGTGTCTTTCGAAGCACGGAGAAGCTCGAGATGATAATTTTTTGGTCACCTATCCGATGACCGGCCTTTGCGAAAGTCGCTTAACCTCAGCACTCGCAGACCGGGCGCGTTAACCACTGCGCCATCGAGCTGCTAAATTCTTTAAAAAAACAATTGATTTTTAGCATCATACGAAATAGTGTAGCATAAAACAAAAAAAAGGTTTATTTAGATCAAACACTGATGATCAAAAACTACGATCACAAGACGCGGAAATAACTTTAGGTTGCTCGTTTAATACGTATCGCTCGGTACCGAACGAATTAGCATTCTCGCCGGTAGGTACCGTTAGCAGATACAGATTCTTTGCAGACCTTATTAATAAGAACAAAACAAGTTTACTATTGGACGGTGCAGAGCGTGGTTGGACCTTTCAAGTTCATTGAAATGTGAATGAGTGAGGGTGTGGCTTTTAAGGATGCGTTCTGTTTTCAAAGTCAAAGATATTTAGGTTTAGTTATACACATTAACAATTTTAAGAATCAAAACCTAAACCCTAGTTATGCAATTCAATTTAGGACGTATGGTATAGCAACAATTATTTTATCTATATATTTCTTATATAATTATATTTTATGAAAAAAAAATGAGGCACTACGTGAAACAGTTGTCGTTACAACTGTTTCACGTAGTGCCAAATTTATCTTATCGGAAAGTAGGTACCATAAACTATTATACTCATTTTCGTCGTTGTTCAAGATTTTTCTGCCACGCCAGCCACCATCTAGGTATATAGCCTTAAAACTTTGTTAGTAGTAGAGTTAGATATGAGATATAAAAGAGATTCTTTCATCTCTATTCTGAATTTTTAATTAGTATATTAAATTATGCCATTCCTACATTACCTATCGGCACTGATTCCTACATTTCTAGCATATGATATCGTGATTGGTAAGCAAATTAACCGTATACATATATAGTTGAATAAGTAGGTAGGCAATCACTTAAATAAATCTATACCAATAAAACATAAGTAAATTAATTGCATCATTATCGACATCGGAAAGTGCTAATAAACTAAAAAAATGTCGTCGGCGCGATACAAATGCGGTGGTTTGTATTGGAAAAAGTGGATAAAATAAACAAGGTGACTAAGATGAAGCCATAAATTGTTGGGAGCGGCACTTTTAACCTCGGATCTAACAAATTAACAGACGATTAAGCTACCGATCCGGGTCAGAAGTGCCTTTGACAGTGTTTTAATGGGCCCCAACAAACAGCACCGATAGGGTTGATACAGTCGCGTGGAAAACCAACAGTCATTTGTTTAATTTGTCATTTCTCATTCATTTGACGTTTGAGCGACTGACATTTGTCTTTCTCACAAGATTTAATTTGTTAAAAACAGTTGACGGTAGCTTATTACAAATGAGTTGTGAGACAAACAACATTTAGGTCTCTATGTGTGTCGGACGAAATGCGAGTAGAACCGTGAAATGTGTTCCATTTCAAATGGGTTGTACTGGTAAGCCGTTGGGCGAGGCTTAAGTTGTGAGCAATCATCATTATCATCATCATCTGCCTACAAACGTCACACAACAATCGTCTTCTTAGCATTTCTTTTCTCAGAGAAGGTTTGGCAATATCATAACCATTCTCAACCTTGTTGTAGCTGCCCGAAATAGTAAGTCGTTGCCACAAATCGTGTAAGTTCTTCAGCATTATCCAGGTATGCTATCTTTGATCAACGTTTCTTTTATCTACTATTTTTACATCTATCAAGAGTTAACAACAAAGCTATACTCCTACCTACTAACTATATTTTATCTATCGATCGATCTAAGCACAAATTTCGGGTGAAGTATCAAAGAAGAGAGCATGCGCCAATATTATCAATAATTGATGAGGACTAAATCAATTGATTTGCAAGAATACGAATGCTAAATTTAAGAACCTGAACACATAAGAATACTGTTACATGTAAGTATAAATGTTTCGACTAATGAAGAAGAAGAAAAAATAACGCCTTCAACTTGTTCCGGCGACTGTTCATAATAAATTATAAGGTCTAATGTAAGACGCGGCTTTTAAGATCTGTCCGATAATGACGTAAAGTATCCAAAAAACTATTCAACAACGATTAGTCTCAGCAAAATATTGTGATTTGAATATTTATTTATTGTAATTTATGAAAATTTTATAATTTAATTGATTAACTAGTGATGGGAGAGCGGCAGACATTATTCATTGGTATATTGGGTATCCTAACTCACGATATGATTTGTGGATTCATAATCTGTTAAATGTAAACATATGGAAATTGTTTACGGCGATACTAATATAAGCAAACAGTCCCAATTAATATAATTTGTGATCTAAATTGATCTACACCTGACAGATCATTGATTTCATCTCCCAATTAAATGATCTGGAAATATTGTTTTTTTTAAATATGGCATCATTAGCATTGATTTGTCTCATAGCTATGTAGGTGCTGCTTGACCTTTTCATGACGGAACGACAGGTACAAGGAAGAAATAACAAGAAAATGAAAGATAACAATTGAACTAGTTATCAAATATCTTATAATATATATTCATTAGACCTTTATTAACGAACAAAATATGAAAGTTGATATAGATTATAAAATTATATTTGGTTACTTATAAAACGTGCCACATAAAATGGAGAAAACTAATGGTGTTCAATATATTTTTTATAAAATCTTACATTTCATACTACTTTCTAATATTACGACCAGTATAATCAACGATTTATTAGTGCACCGTTTCTATAAAACCAGTAAATAAGGTATACAGGAAGCACAAATGAACATTCAGAATTTTCGAGTGTTGCAAAACTTGACTAATTAAATCCGTGAGAAAGTAGAAAAAAAAACTTGATAACTTCTTACTGTACAAATATGGAAACTCATAAAACAGTCTAATTGATAGTGAGTTTGAAAGATTAATTCTGATAATGTGCAACAGGATCAACTTATAAGAATATATTAAGTTGTAATTTCACTATACTTTTTAACACTTTAACAGCCGACTATTTTAAAGCGCGTCTTTCCTGGTACGCCGGCAGTTTTTGTCGATATTGTAAGATTTATAAAATAAATAATAACTATTTGGAATACATCTATATATTTTTTTTATTTATTACACCGGGGTTACACGCAAATCATGTAAACAAACGCTAAGAAAGTCAATGCCGTACAGAGGACGTGATCAGCGTCCTGAGACGATCCCACCCACCCGTACCCAGTACGTGATCGGCTGTTAAAGTGTTAATACTACTTATTTGGTGACCTTGATTGGCCTTTTATATTTTTATTATTTTTGAATTTTGCATTTGTAAAAAAACTTAAAGGAATGACGAGTTTATCTATTGTTCAATATTTGCAAACATTGTTCTTTCGACTGTGAGGGTAGTAACTATACAGTGACGTAATACCGCTGGCTTGCAGCGTAAATCACAACCTTCTAGAAAAAATCAATGAGTCTTCTGGGGCCTTGGTAGCTCAGCGGCCAGAGCATTGGACTTCCCACTCGAGGTCCCAGAGGCAAGTTGATTTTTTCTAGAAAAAAATTAACTCGGCCTTTAATATTTAAACCGCGTATCGGCAAAGGTAGCGTAAGACGCCATCAGACTAAGTGGAGCGTCCATCTTCGCAAGGTGGCTGGCAAGAACTGGATGACAATCACGTCACAATCGTGCTCAGTAGCATGCACGCGGAGAGGTCTATGTCCTGCAGTGGACTAGACAAATGTTGATGATGATGATGATGAAGATGATGATATATATCATTTTATACTTAATTAAGACTTTGCAACTTTGTCTTTTTGTGGAAGTGATACTCAAAAATATAAAATCTAAAATAATTAAATTATGTGGCATAAGCACCTGTCTTTGAAGTCTATGACCCGATTTTGTGAAACTTTTATAGGACCACAGTAAAAACGCGTTATTTTTATAAAAAACAAGATTAGCTGATAAGATGCATAATGAGCGCAAACATTAATCGCTAATATTGATATAGAACTGAATAAATTGATGACCTTATCATTCGGAAGTCGTTTTAAAAGATATACATGCATTTGGATCCATAAGAAAAATGTATCCAAATATTCGGTCGATATGTTTTAGATGCTCGATGAGCGCTTGGAAAACAGTAAGCGACTTTGGGGCGACGGAGCCACAATGACGTTCGTGGTGATGACAGTAAATTTTAAAAACAAACCTTTTTAGGTTCATAGTAAGCTGAAGTTTTTTTTTTTTTTTTTTGTTGATGGCTTTGTGCGATTAGCACATTTAGCCAGTGTCAAAGTAATTTTTCTAACAAGTAATACATAAATAAACAATATTTATTTTCTGTATGATGATGATGATGAATGATAATAGAAATGAGAAATGATATACCACCCAACCCCTCGAGTATCTCAGTAAAGATGTGGGGCTTTACTAAGTCCTCGGGCGGACTTCTTGAGAGAATTTGAAAAGTGACGTTGCACTGTTTTGTTTCATTTGCCAACACTCATGCCCACTCACGAACACTTAACGGTTAATAATCCACCATTATTTCACATTAATATTCGACATAACACAAATTTTAGAAAATAAAACAAAACCGCAGACATGACACTTCACTTTCCCGCCAAGAAGTCCCTAAGCTGAAGTTGTTAATGCTATGCAATGTTTTTTTTTTTTTCAGATTTTGTTATTCGAAATTTAAATGTTTAGATATGATAAAACATGACCACTTTCGAGATGCATTTTTGTTCCAGATCCTTTATCTAGTACAGTCAGCGGCAGAGCAACCTACCCAAATCTGTCAAATTTCTCCAATGAATATTGATCCTTATTACTACACAACAAAGTTGATTTGCTGCCGACTGTACATTAAGTGATCGAAGATCCAAATGCAAGAAAAGGTATGTCCTCGATGTCAGTTAGTTTGACATTGATAACATGACTTAATACCTACTTAAGACTCATATTTATTTTATTTATTTATTTATAATTTATGTACACACAAACGAATAAGAAGGGAGAACATAGTAAGAATAGACAATTACAAGGGCGCTGCTTATATCACATTGAAATTTCTTCCAGCAGCAGCAGGAGAAGACACAAAGAAATTTATTATATAATTATGAGTACAAACAAATTTCAAGTATCAGCTAAATCAAATTATATGTTAGTGTAAAAAAGAAACACTGAAACCTGATCCCACAATTAATAGTAATTAAAGTAATAATTAACAGGCATATTATTACCATGATAAATTCCTTTAATAAACACTCAGAAACTTAGTGACCATGATAGCTCACGAAGTTATAAATAATAATCTTCCTATAATATGCATATACTTAATAATCGTTCTTCCAAAATTAGCAATTTTCACACACTATCAGCGGTTCAGTGTCAATTGATTTATCAACCAATTACAGTGGTACAAGACTGTTGCATGCTAGAATCTGGTTTCGATAGGAACCGGCCATTTGGGATCGCGCCATTTCACCAAATGAAAAGTTGATCCCATAAATTTTGTCATAAATTGGTTACTATAATAGCCAGCGGAACACTTCACACAGCGGCGGTGAAACAAATGCCGACAGAAAACATAATTTATTGCACCAGCCATAATGTTTTATCAACCTATTTTATACTACTAGTAAGCTTCTATTTTATTGTTGTGGTTGTATATTTGGCGCTTTTAATTCTTTGTAATGATATTATTTAAAAAATCAACGATATAATACTAAAATAAAAAAAAAATTAAGTATTAAACCTTTATTAGTAAAATTTTATATTGAGGAGCTCGATGAGTAGGTGATTATTGGGCATTCTACTTCACTTTTTCTTAATCGTTCGCTCACTCCGTTCGCTCACTGGAAAAAGCGAAGTAGAATGTCCAATAATCGCGCGATTGAAAAATCAACGCCATTCGTGTTTTGGACAATAATCGTTGAGAAAAATTAAAAATTAGTTTACTAAAAATGCTACTCACTGATTAGAATCAGGACGTTCACTTGACTTCACATTACGCATTAGGTAACACCAAAATATTATAATAAGAAATGTCTTTTACTTTAAGGTGCGTATCTGATGAGGTATGTGCTGTTGAACAAAAATCAATAGTCATTCAGAAATGAAACCTTCACAATGCAGATTACAGATTAACCAGATACAATAAATTATTTTATATGTTTAAAGGTACTTAAAACCATTGAGCTATACTTAAAACATATTAAAATAATTTTTATGTTATGTGGTAGATTGCTCAAGATTATTTCCAGCCAGATTGGTCGTACCATCGTCATAAGTCATAAGTTATTTTAGGTACCGGGAAATGAAATCTTCACATGGTTTTAAAATTATTTTTAAAACATGTGGCTGATTGCTCAAGACTCTTTCCAGCCAGTTTGGTCGTACCACGTATTAAGATTTTTTAAATATAGGTACCTGGAAACGAAATCTTCACATGGTTTTAAAATGATTTTTAAAACATGTGGCTGATTGCTCAAGACTCTTTCCAGCCAGTTTGGTCGTACCACGTATTAAGATTTTTTTAAATATAGGTACCTGGAAATGAAATCTTCACATGGTTTTAAAATGATTTTTAAAACATGTGGCTGATTGCTCAAGATTCTTTCCAGCCAGTTTGGTCGTACCATCGTATTAAGATTTTTTAAATATAGGTACCTGGAAACGAAATCTTCACATGGTTTTAAAATGATTTTTAAAACATGTGGCTGATTGCTCAAGACTCTTTCCAGCCAGTTTGGTCGTACCACGTATTAAGATTTTTTAAATATAGGTACCTGGAAACGAAATCTTCACAAGGTTTTAAAATGATTTTTAAAACATGTGGCTGATTGCTCAAGATTCTTTCCAGCCAGTTTGGTCGTACCATCGTATTAAGATTTTCTAAATATAGGTACCTGGAAACGAAATCTTCACATGCTTTTAAAATGATTTTTAAAACATGTGGCTGATTGCTCAAGATTCTTTCCAGCCAGTTTGGTCGTACCACCGTATTAAGATAGGTAGGTAGGTTAAATATAGGTTCTAGGATCTACTTTACACATTTTCAAGGTCTTCGTCTATTGGATGCAAAGGTTTTTAACAACATGGAATTACAGCACAACTTAAACTGGATGGGGCTCCTGGTCTCCCAGGACTGGATCCCCGAATAAGTTAGTACTATGAATAACATTTGTCAAAGTAGTACCTCGACCCATAGGAAAACACTTGTGTATTTTGATTAGAATCAGTTGCCAATTGTCTTTATCGACTCCGATCTACTCAACACATTTTCAAGGTTTTCATAATAGATAAACACTTGTGTTTTTTGATCTAAGTCAATGCAGACAACTGTGCAGGGAATTATTAGTTACCTTATTTATATCAATCCCACCAACAACGACGTATGCAATCACTACACACACACGTTACCTACGAGTTCGACTACTTCCCATTTCAATGCTGACAAAAACAATTTTAATACGGGTTATTCCCAAACGCCTCCAATCTTTTGTTTGGAAAATATAAGAAGTTCAAACATTGATTCCTAGACTCCTCCAAAGATTATTATAAAAAATATTATTTAAATATTAGTATAGTAGCACGATAGCGCAGCGGCTAGCGCGTTCGGCTTGCGATCTTGTCCGCTAAGCAACTTTCGCAATGCTGAGTCGCTGGATGGGTGATCAAATTTAAAACATCTCGAGCTCCTCCGTGCTAAGGCGCGTTAAGCCGTTGGTCTCGGTTGTTGTCGTAAGATGATAGTCGCTAAAACCCATCAACCGCATTGGGCCAGCGTGGTGGGTTATGACCCATTATCCTCACGTGCTATTGTCCACGTGGGAGGTCTGTGCTCAGCAGTGGATCGTTTATAGGCTGATGTTGATGAAATATTAGTATAATTTTTTAGTTCTATTGTCCTCAGAGTAGCTAAAATTAGTATTTTCCGAAGTTGTCTGCGGAGTTTGAGATTAACCCGGTTACCATTTTTTTAATTACGGAGGAGAATGAAAATCGATTAACAAATTATTATATTCGTATTTTTTCTGTAGAGGACTTTGGGACAATTTCTTGGAGGAGAATGGGAATAACCCTTTAATATAAACAAAATTAAAAAGATAAAGCTAAGTTTATACTGTTTAATTGACAAACGCATTAAACATAAATTTTCATAATAACATAAACATCACGCCATATTCCCACAAGTGGGATAGACAGAGCAACAGGTAACAATTATGTCATGCTGAAGCCACGTTTAGCAACAAGTCATCAGATAGGATTTCCATAACAGTACCTTTTCATGGTTTAACTTATTAATGCCAATGTCTATTTTAATACGTACCCATTAAATATGGTTAGATTTATTTATTGTGGGAATAAGTCATCTTATGTATTCATATACATAAACACAGAAGTTATAAAAATAGACTGCCTCACGGTAATCGAACCTGCGTCTCTCGATATCCGAGCGGTTAACTTTAAAGTTACCGAGACATTTGTCTAGTTTAGTACATCGAAATAATTTTAGAGTGTGAGGAGCTCGATGGCGCAGTGGTGAACTCGATCAGCGATTGTGGTGGTTAAGCAACTCTCGTAAAGACCGATCATGAGATGGAATGTATTAATAAATTTCATGCTTAGTGAAAACAGTCCTAATGTTGCACATCCGGACAATCGCTGTCAGCGCTTTATCGAAAGGTTGCTGACCTTTTTTACACAGCAAATGTTAAAATATGTATGTTATACTTTACTTACGCTGCAACTTTTCACACTAATCGATAAACTATATAATTTGCTGAATATTAAAAAAACCAGAGGTTTTCAACATTGCTTCAATTTTGTAAATACTTCATTGCTACTAATAAAACCTACATATTTATTTATATTACAATACTTGATTAAATACTTTTGCTTAAACGTAAACTCGTTAAAATATAACTCGTAAAATATAACTGGTAGTTAATGTAGTGGTTAGATACTTGACTATAACGCGAAAAAGGCTCAGTTCAAGTTGAATGCTAGTAGCAGCATTTTGTTTGATGAATGCAAGCATTTATGTGTATATCGTATACGTAACTGATTGTAGTACAGAAGGTCAAACTATCGGCTAAACCTGTCTTACTTAGAATTGATGTGTTTTATAAGACCAATAAGTATTAAGTACCTATGTATTAAAGGTAAAAATAAAAAAAAAGTATTTGGAATTAACAGTTTTTACATACGGTGTATGTAATCTTGAAATTAAAAACTAGCACTGGTAGTTTAGTTGTATACAAACAAATGAAAAAAATAAATTAAAAATAAATTAAAAAAAAGTTGATCACTCCTGCCTAGTAAAATAGCTTGTTAAACACTTTTCTCCAATAAATACCCGAAAAATGGTAGTCGTCGTATCAGTGCTTCCTAAGTCAGATTGACCACTAGTAGACACGCCAAGCCCAGTAGTTCGACCACTAGTCAGTGCTTCAGTACTCCGACGTCGCTCGCCCCGAGAATCATCCAGAAGATATACACCGAAATAATGTTCGTAAGTTTTGAATATTATTATTATTTTTTTATTAATATGTTGTGTCATGCATGGTCAGTCATCTGATGGGTGGTCGACCATTACCATCTCGAGTACCTATATGCTTCGGAAGGTATATCAAGCGGGTGATCCCAGCTGCATCTGCAACCGTTATCACCACCAAACCGCACTGGGTCTGCGTGGTGGGCTGTGGTCCGTTCTCTCTATGTGTAGAGAAGTCATTATAGAAGGTCTGTAGAGGAGCATTGACCTAGATCAGCAAATGTTATTATTAAATCATCCTAGCATTTACTATCATGTTGGGTCATGTCGAGTCATGTCAAATGTTAATATCGAGTCTCTAATATTTATTGTTATTTCAGGTCTGAAACCAAGCAAATTAAACGCTCTGCCAAGAAAAGCTGTGTGTCAACCAATTTGTTTGACTCGGACAACGAAAGCATAAGGTAATTTGCGTTGACTACTTTTAAAACTAAGTATTAAAAATGTGTCAACATATTGTATGTTTTCTTATTTGTATATCGGCGATATTAATAAGTAAAGTAATGTATGTTTTTTAATTACATTTCTTATCTTTCTAGCACTAAGAAAAAATGCCTGTACTCGTCGTCGTCGGTGCCTAAGACCTCAACGACGATTGCGAAAAAACAAGAAGCGTCCAGCTCCGCTTCAAACTGGCTAAATGATTCGGAGTCAGATGACGAAGTTTTGCCGCCACCACGCGAGACAAACCAGGTCAACGACAGCGTACTAACGCGACGTGTACCAGGCGGGGTAACGCGTCGGACTGCGAAGCTCAGCGGTGAACTGGTGGCGGAGCTGCGTCTCTACAACGCTGAGGAGGTGCACAGTCTCACCGGCTTTGAAAGGTGTGAAAAGGCAATAGTTTGGGTTCGACTACAAGGCGAAGCCGAGTCTCCTGAATTATTGACTATAAAAAAATTTGTTAAATTAGCCAAATCAAAATTTACTGAAGAGGGGGTATTCTTTAGTGATAAAAACAAAAAATAGTTACAGTCAGCTGGGTCCATTATAATTAGTTACACTCTCTTCGGAAAATTTTGACTTAAATGGTTTTACTTTTATATTGTGTGTTAGGTTTTAGATCATTTTATATGTAATATTACATTTTACTTAAAAACGACTTTAACCTCTTGTAAATTTTTTAACACAGTGAAAAAATCATAATGGTTAAAACTATATTTTGTTCAACTTGCAACTTATCCGTTAAAAATAATTCTTTCTCTGCTCATTTAAAAAGTATTTTACACAAGAATAATAGTTCTGTCGTTGAGAGCGAAGGTATCGAAAAAGTTCATAGCGCTTTTCGCGGTCGCATAGCGTCGTACCGGATTCGATGCGAGGACGTCATCGGTGACGATGAAGAACGTATGCGTGTGTTTACTCCTGCTGAGTTTTTAACGCAATTACGCTCCCGCGTAAAACTTTTACTCTTAGCCCGAATTGAGGCTTATGCAAACCTTAAAGTAAATTTTGAATTGTTTTGTGAATTTTTTCTGCATAAGGATGATTCACTTTCAATTAAATCTTTTGCTACTGAAAACACTATCTTACATCAAAGTTATAATTTTGATGAAATGTACACAAACATTAGCCATAAAATTTGTAAAAAAGTTGAAGAATTTGAGGAAAAAGATAGTGGTTGGGCTTATTTACGAAGCTTGTATCTAGAAGTAAATATAAACAAATATAACCCGTTGAGAGCCTCGGGTTACTTACATTTACCTAGCGTCATAAAAAACAAACGTGCATGTATCAACATTAAAAATTCAGATGATTACTGCTTTTTGTGGTGTGTTATGGCAGCACTTTTTCCTGCAAAAAATAACGCACACCGAACGACAGCATATCCGCACTTTGAAAGTGTACTTAATGTCAAAAATATGACATTTCCAGTAGGGTTCGCGGATATAAGAATTTTTGAAAAGAATAATCCCGACATAAGTATTAATGTTTATGGCCTTAAAAATAACACTAAGGTTGTTGGACCTCTGTACAAATGTGAATTTCGAAAAGGACATCACGTCAACATGCTTTTTCTTGAAAATGGAAAACGCACACATTACTGTTTAATTAAAGATTTATCTAAATTACTTCGCAAGCAGTTAACTAAACATCATTCCAAAATATTTTTATGTGAGGATTGTATGATATTTTTTGACGACAATCTTAAACTCGAAGCTCACGTTTGCAGTGGTGTAGCAACAACGTTACCTAATCAGGGAACTCTAATACAATTTGAACATTATGAACGTATGCAAGACATGCCCTTCGTCTTATACGCAGACTTTGAATCTTTGTTAGAGCCAGTTGAATCAAATTCTGGAACAAGTTGCACAACGATTACGCAAAAGCATGTACCAGCTGCATTTGCTTACTATGTTGTATGCTCCTACGACAGCTCCCTTAATAAATATGTGTCTTATCGAGGACCTGACTGTGTGAAACATTTTTTTGATAACCTTCTATCTGATATTACTGTAATTTATAATATTTTACATTCATCGATCCCTATGTTCTTAACAGATGAAGATAGAACCAATTTTGTTCAAGCTAAAAATTGCTATCTTTGTAACAAAATATTATTTGACGACAAAGTAAAAGATCACTGCCATCTTACTGGGCGATATCGTGGTGCAGCTCATTCTTATTGTAATATTAAATATTGTTTGCCTAAGTTCGTTCCCATATTTTTTCATAATTTAGCTGGTTACGACAGTCATCTTTTCATACGACAGTTAGGAGAATTATCCGGTAGGATACAAGTGATTGCAAAAAATAAAGAAAATTACATATCGTTTACCAAATTTTTTCAAATCAATAACAAAGCTATCATGCCTGTTCGTTTTGTCGATTCTTTTAAATTTTTAGGCACAAGCCTAGAGAAGCTAGTTGCAAATTTAAATACAATTGATTTCAAACATCTGACATTTTTTTTTCCTTCTCAGGAACATTTTAATTTACTTAGACGTAAAGGGGTTTATCCTTACGAATACGTCACTACTTGGAATTCTTATGATGAGGAAGAAATACCTCCTCTTAAATGTTTTTTTAGTAAATTGCATAATTGTAACATATCAAAAGCAGATTATGAACATGCAAAAAGAGTATGGCAAACCTTTGAATTACGGAGCCTTGGAGAATACACTGATTTATATCTTAAGTCAGATGTACTTTTACTAGCGGACGTCTTCGAAAGTTTTCGAAAAACTTGTAAGACGAATTATAAACTGGATCCTTCTTTTTACTTAACAGCACCTAGCCTGAGTTTTGACGCTATGCTATTAAAAACAGATGTTAAATTAGAATTAATAAATGACTTGGAAATATTAAGAATGATACAAAAAGGCATTCGCGGTGGTATATGTTTATGTTCTACAAGATATTCGAAAGCCAATAACAAGTATTTACAAACTTATGACCCCGCAAAAAGTGATAACTTCCTTGTTTATATTGATTGTAATAATCTTTATGGTTATGCTATGTGCGCTTATTTACCTCATTCAAATTTTAAGTTATTAAGTGAACTAGAAATTTCAAATATAGATTTTCAAAATATGCCTATTGACGGGGACATTGGTTATATACTCGAAGTAGACTTAGAATACCCTAATCATTTGCATAATTATCATAACGATTTTCCATTCTGTGCTCAAAAATTTGCTCCTCCAGGATCTAAAACTTCGAAATTGATACCAAATTTATACGATAAGTTTTTTTATGTCATTCATTTTTCCTACCTGAAAACATGCCTAAAACATGGTTTATTATTAAAAAAAATACACAGAGTAATTCAATTCAATCAGAGTCCATACCTAAAACAGTATATTGATATGAACACTGAGTTACGGAAAAAGGCAAAATCTATATTTGAACAGGATTTCTTCAAACTTTTAAACAATAGTATATTTGGTAAGACATTAGAAGATACTGAGAAAAGGGTTAGCGTGAAGTTGGTTAATAAGTGGAATGATGAAAAAAATATAACAAAGAAAAGTTTCGGTGCTGAGCAACTAATAGCTCGACCAAATTTCCATAGTGCTACAATTTTTACAGAAAATTTTATAGCTGTTCAAATGAAACCTGAGACAGTTACTTTAGACAAACCCATATACATTGGCTTTTCTGTATTAGAAATATCCAAAAGTCACATGTTTGATTTTCATTACTCTATTATGAAACCTTTTTATGGGGAAAAATTAAAGCTTTGTTATACGGATACTGACAGTTTTCTTTATTCAATAGAAAGCAAAGATTTTTATACAGATTTAAAGTTGAATTTCCTTAGATATTTCGATACTAGTAATTATCCATTAAATAACTGTTTCGGTATACCAAGTCTTAACAAAAAAGTCCCGGGTCTCTTCAAAGATGAACTAGGTGGAAATTTGATTTCTGAGTTTGTTGGTTTAAGATCAAAATTATACTGTATAAAAACAGTACAAGAGGAATTAAAAAAGGCTAAAGGTATACAGAAACAGGTTTTAAAAAATGTGCATTTCGAAGATTACTATAATGTATTAGACAAAAATACTTTTTTAAGAAAGAAAAACATTATTTTTAAATCTTTAAAGCATGAAATATTTACCCAAGAACAGAACAAGATAGCTTTGTCAGGTAATGACGACAAACGCGTAATATTAAAAAATAAAATATCTACTATGTCTTGGGGTCACTGGGATTATATATTTTAACAACGATTGTTTTCACTGTGTTTTTAAATCTTATTATACTTAGAGCTTGAGAAATAAAAAAAATGTATTATTATTTATTATCATTACTAAGATTCATTGTTTGAATTAAAAATAATATGAACTTGTTATAAAGTATTGTAACCCGTATTTCAATATACTTAAGTACTTAGATATAATCAATATTTTGATTAAAAAATGATAATTAATTATGTAGTTGCTTTTGCTCAGATTCATTGTTTGAATAGGAAATGTAACTAATATTATGAAATGTAATGTAAATTTACTGTACCTACCCAGCTGTTTTAATATACCTAATAAAATATAAAAGTAACAAACTAACTTGCATTTTTATTTAATTTAGTATATACATTATTATAATAAAACATTGACGGTAAATAAGTAAGAAAATTCTAACGCAAACAAGTTTGAACAAGTTAGTTTCAGAGTAGGTTGTGTAATACAACTCTTCTGACTATAAGGTAATATGAAACCTATTTAATACAAATCAGGTCACGTTATTGCTAAGTTAATCATTTTTTATTAATATCAATAATGTTTTTTTATTTTGCTAAATTGCAAATTACATGTTGTTGCAAAATCTTATAATTTTCGAGTAAGCAACCTACATTGTACCTACATACAAGTGTTGCTGTGTCATCATATACCTACATTAATATAAATGGGTTTCAAATTAGTTTTAATTTCAATTATCAAAGTGTAGGCGTCAGTAGTCCAGCTAGATAATATCAACATGGTAAGTAGTTTAGATAGTTTTATACGATTATAAAATAATTTTATTCTTACTGTGATTGTGTCGCTATTTGGTGAAAAGTGGACTATGTTAGTCTCTGACTAACCCTTCGAGGATAATTGTTGTGGTTATATGTATGTAATTAATTATTTTATTTTATTTCATTTTTTAGAATACTCAAGAGAACTCGTTGTCGTTCAGCATCAACAAGGAGGTCGTGCAATCGACATCTCCGACTTTTGAACAGAACGCTCAAGATATGCTCGAGGGATTTACAGAGGAGTATCCGAATTGGAGAGCAGATGAATTGCGATGCGATTCCCCGCTGTATAACAAGGTGATGAGAAATATCACAAAGAAGAGACCTCAAAAAAGAAGTTATCTGAAGCAACATCATTCTTACGTGATGAAAAGTTCGCTGATTCAAGGTCGTCGATTAATAAAGATTGAAGTGTTAGACTTGGAAAAAAATCATACTGATCCATTATTATGTGCGCAGTATGTGGTAACAGAGCATATTGACCCCATAATGGATCAAACAGAGGCTATCATTAGCAATATATCAAAAAAAGTTTGTGGATATAGTTATAGTTTTTAAGAAATTTTCAAATAAATATAATTTAATTGAATACTAAGATCGTTTCATTCAACCCTTTTTCCTTTAGTAAATAAAACAAAAAAAATACTTAGACACATTTTATTGAGGAAAATACTGTATTACAATTATAAATCAAGTAACATTTAAAGTGTACCACTTTTTTAGACACAGAACATTTTTTAAAGCACACATTTTTTTATGATATTCACAATTAAATTTATTTACATCTACATGGTAATCACTATATAATTTTAAAAAGTTAGGACAACCTTTTTCTTCTAACTCCATTATTTCGCAATCTTGACATAGCTCGCGAACCCACATTCCTTTTTCCAATCCCTTTACTAATACCTTCTTACTGCTTAAATAAGGAACTATTATTCGTCTAAATTCGCGGTAATCAATGAATCCCTCGCTCCATTTGAGCCCGCGATTCCTTTCTAACCAACGGACTTGCTTCTTTTCTTCATCTGTTAGATTTTTAAAAGCATATGGTGGCTTAATTAAGAACGTCTGCGTATGATTTTTAGTTGCTATTGATAACTCTTTTACAATAAAATTATTTTTCAAATCCTTAAATCCTTGCATATCCACTATAATAGTTTCGTTATTCATGATAGCTTTTTCACAATGCTACTCAGCGGTTTGTATTCAAATATGCAATCGTTCAGTATAAGACAATATGCGGCGGTCTGATCAGGTATCTCTTGATCTGTTTCGATTTCTACTCTTACATCGATTGATCCCTTTAACATTTCTTGTTGGCGAGAACAGTCAATAACAAATAAAGGAGCAATATCTTTAAAATCTTTTAAACTCAACAACGGTTCTGATCGACGTCCGTGATAATACTGTTGAAACCTTGCGTACTGTTCGTATATTAATAGAAACTTGTTGTCAGAGAAATTGATGTTAAGTCCTTCGTAGGGGTAATATGATGAATTTAAAAACACTCTTACGTCACGAACATTGCAATGGTCGAACTCCGCCATTGACATTCCAGCATTATGTTTTCGGTTTGTTTGTAAGGCAATAATAACAAATCGAGGTTTCTCTGTTTGCGATGAAGTTTTAATAGACCAAGTATGCTTACGTGTTTTGGGTAGTAACGGATATTCATACAAGTCCCAATTACGAAAGGCCAGTGTGATGGCCCGATCTTTTTCTAAATGTTTTAATAAATTAATTCTCTCTCGATCTGACACTTTAATATGCGGAACACGCCAAACGATTTTATCTATAGCTATATTTTCCACAATTTGTTCTTTGCTCAATTTTAATGCATTGACATTTGTGTTGCTTCTCAACAGTACTAACTCATGTTTACAGTTTATTAAAACTTTTTCATAATCTTCTGCAAATCCCAATATTTTATTTAATGGTATTGAGACAGAAAAAACTCCGCTTGTAACATTGGTTATTCCTGCAGGAGACCAACCCCAAACTTTTGCACTTTTGGATTCATTTTCATTCAGCGACAAATAAGACTTCATTGTCGTCGTGATACCTGCATTTTTTATTTTATCTATTTCTATTCCATTTAACTCATATCGAATATCTTGAAATAGAAATAACATTGGATTGTTTACAAAATGCATACTTGTTACCTTTTCTTTAGTGGTACTGTTATATACATCAGCTTTACCTTCAATATACAAAGTGCTGCGTGACGGCAACACATACAAATCTTGCTGATTGATTGGTATTCTTATTTCATCATTATTGTTGAAACTTGTTACATAAGGCTTATACGAATGATATTCAAAACTCTCGATACTGTTGTCGTATGATGTCGGCTGAGATATATTTAATATATTCATTTTAACAAGCCTACTAGCTTTAGGAAATCTTTATTATTTTTAGTAAGTTTCTTTTTTAATAAAAGCGGTGTTCTTTTATTAAATGCACCTTTGGAACTGACTTGAACACCTGATGGGGTAGGGTTTTTATTGAAATTTATCATTTTTTTCTAAAGTGCAAGTATAGTTGTACTTCTTCACCTCGTAAATTGATTTGCTTATTATGACCGTCTAGTAATCTAATATTAATCGCACTGATTGAATTTTGGTTGACTGGAAAATATATTAAGTTTTTGGGTATCTCAATAACTCGATAGCCTGGTGGCACGTTAGGTACAAATTCGTAAATTATATGGCTTGCTTTTCCATTCACGAATGATCCTCCAACTACGTCACATTCGATGCGCACGATAGTTGTAGATAAAATGCTGACTGGATACCGAGATTCGCAACTTATATTAGCCTTTATTGTTTCCCTAGCAAAACCTAAAATTTTACCGATGGAATTACTTTTCTCAAAGTGAACATCTTCTGAACAGAATATTTTGGTTTTGAGTGTATTATTATTACAACTCAATTTTAATGCAGTATTCTTGACATTGCCTTTTAAAAAATCACAAATGTCTTGAAGTTCATATGATCCTTCTGGAATTTCAATGACCTCATTATTACCATAGTAAAACTTATTATTTCTTTCGTCTATATTAGGAATAGAATTAAATGTAGAAAAGTACAGAAGTCCACACTCATATTCTCCACGTAATTCTAAAGTAGGTGAGTAGTTTGTTACGAGGGAGGCTCCCTGCCCAGTTATGGATACAGTGAAAGACATAATTATACTGTCAAGTTATTTTAATTTTAACCTTTATATAAATGATTTTTCCAATACTTACTTAAAAATAATAAACAAAGATGACCGCAGTTCGTAGTGCCAAAAGTTTGATACTGTTTGTAATTATAATTTATGTGTATATCTTTCAAATACTTTATTAATTCTAACGGAGGTTTTAAGTTACCAAAACTGTTAAAATATTCACAGTATTCATTTTGCTTGACATAGGCTACCCAGTGAGTTCCCGGATTTCTGGAACTATCTAAATTTAGAATAGCACATTCAATTTTTCTTGGTTTTGATGGTAACGTATCTCGCATAAAAACGCCACGAAAATATGGAATATGAACTGAGTGCTTTAATATATCTAGATTAGTAAGTGCTCGTTTGGGTAACCGTTTAATTAGTTTTTTGGAGGTTGTAAGTACAAGCCCGCTCCTTTTTTGTGAGACTTCAAATACAATCCTTTCCCAAGTGCAACGGCTTCCATCATCTTGTTATGACGTTCAGATTCTTGAAGATTTTTTTGAGCAACCTTGTAATCGTTAACAGCCTTTGTTATACCTGCAGCACCTCCAGCGAGTGAACCAAGAGCTGATAAACCAGCAAAGATTGGTATGAGGGGTAACAACCCACCAGTTTTCGGAACAGGAATGCAGCGTGGGAAGCGTATTCCTTTTATATTAGAAAACACTTTTTTTGCAGCTGCATGCGCATATTTTATAGTCGTGCGGTTGTCATTACATTTTAATTTTTTCATTTGCTTTTGAATTTTTTTAACACCTTTCATGAATGACCGTACTCCTGCTCCGGCTTTAAGCTTTGTTTTCATTGCATTTTTTACTATCCATGATGCAATCTTTTCTCCTTTCCCAGCATCTTTCGATTTCAATCTTTTCTTTGCCATATTTAAAAGTTCTAAATCGGCGTTATGTCTAACGTTCCAATCTTTATTATTGTAAGCGATATCGTGGTACATGCAAGCTTCATCCAATTTATTTATACCTCGTTCGCCCCTGAGTAATCTTCTCTTAAGTTTTGTGCCTGGACCACAAAATTGATATCCAGGTAAATGTAACTCAAACGGAATGTTATTTATTAAGTTGTTAATAATACCACTTCCTTCCGTCATCGATGATTATAAAGTGAGCGTATAAATAATAATGCCTAGTTTATATTAAAACACCAATGAATTTTTATCAACCCAACTGTTTTCACCATCACTGAGACCTAACCATTTGACATAGAGTTTGTTTCCTTTTCTTTTTAAAACCTTTTCGATAAGATAAATATCTGGAAATTTGGTTCTCTTTAATTCATGCTCGTAAAAAGATCCTAAAATTCTCTGTTTATGTTTGTCTTCCAAGTGATAAGTAACTGGGTTTGTATGATTGACTTTAATAACATAAAATATTTCTGTTGACCAGTTTGGAGTATAACCTTTGTAGAAATCCCCTTTGTATTTACTTATCCGGACTTGATCCCCAAGATGGAACTTAAATTTTTGATGTTTTCTGGTAATTTGTGATTTAATAATGTTAGACCTAACAATCAACTGGTTTTCTTTGCTAACATCAATAGGCCTAAGTTTTGTTACACGGTGAATAGTATTATTGTAGCATAGTACAACGTCTTCCAAATTTTTTTGTATCCATTGATATTTACCGCAGATGCTAAATAATTTGTAAAGATGACTTTTTAGAGTTCTTATTACTCTTTCAACAATTGCAGCTTTTTTTACAGAGTAAGTGGAGTAATGATTTATGTTATATTTTATCGTCAATTGTTTAAAATTTTCATTGTAAAATTCTTTGCCTAAATCTGTTTGTATATTTTTGGGCTTTCGAGATGAAGTGGTTAATATATTTTGCATTGCATTTGTAACGCAACTTTTATTCTTTGACTTCAAAGGATTAACCCACACATATTTTGATAAAGTATCAATTACGACTAAAACATATTTATATCCTTTATTAAACTGTGAGTACTTTTGAAAATCCATAAGGTCTGCTTGCCATAAATCATCTATTCTTTTTATAATTGTACTTCGACGTGGAAAATTTCTTCTCGCCGCTCTGTGAAGTTCGTCTACAATTTCTTTCTTACTCATTTTTGTTTGGCTTGAATCATACGGTCTATTTCTATTTTTGAGTAAAACATAGAAGATAAACGGTCTGTTCTCGCTGATTCCAAGTTCTTTAAATAAATTAATACACGACTATTTACTTGGCTTATTTCGTTTCTCAGCTCTTGAACTGTTTTATCCAAATATGCTTTATTTACAGCTTCATCGTCCTTGTCTGGAGACGACAAGCCTTTTAGTTTGGATGATTTTAAATCGTATTCTCCCGTTTCAGACTTCTGTAACGTATCGTTATAGATATCAATATGTTCAGATAATCGTAAACGTTTATGAACGTGATGACCGAATTTATCTATATTCATTGCGGTCCCGATGCTTTGTTTACTGTAAGTATACTGCACAAATTTCCCGATGCTATTTGTTTTTATTCTTTGTTTATGATACCGGCTTCGTGAAGTTCCTCGATGATTGCAATAATTTCATTATCTAACCCAGTGTTACCAGCATCTCGTGATGCGAACAGTAATTGCAGTCGTTTTACTAACTCGTTAGGATCATCCCAGTAAACTAAATCTGTATTTCTTTTTACTTTTTTTACAAGTTCAATACCTTTTCCTCGAGGAATACTCACTGTACTAGTGGTTGGTTTTCTAGAGATTTTGAATAATGGCTTTATAATATTCATGTATTTAAATCCCTTGTTGCTATTTATTGGTTTAGATGGATCATAATTACGTCTGTGTGCATTAGTATCGATAAGTAGTAGTTTATAGTTTTCAAGGTCGTTATCTGTGATATCATCTAGATTTGGTTTCTTTTTATACAATAGTTCTTTTAAACCGAGAGTTTTTCTCAAATTATGATTTCCAATTATTAGAGTGGTGCCGTCATCATAAACGCGACTTTTTCCAAGCATAAGTTTTCCTTGTTCATTTCTTATTCCAAAAGGTATAGCACTAAATACTTCAGATGATGTAGACCATGATAAAGATTGACTTTTAACGTTTGGCGATGATTGTAGCGATTTGAACGAACCTTCACTCACATCATGGTCTTGAGTAGGTGATACAGTAAGGGTTTTGTCGGTTGTTCGGAATTGTTCATGATTTTCTTCCTCATCTTCGCTACTTAGTTCGTTAAATTCTTCAATAGACGAATACAACGCTTCGCTTTCATTATTCTTTATTTTTTTAAATACGGGGTTATAAACAGTCTCTTTGTCATGGTGCTTTTCATCATTTTTATTTGCTATCATATTAAGAGGGTCAACTATGGGTTTAAATATTGTTTCTAACGTATTATTTCTTGTATTTTTTGCATCCTTTATCATGTCAAACTTTCTTTTAACAGCTGATGCTGATTTAATGATTTGTCTCTTTAGATCTCTTTCCATTTTATTGGGTTTCCTTTCACCTCCAAATCTCATGTGGAAATGATTTATAAATATTATAACATCCGTATATGTAATTATTAATCTACGACTATAAATGTATCAAACGTCATTCTATAGCATCCTTTATTTCGCTCACAATCCTTATTTATGACAATATAATTGTATGGTGTTTTCCAAACAGTTGAACACATTTCACGGAATTGAAGCCATGACATATCAGACCCTACATGCTCATCATAAACATGTTTTAAATTTACGTCGTCTTGTTTAAACAATATAATCATGTTAGAATTGTCTCTTACGAGTTGTTTAGGTATTTTGGTGTAAGTTTGATTGATATAAAAACAATCAATATTCCTATGACGCCCCATAGCAAAATAGTTACGGATGTTGTTTTGATTTTCACAAGCAACATCATCGAAAATAATAATGGAATCCGGTGACGCTTCGTGAGGGTTCAATATTTCGCTATTATGATTATATTTGTGAAATGACGTACCTGGAACCAATTCTAAAACTTTTTCGAGATAAATGTATTTAGGTTGATACAAAGATTTTGAATACACGTACAGGTTTCGAAATCGTGGACCATCTTTATGTAATAATAAACTTATTACTATGTTGGTTTTCCCGCAATTAGATGGACCGCAAACAATACAACGAATTGTATTTGGCAATAACTTTCCATGTCGACTTGCCCCTGTCAATGAAGTTGGACAAATACATTCCAATTTTAACGATTCTTTTTGTTTTAAGAATTTCATTATATTTTATGATTAAAAATTAAATTTGACTGCAGTGTTAAAAGGATTTTTCAGAAATGACTACATAAAATGGTTGCTACGCTTAAATAACGGAAAAGCTAATAATCCATATCGATTATTGGGCGTTCTAATTCACTTTTTCGAGAGAGCGAACGAAGTGAGCGAACGATTAAGAAAAAGTGAAGTAGAATGCCCAATAATCACCTACTTCGATGGCGCCATCGCCAACTTCAGCAACCACAGACCAATCTGTGGTTGCTGAAGTTGAGCCACTTTCGCAAAGTCCAAAGTCAAAGATCCTCCGTGCTTTTGAAGACACGTACAGCCGTTGGTCTCGGCTGCATTAGCAGTCGCTAACAACCGCCAATTCGCCTGGGCTCGTGTGGTGGTTTGTTTTCATGTTCTACATGTGGAGTTTCCATTCATAGAGGGGGGTCGTTCGAGCCCCAGCAGTGGGGACCTAAAATGAGCTGATGTATTACCTATGAATATATTACACATATAATACACTTAAAATAATAAAAACAAAAGCGTCTTACCTAGCGTCGATAACGCAATAGCCCAATTAGACTTATATCAAAACTAGTACGGTACAATGTGAATTACTTTTACCGGTAGTTGTAAGCGTAGGTTCGATTATCGTTATGTCTGCGGCAGGCCCGTCACGAACGGTACAGATTGAAAATTACTGGTTTTTAAACACGTTTTTATTATAAGTGGAACGGATTTATGTGTATTAAGATCGTTTCTAATATCCGTTCAAGACTAGTGAGCTGTAATAATTACCAATGTGTTTCATTTACGCTGGTGACTTTGAATGCATTTTAAACAAAATATGCTTTGACTATTGTGTCTCTACGCTCCTTATTTTGAAGAATAATATACTCTTAAATATGCATTTATGAGGAGCTCGATCTAGCTCGAAGGCCGGTCATCGGATGGGTGTCCAAAAAAATTATCATCTCGAGTAACTCCGTGCTTCGGAAGGCACGTAATGAGAAATCGAGTAGGTCATTGCATATCCCAATAGCTATCTAAGAACCATCTACCCAGAAAGCTTACGAAAATAATAGATGAACAAAATAAAATCACTTGGGCGTCGTTTATAATTATTTTATTTTTTTATTTTTTTGCGATAGGTTTGAAAAAAAAACAGTTCAGTAAAAATAAACACAAATTAACTTAAAAAAACCGAGAAAAGAAATAGCAAATTTAAAAGTAGCAATTTTTTTTATTTAACAGTCAGTTAGTTTGTATATAGTTTGTATATAGGTGCACATACTTGATCATAGCAAGCTCACATTGTAAACATGACTCGAAAGGCATACAAGCCAATGCGTAGTTACGTACTAAAAGATCGTGTATCAAGTGTCCACGAGTATGGTTCTGCGGTGAAATATGAGTGAATCGTTTGCGGTGGACTATTGGATACTACGATTACACGGCTGCGGCCAGGGATGAGCGTTCAAGATCAAATACCTGAAGAGGGGCATGAACATTGAACGTTTCGAGTGGATATTGAGTAACCTACCATACTAACTACTACTACTTCTAAGTACCTTTTTGTACATAATAATCAGCTCATTTTTATGTCCCCACTGCTGGGACACGAGCCTTTCCTATGGATAGGGAGAACAGGCTATTAACCACCAGGCCCAGTGCGGACTGGTGGTTGTCAACGACTGCTAATGCAGCCATGACCAACGGCTATACGTGCCTTCCGAAATACGAAGGAGCATGAGATGATACATTTTTGGTCACCCTTTCGATGACCGGCCTTTGCGAAAGTTACTTAACCTCAGCACTCGCAGACCGGGCACGTCAAACACTGCGCCGTTGAGCTCCTTTAACTCTTTCAGGCTCAGTAGGTACCACGTAGGTGTATATTCCCACCACATTTTGAACTTTATGTGAATGAGATAAGATTGAAAACCAAATGAAATATGTGGTTAGCGTTGCTAACCACTGACCCTGAAAGAGTTATTCAGCATAAAATTAATGAATGTAGGTAGGTATATAAGTGGTGTAAGGTGGCTGGCAAGAGTTGGATAAGAATAACCGCGGATCATACTGAGTAAAGTGCACTTGGAGAGGCCTATGTCCAACTGTAGACTAATTTAAGCTGATGATGATGGTGATATTGGGAGACAGCTAAAGATCGAGACGTATGGAAGGGTTTAGAGGAGGCCTTTGCCCAGCTGTGGGATGAAATTGGTTAAAGTCCCGAAAACTTATGATGGGACAACATATTGTACGGTATTAGTCCCCAAATTAAACAAATAATAAAACAACTTCAAATTTAGAAGTTTACTTTATTTCATGGTACATATTATTATGGTATTAGGGACCAGCTCTAAGAACATTTTTCCATGACTTGTTCCGAACTATAATACCTACCTAAGGTATTATAAAAGAACCAATAAGCGTGATAATAAAATGTGTCTAGACACTTCACGGAACGTCACTAGGTTCATGAGAACGGGCACGTGCTACTCGTATAAGAGCGAACGCCACTTAGGTATTTGATCAAGTCAAACACAGATAATAAATTTCTTTGACATTATTCGATATTAAAGCTTTTTTTGGAGAATTTTTAGATAACATTTTTATTTTTATTACCAAAATACGACTAGGCTTGAATATACCTCAAAAGCTATCATGCCAGTTCAAACTACCTAGTTTGTAAGGCCAGCTTTCATGCTAGTTAAAATTTTAGTTTGTAACGCAAATGTCGTAATTGAAACGCTAAGTATTCAGCTGTAGTCATCATATTGTGAAACTGGCTATTCTATTTCAGCTAATAAAAAATTACAGCAGACTTAAGATGAAACAGAAGACCACATAATCAAACGGAGTAGAATTACCTAGGAATTAAGTCTAGGACACTCTGGATCGCAGAGTTAGATGACAATGCAATTTCGTCGCTTCAATATTAAGTTCATTTTAGACCTTTTAAGTTCTTAACGCATCGATAGCTGAGTGGCAGTGCTCAGCTCGATACCAAAGGACCTGGGTTCAATTCTTAAGTCAGACTATGTGTGTTACGGATTGTAGCCCGGGTTTGTGTTCACCAACCCGCATTTGGCAAGCGTGGTGATGATAATTGGTAGTGGTGACCAAACTTTACCAATCATTTGTAGTGATAACTTGATTTCAATGATAGAGGTTGCCCAGCAGTGGGATAGTTATATAGGCTATTTACTAGGTACTACCTGTACAAGTATAATATTGTTAATATCTTTGAACGAACCGATTCATATTATAATAATGATAGATCCCATCAGGTAAGCTCGTTAACTCATCTAGTTCAAATTACCCATATAACCATCGAACTAACTTTAAATACATATGAGCCATATATTAACGATGTATATACGACAAGCATTATAATATTTAAGCCGAAGCTTTAGTTTTTAACAGCATACATTACGGGTGAAATGCAGAAAACTCTCACATATATCAAATATAACGACGATATGCTTCCGACCAAGATGTTGTTTTAGAGGAAGCTATTTTTTAAACGGCCTTTTTATTGGGCATTAGTTAAGATTAAGCAAAAGTAAAAGTAAATAATACAACGCGATAACCGCCGCGGCCGCGACACACTGTCGCTTGTGAAAATACAAGAATTTATGAATTGGCTTCCGTTATGGCGTACGATGCATAAATAGTGGCATTTGTCACATTAGTTTCTCTACTGATAAAAAATTTATGTTGATGGACCAATTTTAATGGTTATACGCAGCGTGATACGTTATTAGACCGTTGTTTAATGTGAGAACACGGTGTTCGGAAATAAGAGCAACTTTTAGATGTTTGACAATAATTATTTTGGGGAAAAATTAAAACTAGTTTTTTTTGGTTGTTTTTTTAATCACTCTCAACTGTATACTGCTACCAATTATAATCTGGTAACGTACACGATTAATTACGTACCAAATCTGCATACTCACACGTGAGAAAGTTATCATTTTGAATGCGTGTTGATTAATTATTGTCGGCTAGCTTAGGTTTTTGCGCATACGCACGCATCGCTGTTAATAAACTATTAGCGTAATAAATGACTTGTTACCGCATCTATCAAGCTAAAGTTTTGATTCACACACCGAAAGAAAGTCGGTTATAAAAAAATTAACAAAAAAAAATGATTAATAAAAGTTTACACGTTTATACCCGCTAGGTGGCTAATGCTTTTGACCTCCCATCTTTCGATGTTAGCTTTTGAACTATGCTCTTAATACACAAGCACGCATCACCAACTAAACATTCCCATTATCTATGAACAGGCAGTCACGACAAATCATATTAGAATTATCGGCAATCCATCAATTGATATGTATATTTTCGTTGAGCGAAGCTACCATTGCCTGCTTTATTAGGAACACACGCTTACACCTCCCTTCATGAGAAGCATTAGGTGTGTAATCAATTTGGAGTGTTGCAATTGATGGATCTTTAGATGGCGAAGAGTGTGATGTATAGACACACGTCAAACATCAAAATCGTTATGACGATAAACACTAGTTTCACAATTAACAGACTATATTTGAATAAATTTGCGTCAATTTTGTAAAGCATCACTATAAATCTGGCTATCAGATTGATTATTATGTGAATACGCTATCGTTTTATATATGAGAGTGTTAATAGAATCTATTACTGAACGCATATGATAGTCGAATCATTAACCAACAAATGAAGAATATGTTTAAAAACAATTGTAGAGAAAGTTGTTAAAATCTTTAAAAACCTATAAAAACCTATAAAAATCTTTGTAAAACATTATTCGTTCTGTTAATTTGTCGGCTTTAGCTATGCATTCGTCCAGAACCACGATTAGTAAGCTTTACAATTTGATAAGAAAAAAAACAGTTGAGCATCGCATAAAAATTTAATAAAATGATTAAAAACTCATAAAGACTCGTGTTCCCATGAGCCGAACCAGATTGGCGACGGACGTCCTGTGTTACTGTGGTTTAGCATAATTACCGCTTGAAATTTATTATTCTAGTTCTGCATACCTACTAGAAACGTACTGGTGTGAATATTGGTTTAGGTTAGTTAGCTCTTTCAGACGGGTCAAGGAACTTTGTGAGAACAAGACTATGTGAACGATGGTTATACACGTTGCATAGCGGCATATATGTTTTTTTATATTACGATTTTGAATTTGGAACTTTTTATTTCTTTTCTGTGTAGGCATTATTAACTTTTCTAAGTATAAACCACAGAGTAAATATTTACTCATGTGGCAGAAACTTCATATTCGTAAAGGTACTGACATACTCAACAAAAAGCATGCAAGCATACTTACATCTAACATGATCTTCAGCTGTTCACATTAATTTGTAAGCAATAAGCTAGCGTAATTAATAACCTGTAGACGTAAAAGTTTCTCCAGTTCCTCACAATTGTGAGCATTTTACTCATGTTTGTTTAATAGCTTTGGCCTTATGTACCCAATTGTGATGGAAAAATACATGATTTATTAATTTATGTATTAATAAGAATGATTAGACTTAAGCAAAATCCTAAATACGTATTCAAATCGTACGAAACACCCCTTCTACGACCGTCTCAGCTTGCATGCTCGAACACAAACGACTGTTGATCTTTGAGCATACTCGAAAGAAGCATTTACCAGCTGTATCTACTTATGCTACTAAGTAGCAATTGCTCAGTAATACATCATGCTTTCGCGCTAGCATTTAGCATGTCTGTCATTATTTTAAGCGACTTACAGCGCTTGCTGATCCGATGGACATTATACAAATTGATGGTATAAAGTTCATGGTCTATTTGTCTAGTGTGTGTGCCTATAATTTCACACCTATCTATAAAGCCAATGAATGACATTTGACACTGTCAAGTAACTGTAAACGCAGCCGTCACGGTTTGTATCCCGCGGCTTTCCCATTCTCATACCAGACTCTCGTATGATATCGATGTCTATGGTTTTATGAACTCTTGGGAACTGTATTGGACGACTACATACTGACTGTAGTGTCATTTAATAGAAATATTTTTAGATTATACGTAATTTGGATCTTATTGAGACATACAATACTAAAGTCCACAGCAGAGGTAAAGAATCTACTTAAATATCAAAACAATTAAATTTTTAATCGCCACTGTTATCTAGCGATTGAGACCACCGGTTTAGACCCAGAGGTCCCGGTGTAGATTCCTAGCGGGGGGGTACATGTTTGTGTACTGGGTTTGGTTGGTGGTAGAGCATGTTTGCACGCCTGGCTAGCTACCACCATCTTATCTAAATATGTCGCCATAACATCAATGTTTGCAGCATCGTTGGATTCCGGCAGCTAGAGATAAGATAGCCAGTGCCTCAGTAGTTGAGGATTCCGGGTAAGTAAGTAAAAAAAAAGTTGTTTGTTGATCATCATCATCATCATCATCATCAGCCTACATTCGTACACTGTTCTTTGTTCATTGTACCTATATTACCAAAATATGAGTGAAACAGCGCTTGCTACATAGCAAAAAAACCTTATATAGGTAATTGAATAGGGAAACCAGTATCTCCTTATCTTGAAGAGCAGTAACGATTGTGAGATACTGGATTTGCAAAACACAAGAGGCTGTTTAATTTAAAAAAAACATATATTTTTTGCAGATTTTTACTGACATTTAAAAAACATGTCTTAAGCATTTGCAAAATATATGTAGTATTATACATTTTTGTTTGTCGTGTTGCATATTCAAAACTTTTAACTAGATTAATATCTAATTGAGCATCCCATCAATAAAGGTACATTTTTTTTGCAACACCTCACCATTCGGACTCGATGCAATATGTCATCATGACGCATTAGCGGGCCCGTTTTTTAGTCAAGCACACGTCAATTAATACAACATTGACGGATGCAGGTAACATTTTTTTTCTATAAAACGCAACTTTTGTATTCACAAAGATCACTTTATACGGTTTTTATGTTGGTAACATGCATGCATTAGATAGAACACTTCCTGTATTTTTTTTTAACAAAAAGGTGGTTGTTAATTTTTTCGAAAGATTTCGTTGTTAAAAAGAAGAATAAAATTTATTTTACTTTTATGTTGCAAAAATTAAACAATATTTTTATTAATATTTTGTTTTTACCCCTCACAGTGTATTTTTCTTTCAGAATACTAATACGAAATTAAACGTTATGATTCGCATAGATTCGCATAATAACATCAAACAAGTTATTTTGTAAACGTGCGAATGAAAGTATTAGTTTATTCTACCTATGGTATTTTATTACACTCATCATCATCATCATCATCGACATCATCAGCTCATTTTATGTCCCCACTGCTGGGGCACGAGCCTTCCCTATGGATGGATAGGGAGAACGGGCCATAAACCACCACGCGGGTCCAGTGCAGATCGGTGGATGTTAACGACTGCTAATGCAGCCGGGACCAACGGCTTTACGTGCCTTCCGAAGCAAGGACAGCTCGAGGTGACAATTTTTGGTCACCCATCCGATGACCGGCCTTTGCGAAAGTTGCTTAACCTCAGCACTCGCAGACCGGGCGCGTTAACCACTGCGCCATCGAGCTCCTCTCTTTTATTACACTACAGAACTTAAATCGAAGCGTACCTTAGTCATTACAAGTTTTCCTTTGCTTCTATAAATTCTTACTTGTAATTAAATATCAAACGTCCAACAGATAAGTATCATTGAGTCTAATATCTATTATTAAAAAGCAGTAAAACAAAGCTTCTAACTTCAAAACAATCTAGTTTTTGATAAGCAATCAGATCATGTCATCAGAGATCCCAACAACCATGTAAAAGCCATAAATCTATAAGATTATCACTTAGACACATCTGGAAACTTATAATGCAGGGCGCAAAGTGAAAATTGACCGTGTAGCCCTTAGTTAGAAAGTTGAGATTCGTTTGTTGTGTAAAGTTTCCTCAATCAGCTGTTTGTCCGGCCAGAACACCACAAATCACAATTTCAATAGAGCAAACAACAAATTGGTTTCCAACAAATAATTATATTTTATTGCTACGTTTGTGGCGATAGCAGAAAGAACATAATTCTACGGAGCACTAACTAACTGGTCGGACTGCTGAACTCCGGTGAGAGGTTTGTTTATGTTATTTAATTTATTTTGAACTATTCATTGTTTATTGAATGAATTTAAAATAAATTAACTTACGCTCACTTATATTTTGATGGTCAGCTTTTGTATTTAAAGTAGGACTTTGATGGGTAATCATTCAGAGCTTTCTATATGGTGCGTCAACTGCAAATTATAATGAAATGGGTGTTTTAAATTCGAGAACACCATAGTCCAATACTTACTCACGGTAAATATGCCTCATACTCCCAGTCTGATTCAGATCCAGATCCAGTCAGAAAGGGATATAATAATATAAACATAACACATACATGTGTGTACGCCTAAAATTGTAATAACACTTTACCGATATCAAACACTTCAGTTGACATATTACCCATATATAGATATTCTAGACATTACCTTAAATAAAATATAAACCAAATTGCTCCCCATTTCCGTTTTCTTATTATTTCACGATGTCATCACGATGATATATGTGACAAACACGGGACTTGTTAGAACCAATATTACGGGTTGCGGTGAAGACAAAGTACGTAAAGAGCTTGGCACATCTCCAGACCAAACCTGCAACTAGGTTGACACAACTATATACTGACAAATGTTAATACTCTGAGATGCCTTAACAATAAGCTTTTTCACTTATCGTTATCACAGACAAACTCAAAGAATTTTTTAACCACTAAACCAATATTTTTTTTACTAGGGCTCATAAAATTCGCTCATTGAATGCAAAACGGCCACAAATCAAAAACATCACTTTTTACAAGAGAGCCAAAACAAAATTCAAAATATGATTTTTGGAAAAAAATTATGTGATTCTTATTAAATGTTATAATGTTAATACATCATTGTTTTTGTAATTTTTTGCTCTATCTTTTAAAATAATTTCCGTTGTGATAGCTCTCACCCAACCTGATAAAAAACTACAAAAGCCCTTTTTGCATTCATAATTTGAACCAATGTTAAGAGAATTATCTCAAAAAATTAAACACATTTTAAAATGAAACATTATTTATTTAATGTTTTATCAAGGAAATAATATAAAAACCAAAAAAATAACATAAATAATCTTTTTGTTAAATCAAAACGAGTCAGTCTTATTCTTTTGAAGAAGGACGTGAGATCAAATCAAACTTAAAGAAAACTATACGAGTATTTTGTATAACGTCATTTAACTAAATGACGTATAAAAAAGAACCACTCAAAATAACTCACAATAAAACTAAAAAGATACAAAGTATTCAGACAAGTATCACAAAACTAGACATTATTCAATCGTTTTATGCTTAAAACACGATATCAATTTGACATAATCTAAAATTATCTTTAAATAAAATTCTTAAAATATTCATAGGAATAACATAACGAAAATACTAAATATACTTCAAAAAAGATAAACGCAAATATAAAATTATAAATTTAAATTGCTGAAACTTTAACACTAGAATAATATTCTTCAAAAATATGAAATTAGGCTTAAAGTAGTACAATTATAATACCTTATACTATTTATTATTAAATCACAGACTTTTTGGCTAGACTAGAATAACAAGTCTATCTAAGACAGTCTTATATTTAAGGTACATTAATAAATTTTGGTAAAAGCTTTCGTAATATTTAGGTATAATATTTTTCTTTAAACTTATAATTATATTCCTTGTTTTTTTAATTTCAGATACTGCAAGTTTATGATTGCATAACTTTTTTGGCACTATGTTATGATTAGTAGAATGAATGAATGAATGAATGAATAAAAGTTTATTTGGCATAAATATACAACATACAACAACTTAAAATGAAAAAGAAAAAACAACAAAGCCAAATAGGTCCCCGCTCAGCTTAAGCCGAGGCACAGAGTGCCACGGCGCTGGTATTCTGCGGAGTAGAGGAACACATTTGTAAATATGGCATTGCTTTATTTCATGTTGGAATGCAAAATGTCCAGATTTGGAAATATGGCATTGCTTTATTTCATATTGGAAAGCAAAATCTACGTATTCCAAAATATGGCACTATTGCATTAATAATTCTGAATGTACTTACTTTAAATTTGAATGCAAAACGGTCGCATTCCAAAATGTGGCGCCTTTACACTGAACAGTGAACTCGATGTTGAGTGTTTTTTCGAGTTGTGGCCGTTTTGTATGAAACTGACGTGCATTCGCTTCAAGTTCCGAGTCGCAACTAAAAATATGGCGGTTTTGATCTGATGTTGGCGCGTAAGTCAGCCCAATGTAAAAAGGGCGGTTGATCAGTTTAGCATCAAAATGAGCCAAAATGACGGGTCTCTTCAGCAAAAACGTAAAATATTGTAGTTTTAAACCCAATTTTGCAATAAAACGATTTTCATAATTTTTCGATTTGTGGCCGTTTTGCATTCAATGAGCGATATATTATTTGATAAAAAACTTTTTTGACACTCTAATAAACGTTTATGCAGCCAAAGAGGCGGTTCGAATTTAGAAAAAAAAAATCCAAAAAAAAACTCATCGTTAATAATAAGAACACATCGCTTCACGTGTTAATTTCTTCGCCTAAAAACTCACTGATCGAGATTAAATTTACAATGCTACAACGGAATAGGTGCCTGCTCAGCCATAAATAAACGTACATAACGCTCCAAGCAACTTTATATTGGTAAATTTTCTAATATCCGAATGCGTTCCCACGAGGTTGACTAAAACTATGGTCGATGTCTTCCGTCCGAGAATGAGACCAAAGCGGTCTTAATGACGCTACCAAATTTACTGGTTGATTTAATCAGATATGGCTCTTTAATGATAATCCGAATTGTTGTTACTAATTATGTTATTGATAAAAATCGTTGCTTTACAACAAACAACAAGAAACACTTAAGTAAACACTAAACTTATTTAAGTATATTCCAATAAAATAATATTTTCTTCTTTTGCACAATTAAACAAATTTCTAAAACTATTAATCATGTCAATTAGAAAAGATTAAATGTATTACCTTTCGTATTTAAAAGACCATAACATTAAATACCGAATTATGGCATCGAGATCAAAGATATGCTTAACTCTATACGGAAGCATCTAGTGATATGATCAAAAACTGTAAAGCGTATAGAAATAGCATGCCGCTGATATATGTTTTTTATTTAACTATAATGACTCAATTTCTGAGAGGGATACGTAGTTTTCTGTACAGAACAAAGTAAAAAAAACCGGCCAAGTGCGAGTCAGACTCGCGCACGAAGGGTTCCGTACTTTATGACGTATTAATAAAAAACTACTTACTAGATCTCGTTCAAACCAATTTTCGGTGGAAGTTTGCATGGTAATGTACACCATATATTTTTTTTAGTTTTATCATTCTCTTATTTTAGAAGTTACAGGGGGGGGACACATTTTACCACTTTGGAAGTGTCTCTCGCGTAAACTATTCAGTTTAGAAAAAAATTATATTAAAAACTTCAATATCATTTTTGAAGACCTGTCCATAGATACCCTACACATATGGGTTTGATAAAAAATATTTTTGAGTTTCAGTTCTAAGTATGGGGAACCCCCAAAATTTGTTTTTTTTTTCTATTTTTGTGTGAAAATCTTAATTCGGTTCACAGAATACATCTACTTACAGTATAGTTCAACAGTATAGTTCTTATAGTTTCGGAAAAAAGTGACTGTGACATACGGGCGGACAGACAGAGGGACATACAGACAGACAGACAGACATGACGAATCCATAAGGGTTCCGTTTTTTGCCATTTGGCTACGGAACCCTAAAAAGCATTGGTCAAGTGCCTAAATATGTCAGATATAAAAATGTATCTGGTATATATATAATATTTTTACAATTAAAACGATTGAGATATAATATAGTGCAACATAGTTCTATTTAAATTAAACTGCCATACAGTTCTGGTTAGAAAACCAATTTTAATTGCGCATTTAGGTTTTGTTACGAACAATAGGTGATTATATTACCTTTATAGAAAGCCAGTTGCACTGCGGGGAGATCATTGTGTTTGTGCGCCGATTCAAAACCTGAGGTTATCGATGGACTGTTCTATCGAGAATTCAATTACAAATCGATTCTTAATAACGTGACCGGCTAACAAGGCACCATCTGTTTTCAATTAATTAAATTCCTATGAATAAGCTGAGAGATCGCTTTCGGTCAACTGTTGGTGTGGCTATATGATTCTGTTCTGAATACTCAATTGAGCGAATGTACGGGTATGCGTGGTTGATTTCATTTTATTTATATAAAATCAGCGTTTTTTTTTGTTTTAATTAAAATTGTAATTCTTGTTTTCATCATCAGCTTATACTCTTGACATAGGCCTCTCCAAGTGGACGCCACTGAGCACGTTCTTGATTAATCTTCATCGTCATTATCATTAGCTCATTCTATGTCTCCACTGCTGGGGCACGAGCCTTCTTATGGATGGATAGGAGAACGGGCCATAAACCACCACGCGGGCCCAGTGCGGATTGGTGGTTGTTAGCGACTGCGAATGCAGCCGGGACCAGCGACTTTACGTGCATTTCGATGCACGGAGGAGCTCGAGATGATAAATTTTTGGTCACCCATCCGATGACCGGCCTTTGCGAATGTTGCTTAACCACAGCACTCGTAGACCGGGCGCGTTAACCACTGCGCCATCTAGCTCCTCACTGATTTATCTTATTTTTGCTTTAATAGTTATCAAATATCTAAAAATTTTGCTAAAGCGAAACGTATGAAATAGACATAGTACGAGAGCTGGATGATAGTAGCCGGAGAGACCTATGTTCTAACAATGGAATAATAAAAGCTGACGATGATGATAATGATGATGATGATGATTTATTTGCTAACTGTTTTTGCAACAAGTCTTTTTGCTTCAATCTTTTTTAGATGAATGGAGGATCAATATCCGTTCCCGTAATCAATAATTAACCCAGTTGGCAAAAGACTGGTGTTTCATATCATGATATCATGTTTCACATTCACATTTAAAGTCGTATACATTTAAATTCTATGCCCGCAGCAAGAATATAAAGTTGCGGATAAACCTAGGTTATCTAGCTTAACAGTGTGTCAACCTCCTTTTATAGATATAACCGGATAATCCTTGTATATCACCATGACGATTGCTTATTCATAATCTAGAATAAACTCGTCGTCTAAGGTTATAGGGATCGCGTAATGCATGAAGTGGCATGCTCATAAAACAATTTTTTTAAATGTTAAGTTTTTGTAAATAAATTACATAAAGAGATCCAAAAAATATTTATCAGAATAATTTTACTAAATATAATTTCTTATTTCAAAGACATAACGTGTCGAATGCAGCTTTATTCTAATCGGATGTACCTGACTCGCGTGCTCTAAATATTTATATCCATCTCTGGCATAAACCGATTCTCATGAATACTAAGAGGTGGACACTTGCACCGCTCCTGGCTCCTTCTCGCATATTGCTTTCCATTCTGAAAGCTCGTCCCATAAAGTTGCATTGATAGGTCATTGTACCACGCTCATTCAGACAGGTATGTTTTGAATATTGCAATAAACGCAGTCTCAACAAGAGCTTTCTATTTGCGATCAGTTTGACCATTGTGAGCATTCTAGCGGTGTTTATGTCATTTTGATGTTGAAGCTATTCATATGTAATGAAGTCGTCTAATAGTTAATCATCAACAGCCTATAAATGTCACACTGATGTAAGTAGATGAGTGTTGGATTCCCATCAACAATAGTATGGTAATAACTTACCACGTTGTTGGTCCATTACGTTTAGTGAGTTTTGCCGACTTTCATTTCATGACAACAATTGGGATAAATGGCTAAACTTGCTTATCGCAGCATAAGGGAAACATGATTTGCAAAACTGCTCTCTAAAAAGCACAAGGTCTGTCTCTAAATAGATTTACGTAATTTAAATATCTTTAAAAATAAGGTAAAAGTGATATAGGTGTTCAATATTGTAAAACATATTATGTAGAGAAGCTTGATGGATCAATTATTTATTTTAAACAAGCAATTGCATTGGAAAAATTGTTTAATCAAAGGTATTAAAAGGTTTTACAGTAGAATTATGTCATGATTTTATCATAAAATATCACAAGGAAAATAAAAATACAAATAGAAACAAAGTGTGAGGAGATTAAAAACACAATATTGCGCCAAAAATGTTCTAAAAACCAGTAAATTTCCATCGATGTAGGTACATAACTTTTTTAACTGCTCCGCCTGACTCCTGACTCTGCTCCACCTCCCTTATCAGCCAAGCAAAGCTTGACGAGGGGAGGGGAGACCTAAACATTAAAGGCCTAGTTAGTACCTCAGGTTACCTGCATAAGTTTAAGTGCAAGGACAGCCCGCTGTGCGCCTGTGGTACCAACAGTAACCAGAACGTACCTGGTGAGGTAATAGGTGTATTTGACTCTCCTATCAGTGACAGGTTGAGGCACGACCTAGAGCAAAAATTGAACCAAAAAGTTGACGCAACTAATGTTTTATGCGCATTTTTAGAAAACAAAACACGTAGAGATGCTGTAACCCAATACATCACAAAAATTATAAAATTGGCCAATAAAAGAAATTGAACGTACCTTACCTCTTTGACTGTCCTATCAGTGACAGGTTGAGGCACGACCTAGACCAATAATTGGACCAAAAAGTTGATGCAACTAATGTTTTATGCGCGTTTTTAGAAAACAAAACAGGTAGAGATGCTGTAAACCCAGAACATCACAAAAATTATATAATTGGCCAATTAAAGAATTGCACGTACTTACCTCTTTGACTGTCCTATCAGTGACAGGTTGAGGCACGACCTAGAGCAAAGATTGGACCAAAAAGTTGACGCAACTAATGTTTTATGCGCATTTTTAGCAAACAAAACAGGTAGAGATGCTGTAAACCCAGTACATCACAAAAATTATATAATTGGCCAATTAAAGAATTGCACGTACCTTACCTCTTTGACTGTCCTATCAGTGACAGGTTGAGGCATGACCTTTGACGAACGAAAGATTGAACCAAAAAGTTGACGCAATTAATGTTTTATGCGCATTTTTAGAAAACAAAACAGGTAGAGATGCTGTACCCCAGTACATCACAAAAATTATAAAATTGACCAATAAAAGAAATTAAAATGTATAGTGCATAAGAAAATTATAGGTAGTGTGTGATTATTAGGGTAGGATAAATGTACTTAAGTAAAGTTACAATAAGAAAAAACTGTTAATATTTAAAAAGTACCATTTTTTCTTTATTTTATGCCACGAGGATGGCTGGCAACAACGAACAGCAACCGATTAACTATGTAGGTATATCGCTGAAATTAGTAGTCTATTCTAATTGGAAGCATATTTTATTTTCCTCTCTTAGGCTCGATATAACTATATGTAATGACAAGACCAGTCTAGCGCTTCCTAATGAATATCTAGACTACTAGAGAGAGTACTCTAATGAAATTCTCGACTTTATTACTCATAAATACAGAGAGCGGATGGAACCAGGCACTTGTAGAGTTACTTCTTGTTGAATAAGCATTAATTCATTTGCGTATCCTATTGTTTTATTAGCTAAAATGGCTACGTATATTATAATAATAAATAAAATACATGTTCTAATGAAGTGATTGCTTCATGACTGCTCATTTAAAGAATAGTGAGCTTAGTAATAATAAGTTATCCTGTACAGGTATGTAAAGAAAGAAAAAAATCAAGGACGTTTCTTTTAAAATTTTCTGGAAATGTACATGAGTACATACGAGTTTTGTGTACATTTTCCCAAATCGCAAGTCCTGTCATCCATCTGCAAAGAAGTTTAATCAAAAATGGAAACAAATAACAGTCGCGTATTTCTTACAAAGTGAGTGTAATGCAAGAAACTCCAAATGTGCATTTGGAGTTTCTTTGGAGATAAATTTAATTTACATTTTTAAACTGTGCAGCTTAGTCCAGTTACTTCACAATAAAACGAAACGTGATTTATATCACAAACTCAGATACTTAGTTGCATTTCGTGACCAGCGTGTTAGAGTTGTAAAACCCCAACGGAGTATAGATCACTCGCTTTCCTTTAATTAATATCCACTATTCAAACAACTACCTAATTGACTATCTGTTTATGCGTTATAAACTTCATGCTTATTTACTGTTCAAAATTATATTCGTAATCACGAACTAGTTATTACAGTTAAAACAAATCTATTCTGAGTGTTCCGTGATTCATCAATTAAACAGATGTCGGTAATTACCGAAAACAGTTTACGAGCGCTTTTAATTATAATACGAATATGAATTTTAATGAGAACGTATGGACGATGGGGTGTGTTTGTTTATTGCTTTTACTTGGACCTCTGTTTGAGCGCGTGGGCACACGTACCTTTGAGGTTATGAATCCAATTGTAAATTCATATTATTACGGTTTTGTTGGAGTGTCTTGGCTCTCTATCAGTTTTTGTTGTTAGTAAAATATTTGTTGTTATTAATTAGTTACACGGTTTAAATATAAAAATGTTATTGTAGTATTGTAACGTGTGTAAGACAAAAGTACGCTAAGATTTTTGGATTTTGAAATTAACAAAATTTTATTTTTGCTAAAGGAAGCTAAAAAGAGTTTTTGGAACGAAATTTAGTATAACAACCCGTGTCCTGGCGTTAAGAGGCGCTTTCGAGATTTCTACAATTTTTTTTTCGAGATCCCGAAAAAAATGTTTGGAAAAGTGTGTTTTGAATCAAGAATCAAAGTCAAAGTCAAATCATTCATTCAATATATTAAGCCTTCACAGGCACTTATTGACGTCAAAACTATAAAATCAAAAAAAAAAAAAAAATTTTCAGACTAAACTATTGAATCTTGTTGTTGAATGTTTGGATTTTGGGAGAGCCATCGACCGAGAAGAGCTGGCAAGAAATTCAGGAAGCTTTTTTCTCCTTCGATCGAGTGATGAATGAATAAGATGAGTGTGATGAATGAATCGGTCGAGTGATGCTGACTGACCCTTTGAAAAACTTTGTGCTTGATCGGTTACTATGGCTTGAGGAAGGTAGGAAGTTTTATAAACCCGGTTAAGCTGTAAAAGCCATGGAAGGCAAAAAGAAAGTTCGCTCATTTTTAAAAAATGTGGTTAATTAATTTTATTGAAACAATCTAGTGCTCAAAAGATCTTTATATCTTTTCAAAAGATATAAAGAGTAAACAAAACAAAAGTAAGCTTATCTCGAGCGCATAATTCAAAGTGCTTCGCCCTAACCTTTGTAATTCACATAATGCAAAAACAGCATGCGTTACCACACTAGAAGAGAGTGCAGAAGTCATTGTTTTGAACACAAAAGCGAAAGTACGTTCAGCGGTTATGTGAGATAAGTAATTAGGTGTTTCACCGGAGACGTCGGATTGCGTCACACGAGTTTTTCTTTGATTGTTTGGACTGTGAACTGTTGGAAAAAAAAGTTTTTATAGCGAGTATTGTTTGTGATTTGTCGGAAGCGAATTCGTCGAAGGCCAATGACGTTTGGTGACAATGTGCTCTAATTGGATTGGATAAAATTCGATTGGTTTTTCTCTTAGACCGCGGTTAGACGGTTTTAGCTTTTTATAGACTATTGAATAATGCATAGATTGACTATTTGCAATTTTTACTGAAGTTGATACCATGCTGTGGTTTACTTTAGGATAAGAGTATGCAATACTCTATTTTATTAAAGTATTTTTTGACAAACCCGATAAGTAAATTAATAATGGTTCTGTAAGAACAACTATAGTAAATCGTCATTATTAGTGTTTAAATAATAATGTAATAATAATAATGTATTAAATGATTCCCACACTCAGTTCAATTATCTAGCCCGAAGAAAAGCTTCCTTAAGAAACTCGATAAATGGTTAACGGATAAACATACTTAATATACTTGAATACATACTTATTATACATAGGAAACACCCAGACCCGAAACAATATAGAAAAACAGGTATTTCTAAATTGATCCGACCGAGGATCGAACCCGGGACCTCAGAGATGGCGACACCATGAAAACCGGTGTGCAAGCCACTCGACCAAGGAGGTCGTCCTACTGTTGGATTGAGCCTTTCGACATTCCCACATGAGGCGATCAGACCATTACCTACCACGCTAGAATAATGCGGGTTGGTAGGTTATATTTGTTAATACGACCTCTTTGGTCGAGTGGCTTGCACACCGGTTTTCATGGTGTCGCTATCTCTGAGGTCCCGGGTTCGATCCCCGGTCGGATCAATTTAGAAATACCTGTTTTTCTATATTGTTTCGGGTCTGGGTGTTTCCTATGTATAATAAGTATGTATTTAAGTATATTAAGTATGTTTATCCGTTGTCTAGTTAACCATATAACGAGTTTCTTAAGGAAGCTTTTCTTGGGGCTAGATAATTGGTGTGAGTGTGGGAAACATTTATTTATTTATTTATACTTTTTTCTAATGCCGGCAATAAATGTGAGCTTTTGAAAAATTCCTTGAAAGCCAATGAATGTGCTAGTTAAATCGTCTTAACAACAAATATTAGATAAGTGAGAGCTTCAAAATTGTAAAAATAACTTTCTAAACTATATCAAGGAAAATCGAACTTTTCGTAATGTATTTATTTTACTATATAGTTGGCACGGCAAATGAATGAGTCCATTTCAATGGAAATTAAGTCCAGACACGAAGATAACTGGTGCAGCGGTAAAACAACGCATCAGTCACCCTCATCCTGTGCCTTTTCACGCTTCGTTTAAGGGACCCCATGTCATAGGAAGTAGGGGAAATTATTCTAACTTATTTTTTTTTAATTTTTTTTTCATAAGCAAAATTTTTTTTTTAAAAAAGTCCTAAGAAATCGTTGCTATGTGGTAAGCCAAGAATTTCTACCTAGATCCATCTTCCAATGTCAATGTTCTCGGTGCCATCTTGCTTGTATAACCATTGTACATTCATCTGGTGGTATTGTGTGGGTGTTCACACGTTTTTTTTTCGACAAACACCACAAAGTATTATTACATTTCCTAAAATAATTTCGTCTCGTCAAATCATATTTCGCCTCGTTCGCCTCTAGAAACCGCGCCCTGTTATTGACTGTCAATTGTTAAGACAGCCATGTTTTTACATTCGTTTTTACTAATTGAACGTGATGAGCAGAATGTAGGTAGGTATGCTTGTAAAATATACGGAAATTGAGAAAATGTCGGCGTGCACTATCGTTTGGGCAGTGCTAAAAAAATTGTCAAATGTAATAAATTTAAGCAAAAAGTAGGTCTATTCGAAAAGTACGATAGAAGAAGATTCAAGACCAAAAACGACCAAAACCTTTAACGCAGCATTGCATTGAAGACCAGTGGATAGTTTGTAAGCTGATAATCAAAATAATCACATGTCAAGCGCCAACTTCAGAAGAAAGTTGAAAAGGTTTCTAATAACTACATAGGAAAATAACCGACCCTTTCATAAACAAAACATTCATACTCTCTCTAACTTTATGAATCACGATCATAAGCTACTCAACGTAACGTATCAGATTTCTTCACTATTAGATTTAAAGGTCCGATTCACGGTCCAATAAAGGAGTCGGCACAAATGCCATTATAAATGGCCGTTGTCAAAATATTCGGAACAATCGTAATTAGTCTCTTGTGTCGGACAAAAGCGGCGTAGTAATGAGCGGGGGGGCTGCGCGTGCGTCGGGGCCCACAAAAACGCTACTAGTTGGTGTGGCGCATTGCACGAGCGTAGCGGGATTTATTAGGAGGAAAAATCTTTTATTAAAATAGATTTATTTTATTACTAAAATAATAAAATTAATCTATTTTAATATCAGAATATGATGAAACAAAGGCTTTTTAAATAAAGTTTTATAATACGAGATTATTGTTGCTTTTTGGTGTCCATAGGTTAGTTGCATACAACTACGGGTTGATAGATGAAACGGTCTATAATTAAAAAAATATTCTTTAGAATATAAAAACGATTGATATTGTTGTTGAATGCCTAAGATGGAAACGAAGAATTGATATTTTTTTTAGAGGTTGTCTTTAATGCTTAACTGTAAGATGGTTTATGAGCAGCCGTAGTAGTTCTTTAACCCATAGCGATTGAACTCGGGAGTTTTCGTAGGTGTTGTCATTTCGCAAGCGTGTCTTCGTACCTTACAAGATTTTCTACGACATTTCAGTCAAATAACATGAGCAAAAGACAGTTTTATTTTAAAAATAAAAGTTCTATGATCTATCTACTTACCAAGAGGACACAATTAAACACCCAAATCAAAAACTATTTAACCAAAACCATAAAAAAAAAACTAGGAAGTCTCAAAACCATTCCGTTACGCATTAACATTCACTAAATATCAAAAACTGATACAGCACAGGTAATGTCGTCCATCATTAAAACAAATCGTTTCCGTATCCGCTGTATCTTGTTCCGAAGCAAGTGGTAGATAAAGTCAATGCGGCTAACGAAGCCAAATTAATTATGGTTAGACATAACGCAAATATCGCATTAGCCATATTAGCATTAGGAGAAAAAGTACCGTTCGACGAAAAAAATATTTCAACACTTTATCTATATTACATATAATGACTTGTCCTGACTGATTCATCATTGCCGAGCCGAAACCGCTGAAGCTAATTAGATGAAATTTGGACTGTAGGTTATTTGAGTAACGTACCCAGCCACTAAGAAAGGATTTTACGGAAATCAAACCCTAAGGGGGTCAAATAGGGGTTTAAAGTTTGTACAAAAGTCCGTCAGTTTTGAAGTAAAATACATGAAAATTGGTATTTGGCTTTTTATAAAGAAATTATGAATGACATGTCTCAGGAATTTTGTATTTTTTCCTTTAAAGGAGTTAAAAAGGGGATGAAGGTTATTTTGGAGAAATCATTATTTTTTAAGTAAGAACTATTAAAATGTATTATTTAAATCGATATTTAGGTTATTTAATAGAAATAAAGAATGCCGTGTTTTAGCATTTTTTGAAAACATCCCCTAAAAAGATGAAATGGGAGTTGAAATTATGTACGGAAATCTGTCATTTTTAAAGTTTAATTTATGAGTTTTGGTATTGGTATTATGAGAGAGTTTGCTGTTATCTGTAAACGGCCTTCACAGCGCGACCGGATTTTTTTGGGGGTGGCGAGAAACTTAAAGGGTTCCTCAAGCCACACTGATCAAGCGATCACGATCAAAACAACGTCAGAAGGTTTCTAGAGGAAATGGCATCACGCAAGCGTACTCCCGCACTCTACTAGATTCTCCAAAAAGTTTGGATAGGATTGGGATGGCCTTTACAGGGTTACAATAATGATGTACGTTATAAGCAGATGTGTGTCTAAATCAGAGTTTATACTTTAACTATCATAACTAATAGTAACCTAACTTAATATGCGAAAGTGAGTTTGTTGGTTTGTTTGTTTGTTTGTTTATTATTTGTTACGCTTTCACGCGTATACTAATTAATCGATCATCATTAAATTTTGTACATATATTCCCAAGAGTATCAAAGACTTATTTTATTATTAAAAAAGTGAGTTTATTTGTTTGTTTGTGTGATACCCTTTCACGCGTAAACTATTTAACGATTTGTTTGTTATGTTGTCATAGAAGCGGTACGAAGTCCGCCGGGTCAGCTAGTTAATTAATATAACGTTGTACCTAAATTTTGACGACACAAAAGTTAAGTGGTTCGATGAACTTTGCAAGTAGACCGATGATTGTGTTATTTTTAAACTGCTTAGAGATATGTACGTACAATATATCTACCTATCATGTATTCAAAAAAATAATAGCACTTCTAAATTATAGTTTCCCTGTGACCACGGACCCTGCAAAGGGTTCGCAATGTCAGGATAAACAATAATTAAAACTAATGTTTAAAATAAACGCAAGTAAATCCGTAAAACTTGTTTCATTTAAAAAAATAATAGGTCAGTATTTTAAGTAAAAAAAGTAAGCTTAATGTAAAGGTAATTATTGAGGTTACGTGTGGCCACTACGCCTATGAAAATGTCATAACTTTTTAATTCAAAGTCAGAGAAAAGCAAACTCCGTCCAATATGATTAGTTTAACAAAAAATATTCTTTATAAACACGATTCGCAATAACTTGCACAATGGACTATATTAGAGATCCCATTGAATGAAGTACACAAATTTGTAATGCTAAAAATCAGCATCACCATATTTTTCCTACGGAACTCATTACAAAAGAATGGAGACTTATTATATTAAGCACGTGCTTTCATTTTGATTAAATTAAAAAGTCTCCCCCAAAAAGTATTACGGGCGAGCCCAATCGACCACGCAGTCTGTAACAATTGAATGCGATGTAGTCATTTAGAATTTAAAAAATCTAATGAAAGGCCGCATCATGATGGTACTAAAAATCGTTTTTTAAACACTACGTGAGTACTCGCAAGCTTTATGATACGTATAGAACGGTTTACTCCGCCTGAGTCCGCAGAGAAATAATAAAAAAAACAATATTCATTTTTTTGGAACATTTTGTTTAGATCTACTTGCGTTTATTGTACGTTATTTTATGTTTATCCTGACAAGAGAATGAGACCACCACAGTCTCCTTATGACCAAGGACTGGGCAAAGTGCTCGCCTGGTTAGAATAATTATGTCAAAAATACTCCAGTAAATACGAATAAAGTGGTTTATTTCATTGTGTTCACCTACATCCCTTTTTTAACACCTAAAGTAATAAAGGAATAGAGGATAATTATTAAGAGTTAATGATTTCCATTAAATAAGTTCCAACACACCATTAAATATACAAATACATAAAACGGTTTACTGATTAAGATTTACAAGTTGGTATATTTTTTCCCATGTCGAGGACTCGGCAGTATAAAGCTTATGATGTAGTATTTAAGTATACTGTGACCCACGTTATATGCACCGGCGAGAAAACAATAGCATTACAATTATGTTGGCGGCACCAACACTTACGTTTTACAATTTTATAAAAAAAATAAAGTTCAAAGTTAATATTATGTAACAATTAAAATTATGTAAAAAAATATCAACCGTACGAATTACGGGTTGCTCAAGACCCGTGGCGTTCGCATCTTGGCATTTCCCTCTGTATGTCTTGTTATGTAGATAGATCGATAGATATTTAAAAAAAGATTTTTCCATTTGATTTCGTTAACGTAACTCAGTGAAATAATTTTAACCGTAAAAAGTGAACTACAAATTAGATTAGAAAATGTAAAAGTTCAACTACTTTTTGCATTTTTACTTTTTGCGTCCGCTACGCTTCTAACGTGAATAGAGCAATATAGCCGGCGCTAAGTGGAAAACCTCAAGCGTCGCATCGCGATCTCGCTTTATTACACAACGCCACACAAACACTCGCGCTCTTAAAACATGTATAGTAATTTTTACGTAGATAAAGCTTGATTTTTCAATTTGATTTCGCTAATGTAACGGTGAAATTTGATCATGTTTATTATCATAACCGTAAAAAGTAGAATACAAATTAAAATTAAAACGGTAAGAAGGGATTCAACAACTTTTTTGCATTTTTACTACGCTTGTGACATGAATAGAGTAAAGTAGTCGGTGCTAAGTGGAAAACACCAAGCGTCGTATCGCATTTACCCCCCCTTTGCGTTTATGAAATTTTACCCTGTATGTATAAATAGTGTTGTTTATGTAGGTAGGTAAAGCTTGATTTTTCTAATTAGTTTCGTCAATATAACACAGTGACATTTGATCATTATTACTATTATAACCGTTAAAAGTAATATACAAATTAGCTTGAAAACGTAAGAATAATATAAACTAAAATTAAATGAAATGAAAATTATCAACAACTTTTTGCAATTTTTACTTTACAATATTTTTGCAATTTTATTTTTTGCGTCCGCAACGCTTCTAACATGAATTGAGCAATAAAGCCGGCGCTAAGTGGAAAACACCAAGCGTCGCATCGCGATCTCGCTTTTTACACAACACCGTACACCCGGCTACGCTCGTCTCAAACCAGTCCGCTGCGGTGAAAGTTTTGTGCATACGATAACACCTGATTGTACTTCCGGTGTATTAGCGCCTTGGGTGTTGTTTTAGATAATTACAACAGTGCGTATTGATCGGTTCGAATCAAGAGAGAAAAGCTTGAGGTGAACGCCGAATAGAGACGATTAATTACTTACGTGTATGGCAGTGACTTTTATCAGTTACGTTTTTAATTGAGCTGGTGGTAGGGGACTGGACTGAACTTGACTAGAATACTAGTTTTCTAGTTCCGACCTCGGGTGGAAGTAGGGATCCTGTCTGGAACCCTACCATTCGCAGAGCTATGTCTGCCACCAAACTGCAGTGTCCTTTAATGCTGTTGACATATAGAATACTAGCAAAGATTGGCAACGCGCGAGTTGCACTATGTTACAAGCGTCAGTAAGCTTTAATTGGTAGTATGCTTACTAGCTGACTCTGTCAGAGACTCGATATCAAAATACAAAACAATCGAGCATCACCATCGTTATAGGTTTAAAACGAAGGTGATTCTCAATTGTTTGGTTTATAACCGTCTAGGGTGATCGAATCTAAACTCACTTTGTGATGTCTTTAGTCTTTATTCCACAGCGGAATCTATTTATTTAATTTATTTAGGAGAATGATGAGGATTAACAGTTACAGCTGATAGCCTGTAGCACTTGAGCTAGAGATTAGCAGAAGCATGTCTTACTTTCTAAACACAAACAAACAATTACTGTAGTTGCCGGGACTTCTAATCAGATTCGGTAAGTACATATTTTTGGTGACAAACTCTTACGCAAATCACTTTTTATAGGGCCTGCCGTTGAGAAGAGTCGTCCTATGTCACTTAATCACTGAGCCGGACATCGTTTTGTCTCTAATCTGTACTCTGCTTAGAAAGGGGTAACCTTTCATATACGTATATTTTTTGTTAGAGGTAAATCAAATTTATTTAATGTTTATATTATTAATTTGCAAGTTAAATATTATATTATATTAAACTATAGCTGGCATCACGTAGTAAGTTTTTTTGGAAAGAGTTTGCTGATTGCATCAGACGTCATTTTCAGCTTTATCATCATCATCATCTGCCAAAAAGACGTCCACTTCTGAACAAAGGCCTCCCTCAATTATCATTTTCAGCTTCACCGCGATTTAACGGGGGCAGCGAGAAACTTAAAGGGTTCCTCGAGCCGTGTGAAACGAATCACTTTCGGAGGTTTTCTAGAGGGAACAGCATCACGCACTGATGCGTGTCCCTACTAGATTCTCCGAGGGGTTCGGATCGGATCGGGGGCACTTGATAAGTATGATAATGGTCTGTTTTATTGACAAAGTCATGCGGCGAGGTACGCTTAGGCCAAATCAAATGTCCCCAATTAGCTACAGACAATACTGATTACTTACAGCTTGAGGTTTGTACATTCATTTTAATATTTTATTACTTTGTAACAGCATTCTTTCATAGCTAGTAAGCTATGAAAGAATGCTGTTGAATGCTAGCGACCCGCCCCGGCTTCACACAGGTGCAATGCTGATATTATCAGTGTTTCTCTACTATATTATGCATGTATTTATATATATAAACCTTCCTCTTTAATCACTCTATCTATTAAAAAAAACCGCATTAAAATCCGTTGCGTAATTTTAAATATCTAAGCATACATACCTACATATATAGGGACAGACAGACAGCGGGAAGCGACTTTGTTTTATACTATGTACTTAGTGATAGTGATAATTATTAAATATGGTTTACACTTATTTATTTATTTACACGTCTTTTCATTAATGATGGTTCGTAGTATATTTTATACTTCATAAGTATACTAAATCTTGGATTACGAAACAGATTCTATTAAACTATGCGTGTTTGATCTCGTACTGCTGCTGTGCTCTCACGCTAAGGTGTTCGCGGAAGACCAGCGTCAGGTCACTCTTTCAGGTTACGACACTTGACACTTGACATTATGTTGGGTGGACACCTTTTAGTGCCATACTTATAATTGTATTGTGTTGTATGTTTTGTTTTATTTTGTATTGTGATATTTGTAATAGTTCATTCATACACTTTTTCTAATCTATTCTCGGGAGTTCGATGGCGCAGTGGTTAACGCGCCCGGTCTGCGAGTGCTGAGGTTAAGCAACTTTCGCAAAGGCCGGTCATTAAATGGGTGATCAAAAATGTATCATCTCGCGCTTCTCCGTGTTTCGGAAGGCACGTAAAGTCGTTGGTCCCGGCTGCATTAGCAGTCGTTAACAACCACCAATCCGCACTGGGCTCGTGTGGTGGTTTGTGGCCCGTTCTCCCTATCCATCCATAGGGAAGACTAGTGCCCCTGCAGTGGGGACACAAAATGAGCTGATGATGATGATGATGATCTATTCTATTCTAACTATGATGTACCGGGGTGTACCTACTAGGGTCAAGCAATGAATTCCAAAACGCGATACCTATTAAAGTTATTACAGTACTAATATTAATATAAATCGTGCCCCACACTTGGGCAACGGCTTTTCTACTTCTACATCTACCTGTCCCTTGTAACGTCATGCGAGTTCCTCATGTCATCATCATCATCATCATCAATTCAGCCAAAAGACGTCCACTGCTGGACAAAGGCCTTTTCGTGATGATGTCCACAATACCATTGCAATTTTTTAGACATGAGAACCGTAATTTATTATGTAGAGGTTACATTAAATATTGATGTGCTATTGTGGCGTTATTAAGCTGCGATTTCAACGCAAATAAAACAAATGGCGGTCCGGAAAGCGTGCCTCCGTGCGGTCAGTTTATGATACAGTTTTTGTGTTGTTTGTAAAAAGAGACTCGTTGGTCCGTACGTGCCGCTCTAACTGAACTGCGTTGCGGTTTTGTAGTTATTCAGTATTCTTCGCAGGGCGATTGGTCTAAGGAAAAACCAATAATGGAGTCGCGTTGGGACGTGGTGGCAGAAAGAGAAGCGACAAAACGAGCGGTCGTCGATTTTGGTGGAAATATTTTTATTTTATTATATTATTTCAAACGGAAACTTAAGTTGAACTGCATTATCGTTCACCAGAGTAAAAAAAAGTGTCTTCATTTGAAGAACAAGCTTCGGTAATTTGACAGCAAATAACAACATTTTGTAAACTATTTCCATTCCTAAATTAACAGCAAATTTCTTATCATGAAAGAACTGACGAAAAAGAAAATTGTTTTGCTTAATAGAAGATTTGTCACCAAATATAAAACATTAATAATAATTTCGACCAATAAAGTAATTTAGTAAAAAACTAAACTACATTATTGGTAAAATTAAAATCAAGAAAAAAATCCAAACAAAAAGAAAATTGAGGCTAATATTATTAGTGCGCAGCAAAATTCTTCAATTTGTAATTTAGTAAATAAATGATAGGTACTACAAAAAATGGTAATGATTCAGTTAAAAAATAGTGTCAATTAAAGAATTACAAATAAATGTTTAAAAACAATGAAAGCCGTATAGTGTTTATATTACTAAACACTATACTTTTTATTGCAATCGAACAAAATCATGGAGCAAAATGGAAGAGCTCGATGGCGCAGAGGTTAACGCGCCCGATCTGTGAGTGCTGAGGTTTGGAAGGCACGTAAAAGTCGTTGGTCCCGGCTGCATTAGCAGTCGTTAACAACCACCAATCCGCACTGGGCCCGCGTGGTGGTTTACGGCCCGCTCTCCCTATTCATCCATAGGGAAGGCTCGTGCCCCAGCAGTGGGGACATATAAATGAGCTGATGATGATGATGACAAAATCGGCTAAAATAACAATAATAGGGATACCAAATAAAAATAATTTTCACCGTAGCCACCGCAATTTAAGTTACTACCGTTTTAAATATTTTGAGTTAGGTACTTATTACGTTGTGTTAATAATCAGTTTGGTAATTAACTTCAGAGAAAAACTTCAATAACCAACTATAGACTCCTAATCACCTCAAAATATCAGCAGTAGTCTACTAATATTTTCAGGTGATCTTGTATAAGGAGCTCGATGGCGCAGTCGTTAACGCGCCCGGTCTGTGAGTGTTGAGGTTAAGCAACTTTCGCAAAGGCCGGTCATGGGATGGGTGACCAAAAATGTATCATCTCGAGCTCCTCAGTGCATCGGAAGGCACGTAAAGCCGTTGGTCCCGGCTGCATTAGCAGTCGTTAACAACCACCAATCCGCACTGGGCCAGCGTGGTGGTTTATGGCCCGTTCTCCCTATCCATCCGTAGGGAAGGCTCGTGCCCCAGCAGTGGGGACATAAAAATGAGCTGATGATGATGATGATGATGATGATGATGATGATGATCTTGTATAAAAAAGGCACTTGTATAATTACGAAGCACTTTTTAAGAACACTTTTTATGTAATCAATATTTAAAAAAATCTATGACGTATTTTTGTGTCAAATGAAGTTTGAAATTTAATAAATGCTTAAATACACAAAGGGTTGTTTTCCCCTGTTATGTTTTTATTAATCTAACAATTAGGCAAACAATGATAATATCTTTTGAATGACCAACCTGTCTTTAATGTTAGCTAAGACGCAAAGACAGACTGTGCAATCATTTCAATAAGTAATTAGATATTAGTATTATAGTCGTTGTTAAGGTTGATAAATTGTTACATTTCAAATATATCTTTCTAAAAAGGTATCTTTTAATTGTTGGTATGACAATATAGCATGTTTATTTGATTGATACGTAATAGGTAATGCTAGTCAGAATATATTATAGTGAACTAAAGTGTTTAAGTCTAGTATTCGTGTGTTTAATTAAATACTTGCAGTTAATTAATTAAAATAAATACATGGCTAAAGATATTACAGATTTTTCTTTTTCAGGATTTCAATTTTTTTTGCATTTTTCATTGTGTGATTATTTCCCCGTTTTTTTGCTAAGCCTAGTTTAATAACTTAAAAAATGCTTAAAGTTGAAATTTGCTAAAAGTCGAAGAGCAATAAATAATTCCATAACCAATAAATTAATATCAGTTGACACGTCATTAGTATTTTATATTGGATCCACAAAACACAGTGGCTCTACATTATTTTCAAATAAGACGCAAATTTGTCAAAACTCAAATTAAATTATGTGTGTTCAGAGTAGCATTACATAATTATACAAATTCCACGCGTTTTAGTATAATTTAGCATTTATTGGTTAGAAATTTGCATAAAGATGTCGCAATAAATATCGTTAAGTGGAGTAAAATATTATACGTCTAGCTTAAAACAAAACGACCATGAAGATTAAAATGTAAAGAGATTTTTATCAGCAGAAAACATATTTTGGAAAACGCTTAAAAAACTAATGATCGCTGTTTACAATTTGACGTTGACGTTTTGTATTATTATTACACACGTTTCGTATTACGCACGTAGTGATTTAATATTATAAAAATGATATATATATATATAGTTTTAATTGTTATTTTTTCTTATTTAATGTATTAATACAAGTTTTGTTGGAAGTCCTTAATAAAATAAATAAATAAGTAATACACTGTTCTAATTAAATATTAAAATAATGTTTCTAAATTGATTCTACATTAACCAATACCTATGCTATAAAATTTGTAATGATTTAACGTAGGAAGGGCAACATGATAAATTATGTTAGCTAGAAAAAAACTTTTTTTTTTAAAACAGTTCTTAAAATACTTTAAAACAATGTTGCATAGTCTAAACATTTTCACAAAAAATATTATTTTTATAAAAACCTAATGATACATTTAATGTGTACTGTTTCGATCTAGTGCAAAACTTCACATTACATTAGGAAGCAAATATTATTTGAATTTCATAAAAAAAATACAGAACAATAAATACTTACGTCATGGTCCGGCACGTACGAGTAGACGTGGAGCTTATCAATCCTTATCGTGCCTTGGAAGGGGTAGAAAAGGGTCCCTCTCTGGATCTCTGTTGATGACCACACGTTGACAGACGCCTCCCGGCCCCTCGCACCGCCAGGCCTCAACGCCAAGCTCAGTTCTTGAGGAATAAGAACCAACGTCTCCATCTTCAAATCACTTCCACATGAACTTCAAAGTTTCGAGGTTGCTCAAAAAAGTTCCAACTCGAAAAAGGTTAAGTCCAAAACCATCCACCCACTGGCTGAGTCCTCAACGTGTCATAAATGAGTAATCTTCAAGAATGTGACCGGTCTCGTCCATCACACTTAATGAGGATAAATAAATTATTTAAAAAAAAAGCACGCGGGTACGTCGCTTCGATTATTGAGCGATGTCGCCAACCAATATCGGTTCGCTGCGTGATCGATCGTCCGGTGAAACGTCGGGGTAGATAAATCAGTGCGATCAAAATCACTGGGTTAGAAATCGGTTAGAAACTAATCACAAAAGTCCAAAGAAAAGTTTTTCAAAGCTCGAAAATGTACAGTCAACCTGTTCAATACCGTCAGAACAATATTAACATTACGGTCGAAGGCGGGTACTGCACCGCTCACGCAGGATGCGCACGCGCTCTTCTCTGAACGTGCACTGAAGGAAGCGCTAACATTGACCTTAGCAGCGGCCGTGATCGCGTTTACAGTTCATTTTTTGTTCGATAAAAAGGAGAGGAGTAAAGCCCTACAATTTTACCGTGTACTCCGACCATACGACTTTGAGCTTTGTCCTAATCAAATAAGGTTGTACTGCGGTAAGGTTTCAAGTTTGTAAGTTGTGTAGTAAGGTGCTCCCCTCCAAAGGCGGGCACCTGCAACTCGCGCGCCGCCCGTCATAGCGGCTTAGAACGTCGCGATGCGCGGGCGCACCTGATGCCACCTGTGTTTTTTTTCGACGATTAGCCTATCTTAACGTGTTTTTTACGATGACATTTGAAATGGGGCAGGTGAGGTTTTCTAAGCAATTTTTAGACGCAACTAATTGGTTGTCGTTGCGTATTGTGACATGCTCTCTCGGGTTTATGGGTTGGATTATAATAAGTTGATCTAGAAGTATTATTTTATAATAAAATACAACTATTTAAAAAAAATAAAAAATATTTATTGAGAATAAAGTTTGTCTTTCTAAACTTAATTCTTTAAATTTTTTCATCTTATTCATCTACCTATATTTTTTACTTGCTTGTGTCATATTTGTAACAACTGACATATTTTTTGTTTATAATAATTTAGTTACAATTTGACAGACTTGGTTTTAAGATTAAAATAATTCTTAAAATTATACAGGGCATTTAACTTAAGCGTGCACCATGCAGTGCATGATTTTGATAAATATTGGTCATTATAAATGTATCCAATATACATAGATTAGTACTTTTTTTAATGTATAAGAAATCGTATTTTTCGTAAATAAAATCTAATTGTTTTTGAGTGAAAACAACAGAAGAATGATAATATTATAATTAGTTTTTTTCAAACTATCTAATTTAATCTAGCATAAGCATTACCCAAATTATAATCGTTGTCGCAGTCTTCAGTAAAAAAGCTGCCATTTCAACATCGATCCCAGATGCACTATAACTAAGGTACATAAAGTTCATTTTCGCTATAACGAACCTGTTACAACACATGATACAGAAAATGTCGACGACCTAAACACACCTGCCGCTGGCCGCAAACCGCAATCCCACTCGCACTCTAGGTATGTGGGATTACTTTAGTACTTACGACAACATAGCAAGTGAAACAATTACATAATTAAAGCTTGTAAAAATTGATAATGGACAAATGAAAAAGTTGTAAATAGTATTTATTCCAAATGTATTCCGCGGAGTTGGGTGCACTGCGTGCTTCACAGTGTGATACAGGTTTATTTTATTTAAAAGTCTATCTCTGACACCAAATTCTCGTACTTCAGGTAGCATTAATACCTAATTATAATAAACTTTTTTATTATTATTATTATTATTTCAAACTTGTTAAAAGTAATTTATAGAACGGTGGCAAGATATACCAATGTGGCAGTTAAAATTCGGAACAACTTGTATTCCGGTATAAGTTAGCAAGATGTTTTTGTAGAAATTTAAAAAAAATGTTACTTTTAGTATACTATATTATAAACTGTAGTCAGGTTCTTATGACTAAACTTAAAGAACTTTGTAATTATTATTTTTTTCACTTTATTTGAAACAGCTAACAACTACACATTAACAACATTATAAAATAAAATTACCCTAAAGTAGCAAGAAAAAACATGTAGTCAAATTTTATTTAGTTAACATTTTGTGCAATGTAGTAAACGCCTCTTATTCCTAACACATTTTGTTCACTGCGATCTCTGCCACTTTAGAGCCCAATCAGTAAATACTCTTAATATGAATCCTGCCATTTTGAAAATAATAAGATGACGATGATCTCAATGGCATTTTTAAATAGTTAAGGAATTTTTACTAAAAAACAAAACCTTAGCAAGTATCTTTCCATGGATAGGTGATCAATTATTACATACAGCTACTACATCCTGAGAAACATGGAAAATTATGTCGCGGTTGATTGAAAAATCATTCAAAAAATGTTAATAAATTTTAAATTTGTATCTATTAATTAACATTTTTGGATTGAAAATTATTGTAGTTGTTTGTTAAAGAACCTAGAAATACATATTTCGTGCAAAAGTACTATTTCCATATATCACACATAACTACAAACCAAAGTAATTAACACGTTCAAGGGTTAAAGCAGTAATGTTAACAAAACAATATAATTCGAATAGCGATTCGTTATCAATACCGATACACTTATCACCGAAACATGTCATGAACAAATATCATGTCACATGTGCATGTATCAAAAATAAGAGAAAAAAAAATCACGTAGCATCCGCATGAGTATCAAGATCGATGGGCGGAGTCTACGAGAGGCGTGGCTTGCTACGGTCGGCCTCTGCGCGCGCGCAACGTGCTATACCGATACGCTATTGTTGTGATTGCGCACCTCTAAGCTTAAATGGCTCGATCGCTATCAGGTTTCGAATGTGTTCTTTATTACTATGTAGATAGACGTCAACTAAATGAACTATAAATATATTTTTTCTGGTAATTAGATTGGTGCTAATGAGTTACATTTATTTGCTTTATGTACTACTTACATAATTATGCGATTAGGAAACAATATTTTAATTATTTTATTGGTTTCAAACAAAACAAGTAGGTTCTACTTTGTATTTTCCTGTTAGGACAAGTCATGTATTTATCTGGTCCTATTAATTGTATTTGGAAATTTTCCAAAATTATGCATTAATTTTGAAGGTTGGTGTTGCTACTAAAACTATATTTTATTCCCAATTAGGTAAGTAGTAATAAAATTGTGATTAAAGCTGAATAAGTTCAACAGATTTAAGATTCCGATAGGTTCATAATACTTGGTAATTAGCAGGTAATAATAATTATAGGCCATGTGGTATACCTACACATTATTTGTGACATTCTTAATGCTCTTCCTGTACATTGTCCACAGTTGAACAAAAGCGTCCCCCGCTCCAACAAATACCAAATCATATACTTAGGTAGGAATGGGCGCCTTTGGCTTTCAAAGTAAAAAGTGTTGAATAATTTCGGCGGGCTGGTTAGAACCACGATAGCTCAATTGGAAGAGCACCTGACCCGGAATGTCAGAAGGGTGTAGGTTCAAATCCTGCTCGTGGGAATTTTTTCAGCATTTGTGTTTTTGGAATATGTTCGCAACAAAATTTGCGTTAAAAATTATTTGAACATTTCATGTAGGTTTAAATACATTCGTAAGAACTTTTATATTACCTCGGTTGACCGGTAGCTTGAGCTACTGGTCAGGAACCCAATAGTCGCTCCTTTTTCCGCTGGGTTTAGGTGGTGGAAGCCAAACTCCGCGAGCTTAATGTAGGCGAATGGCGCGAAAACGCGCACCATCGACTTAAGTCCGCAGAGGATCGAGTGGTAACTTAAGTGGTGAGTTCTCGTATCGGAGGTTTATGGGTTTTTTTTAATCAACGACCTCAACTCTAAGCCATGCTAAGTGGTCGTTACAGGAGTAAATCCATCACCTTACTTGTCTAAAATAAAAGGGACGTCGAGGAAAACGGGCATTTGGGTAGCTAGCTAAGCCATCGAACTAAGTAGTACGTAAGTAAACAGGAACGTTATAAAGTATACATAGTAAATATCAAAACTTTAAAAACAACTAAAAATTCTTTACTAACCGATTGTATTTTAAATTTGTTTTATAATAAGTTAATAATAATAACTTACTTACGCTTTATTTAGATAACTTAATTCAAAGTTAAACATTAAGCTTTTCTTACAGATTTAATTTTATTTTTAAATGTAACATGTCAATGAAATGAGAATATACGGAAACCGATTCTGTAAGAAAACGCCATTACCTCTTTGTGAATTAAATGACGAATTTATCAAAAATATCATGGAAGGGAAGGTAGAAGGAAAAATAAGTAGAGAAAGACCAAGCTCAGTGGAATAAAATGAAGAGAAGGCAAACGAAATTTTGTCTTATAAAAAGTAAAGTATGGAAAATTCTACACGGACAAGAGAGAGTTAAAGAAGAAAGCTTTGTAGAATAACAAAATAACTAGTTAATAAGTAGCAAAAATATATTTTACCACAATATAATAGCTAGTGCTGCTACATCTTTAACTGATTCATTTATTTATTTACTTAATTCAATTTACAGTACACTTACAGTATTGCTTACTAAAACGTACACTGTGCAGTTAAGTATCATATCATATATTTCTTCAAAAGATATTTAGATATTTCTTTCATATTTTTGTAATTTGTTCACTGATCCCATGGGGCAATATTTTGTAAGTGGCCACGTAATCAAACTCCTTCAAAAAAGGGAAACATGAGAAACAAGCGTCAAGTCGCGGTTAAAAACAAACAAGCAACAGGCGCGTACAAAATTAACAACCGTGTTTTGTCAATCGCTGGCTGCTCTCACCAGACCGACGGTAAGCGGCTTATATGTTATAGCCGTCACGCGTCCAGCCAGCTTAATCGTCATTAATTTCGACTCAATTTGTGCCGGGATGCGTTCCTGGGTATAACAGCCGTTGAATTTTATAAAACCAGTATTGTTCAGTGACGGCGATTCGGCGGATAATCTGCTTTTTGAGAACATTATGACAGTGTTGGTCTCCAATTGGATTTGTGAGTTGAATACTGTTTCGAAAATGACATGGCACGGGGTTAAGACATTTTGATATGGGGTTTTAATGTTGTAAGTTGAAAGCTTATACCTATAGGTATGTCAATTAGTGAGTTTTTTGAAATTTCGGCGTAGTTGCATTTACCATGCAATGTAAGAGTTGAAAGACCCTGAATGTTGAACTTGTTTATTTATTCTTTATTTTACAACGGCCAAGCACTGTCTTTATAATATTAGTATAGATATACTTTATTTTTTCTTTCGCACTGTTGTTCAACAGTTTTGTTTAGTTAATTCTGTACAAGTTAACAATGGAAACTTTGTTGTATTATATTTTTTATTGTTTATATGTGTGATATAAAGCTGTAGGTTTCTTTAATAAAATAAAATAAAAAATAAAAATAAATAAAAAATAATATTTTTGTTATTGTGATAGGTTGAGATAACGTGGTGACTAGATTTAAAACACACTCTACCATCAACACAATTGAACATATTTTATAACCAGCGCTGGGATATATTGGGATATTATATTTTCTAAAGTTTCCTGCTAGGAATCAAACGCGGATTCTCTTTGGATCCGGGTCTGAAACCAATCAAGCGTTCAAATCAACATTAGACCAAAAAGACGCTAACTGGGTACCTTTTGGGTATTTACATATTTTTCGGCCTAGAAATTGCCTGAATTCCGATAAAAGTAGAATTTAATAATTAATTGGTGTAGTGTGCGTTAGGTGAAGGGCAAATTACCCCACTGAAGTGGAGTTGGGGTTCATTTAAGGACAGCCGGGTGTGGTGTGTGACAGACCGATGTTTTCGACAATAAAAACAATGGAATACTTATTATTACAATACTGTATCTCAATTTAAATTACATAGTTGACTGGAAAATATTATTGTGCGTGCGCGGGCGCGTGGTGGCTAGTTCGGATCGCGGTGTCCGCGGCGTCGGGCCGCCGAGAGCGCGGCGCGGCTGCGCCGCGAGCTCCCGTTCAGCGTTGATGCGTCATCAGCAACCTTACCCTGCTGGCCCACAAAGTTTCTTCACGCCTCATTTGAAGGACCCCATGTTATGGAAGGAGGGAAAAACATGTGCGGTAAATTATTTAGAAAGTGCGACAAAGAAACAGGTTACCAAGTTTCTTCGCGCAAAATCCCATCGCGTGGATATCGAGCCATTACAGCGGTGACTCCAGAAAGCAGCACGCGTTCTCCTATGTAGGAAGGGAGGAGGTGGGATGACTCCAAGAGTTCTTCAGAGCACTCGGCATGGTATAAGGGATAAAAGACGCTGAGCGACGCTATATCTCTGCACTAGTCTCTAACAATGTTTAAACCATTAACTTTAAAACTTATTACTTCTCGGCAATTACCTACATATATCTATAGATTTTATTTTAGATTTTTTGTTAGTAAGTAACTATTTAAAGATAGCTTACCGCTATATAAAAGCAACGCCTGTTTGTGTAATGTTAGCAATGTATTTTTTGCACAAATAGCAGCTCAAAAAGTTTTATAGGAAAAAATAATTATTTTTCTTTCTCTTCTCCTTGTGTTACATTATATAATTTTTATTAGAGACTATTCCCTATTCACTACATATCGTTTCTTGAAAAAAAATATCATTTGCGTCGTTACAAACATTGATTCAAGTTAAAATACCCTTTCTAATAACTCTTTCATTTTGTCACAATCGCAATAAATACAAACGTATGTGTCCGTTAGTACAGCCTATTCTAAACGCCAAACGTTAATGAATCCTTCGATAATCTTTATTGATAAGAGATTCCTATTTTACAGGGTTCGCCTTAGATATAAGCGTGGTATTAGCGTGGTAAGGTGAAATTATTGTTGGCCATATATTTAAGGGTTATGTTGCTGGTAGCTACCTAAATTTATGTCTGGCATACGCGTGATTAGCTCCCGGCGTTACGCGTCTTGTTTTGCATGCAACTTGCCAGGGTTGTCCAAAGAAGATAAATAATACTTAAATTAATATTAATTTTAACAATTATACTCACTAATATAAACATGTCATTGTCGTGACAGCTTATAAATAAGACAACATAGTAGCTTGTAAATTTTGAAGTGTATGAAACCAATGCATTGTTTTTGGTATAGGTACCTATGTTCTTGCTAGCTGTACTTACATAAATAAATAAGATAGGTAGATACTAAGATATGATCCCAAGACATCCCCGTGCAGAAAAAAGATGGTAGGTGCTAGGCCTTCAGTGGGTATAACTCTCCTTCACTCGTCGAGCTTTTATAAGCTGTCCAAGGGAAGAGGAGGAGAGTCCCACATAACCCTGGGTTACCTCTTGCCCCGGTGTATGCGCAAAGTATTTTACCTGTTAGAAAACAAAGGTGGTAAATCTCTAATGAAATTCATACAAAAAAATGATGTTTATATGAGAAATAATAAATTGATCCACAAAAAAATAGTAGGCTTGCACTATTAACTAACTTTGTATTTTTAGGTGCTAACTTAGTATTTTTGTGGGTTTGGTTGGGTTAGTTTGGTGATCGATTAAATACAACCCGTTTTTTATTATATAGCCTTGCGTATAATTCTGAGAATTATGTTGTTCTTTAGCAGATTCGCATCACTGCTCGTCTTTCAGCAATAAATCAATGAAGAATTGTTAAACAACAACAAAATATGTGTAATGATCTTAGGTTTTGGCTTGATGTTTTTATTGTTCATAGGTTTAGCAACACTAAAATTGTTGTATGTTAGTAAAGCTGATTAATGTACAACTAAATCTTTGTGAAAAGTGTTCTAAGTTGCGCTCCACAACTTCACAGAGATGTACTATTTGCCGTGACAACGGCTTGAAGTAGGTACCATCGGTGAGTCCTTTCATACACCCAATTACGCTGTAAATGCCACAGGCGAGCAATAATTATGAAGTAATTTGAAAAAAAAAACTTTTTCAGAATATTCACTTTAATTGACAACCCTACTAAAGTCCATTTCGCTCTGTCCCCTTCCGGCCCCGAGGCGCGCGTCGGTTGCGCATACCGGCACGCTAACTATAAAGAACTTGCCACCGATTATGATCCACAGTCATTTTCCGTTGCCCATATATTTGTAAAGATTTAATAATACTGATAAATCACTCAAACGTTTATTGTTAAGTCTATTAACAGTGCCACTTCGTAATGGTATTAAGTATTGCTTAATTTTGTTTTGTCATTACACTTTTGTCATTTGATAAGAGTAGATTCGAGGGTAAGAAAATTTTAGGTGACCTGAAATTGTTTTTATTCATTTATTTAACTGTAACAACCAACAATTACAAAATGTGACGTATACAGCTAAAAGTACAGAAGTTTACCTATAGACGACGAACCTTACAGATGATACAACATTTTTTTTTTATATTTACGGGTAAGCACAGTGCCTTGATCTCACCTGATGTTAAGTGATGATAAGGCCATTTGGTGGAAGCGCACTTCACCCGGGATCCACAACTAGTGAGGCACTGGCTATCTTATCTCTAGCTGCCGGAACACAACAATGCTACAAACATTGATGTTATGGCGACATTTTAGATAAGATGGTGGTAGCTAGCCAGGCGGACAAACAAGTCCTACCACCAACCAAACCGAGTACACAAAGATGTACCCCCGCTGGGAATCGAACCCGGGACCTCTGGGTCTAAACCGGTGGTCTTAACCACTAGACCACAGAGGCGGTTTATACATACATATACATTTATATATTTACAAAAGAAACTCGTATCTTATCTGAACAGCTAATTTGCTTACTATTAATTCTGTTGCGCTTGCAGGAATCAGTATTCAAGTTATTTTCTTCTTTAAGCATTAAATTAAACGATACACTATTTTCGTAAGGGTACCAACAATAATACAAAAACTGCAAAAGGAGCTGGTCAATTAAAACATGTAAAGCAACAAGAAGCTATAAGTTAGGCGAGCCGATTTGCTCGGGTAATTATCGGCAGCATTACTCCTGAGTATAATGTCTCATTGTTAATTGTTAACCGAGGGATATCGCTGGCGGATCTCTTTGCGACTGTCTGCCTTATCTGTGAAAGAGGTAGCGAGCTCCCGACCAATAAAGCTGGCTTTGCACGGTACGTGATTCTGGTGAATTTGGGAAACACTCAAATTTAGCGGGACGGGTAGCATTGGCTGCTAGAAGGATAGATCGAGGATGACTTAACTAAAGTAGTCGGGTAAAACTGGACGGAAAAAACTCAAGACCTTGAGGAGGAGGATATACAACGGTAAGAACAAAAAGAAGGGCTTTAACTACTGTATTAAGAGACGTTAATTACCTTAGTGGCATATTGGCTCTTCTCATCCAATGCTGCCAGCTTCTCTGAATACGTAATACGTATATCGCCGCTCCATTTGGAAGGGATATATTAAACTTGTACTGCTTTTGACATGTCGCGTTATCCATATAAACAGAACACCTCTACTTCATTGATTTTGACGGCAGAAAAACTCGTACGTGCATCGTCAGAAAATATGCCTTACAGAAATAGTGCGACATTTTGAAAATAGGCCATATTTCTGTTATAGTTTTACAAAGTAGACATACGACAATTTTATATTTATAACTCGTGCGTGTATTAATGTGTATGGACGTGAATGTGAAGCTTTATCTTTACATTTTGCTTGCAATTAGCACTCGATGTAATAAGTGAAATGCGGCAGTAGGGGCCATCCATGCCGCTGGCTAATATGTGTCATATCATCATCATTAACCTATAGACGTCCCACTGCTGGGCTCAGGCTATTAACCGCCTCTGTGGTCTAGTGTTTAAGGCCACCGGTCTCAGATCCGGAGGTCCCGTGTTCGATTTCCAGCGAGGGGTACATGTTTGTTTAATCGGTTTGGTTAGTGGTAGGGGAGCAAGGGGCTTGTTGTAGCAGGGGTAAGTAGTAACAGGGCTTTTTCACTAGGAATTTAAACTTTTTTAACGTATTTCTACGACTGAATCTTACCGTTATACCGCGCCGCGCCACGACATCACAGCCAGTGTCCCGCCAGGCAAAGCAGTTAGTGGATGTGCACAAGTGCTTTATTGTTGCCATGTAACGTATATTTTTACTTTCGTAAATTTTTGGTTACATTTACAATTATCGACTAATTGGAGCTTTCTGTATTTTATTTGGTGTTAAAATTTATCTATTTATGATGTTGTGTCATAGTTTTCGAGATTACTAAGTTGATTAAATAGTTATTGTGATAAATATTAAGAACTATACCTTGGGGTTAATTGTAACAAAATCTTGGGGTTTGTTGTAACATGTTACAACTTGCCCCGATATTGTTGTATGTTACGGTTATTATTTGTAATGTAATTTACCTAATTTGTTTTGTTATAGAATGAGAGTATAAATAAGAGAAAGTCGGAGCGCGCAACACAAAGCCAGGATAGCCTTAAGTGTGCCGAAATATATTTTGAATTACTTCTTATGGAAGTAAGGAAACTAGCTTGCCAATGTGCTGTGCAACTTGGTGCTAAAAATATTCCCCTTTCTTGGCATCAAAATAAGAGTGCTGGTCCTGACTGGTTCCAAAATTTCATGCGCAGAAATTCTCATCTATCTATGAGTACTCCAGAATTTGTTGATTATATAAAAAGTATGTCATGAATTGTTAAGATTATATAATACAGTTAAGAATACATATTATTTTTTGTTAAAAACAAAAGCAATGTGGTTCAATTATTAATGGTGTTAATTCTCGTTTTTATTACTGTTACTACTTGCCCCAATGGATGTTACAACAAACCCCAAGCACGGGGTAAGTTGTAACACCTCCCTTTTTTAATAAAAAAATTAATAGCGATAAAGTTACCTGTAGATTTGATATTTTTTCAATTTGATTTAATAGAAGAATAGTTGGAGCATCAATCAATGTTTAGTTGGCAGTAATTTGAACAATACATCTCAAGATATATTAATTTTAGTAAAAATTGTTACAACAAGCCCCTCGCTCCCCTAATGCTCGTAAAGCCGTTGGTCCCAGCTGCATTAGCAGTCGTTAACAACCTCCAATCCGCACTGGAACCGCATGTTGGTTTATGGCCCGTTCTCCCTATTCATCCATAGGAAAGATTTGTGCCCCAGCAGTGAGCTGATGATGATGATAGTATGGGCTTGTTTGTCCTTTGGCTATCTACTACATTTAATCATCATCATCAATTAGAACTGACTGTACTCTGACGAATTTAAAATACGTACTATTAACACTCTTACTTGTTAAGAAATGATATAATTTTATGTAACATACTCGTATGTAGGCTTATGTTTATCGGTCTTATCTGACATTATATGATTCAATAGATAAGGTAACCACCGTTTCCTTAAGAATATCTTTGAATGTGTCGCCGGAAATCTTATCAGCCTTTGAAAGTGACTTTTTCCGCACAAAGACCTGTTAGTATTCTGTGATGGTTTTACCAATCGGAAATTTTCGTAGGTGTGCGCGTTACAACCAACTAAAGGTTTATTGCAATACGAATTTGAAATGCGGGGTAGGGAGTTTGGGGGAGGGTTATGGGGGTCATTAATAGACCTGCTACTATGTTGTGGAAAGAAAAGAAATAGGTACCTACCTTTTAATAACCTAAAAATATTCGTCGCGGTCGTGGCAACTAAACTTTGAAAATATTTTTTAAAAACGATGTTTTTGGCATGTCTAGTTTTTTTATGTTAAAAGGAGGCAAACGAGGAAGCGGGTCACCTGATGGAAAGTAATCACCGCCGCCCATAGACATCCGTAAAACCAAAGTAATCACAGATTCGTTGCCGGCCTTGAGGAAAAAGTGGGAGGAGGGAGAGAGATAAGCCTTCGGTACTTTCACTCACCGGGCGAAACACATCAGCAACGCAGCGTGGCTCTACCACTCAGAGTGTCACTTATTAAGCATCACCCAGGGATCACGTGTAGGGTCTCAAGGGTAACACTACGGACGCGAGTAACTTTAACCCTGGGTCTACACTGGAATTTTAGGTTTAAGCAGCAGAAGATGTTTCATACTGACGTCTATAGCCCGTCCAACCCTGCAACCCTGCGTGACCTAAGAATGATGGCCTCAGGTTATTATGCCAGATTAAATACCCACAACGTGTTCTTTATCAGGTACTCTGAAGACATCATGGCCGCGTATAGTCTATTTGATATTTTCCAAAATATAGGAACCTTGACGAAGAATTTACTCAATCTTATTAGTAAAGTGATCGTAGACATACCGCTTTTTAAAAGAATGAGCCAGCTCGTGACCACGGCAAGTCAATTAGGTCGAAAGGCAGTGTATAAAAAAGGTTACTAACTAGTATCTTAAATCCCTGTTAAATTCTGTGTTTACAATAGAATGCGAAAGTTTGAAAGTGAATATAGGTAACCAGAGTTTCAGCGCTCAGTTCGCGTTGTATACAAGTCGAAATGCAACTAGCTGTTTCCACTTCTAAACGTGATACATTAACAAAAAACTCTTTAACGCAACCCTTAAATATACATACCTAAATATCCAGACGTGAAATTATCGAGTCACCTAAATAAACGATTCACAGATCGAACAGAAATCGTTGAAAAACAACATCTAATTCGCGTTTTGCATATGAAATTCCTCGTTTTGAAATCTGATTGCCGATTTCGGATTCTCTCTCAACGGTAGTCATCATGGTATTGCTTAAGTGGAGGTTGCCATTCCCTTTCCGTAGGCGATATTTTTATGAAATTGGCTTCCATTTATTTTTTAGCAACGCACGCAAAATTCGGTAGGTATGTTTAGATGAGAAAGGGTTTTTGTAAAAATAAACATGTGGCTCACATGAAATGGACACAGATATTTAGATATTTTTTCGATGATATATATCTTTGGTATACATACTCTATGTACTATTTTATTTAGTTTATAAGGTATGAAGGACGTCGTGAAATTCTACCATCCGGGTTTTTTTATAGTTTGTACGGCAAATTACTCCATTTCACCTGATGTTATGTGGAAATTGAGTCCGTCTGGACTCCATTTCCAGGAAGACAACTGGCGCAGTGTAAAAACAACGCAGCATCAGTCACCCTCACCTGGCTGGCCTACAAGGTGGCCCTTTCATAATATATGTAGACTTATGAGCCGATGGCTAGTTGTATAATTGTAGTCTAAACTGAATAAATGATTTTGAAACTTGAATTTTGATTTTTGAATTGAATTGAATTTTTCACCTAGACCCCAGGAAGAAGAGGAACCCCAAATCGTATGAAGGGGGAAAAAGTGATCAGTAAATTTGACCAGTCATGAACTCTCCATGTAAAGTGCTTCTATTTTCTTAATATCCTCGGTAATCATTGCATTTGCGAATGCCATTGAATATTAATTTCCAGGTCCATTAGTTCCTTTATTCGTTAAATGGCAGATTCTGGAAACGGCAGATTCTGGAAACGGCATATTCTGGAAACGGCAGATTGTTACCTATCAGATTTATCATGTATAATATTTTTAATTCAGAACAATGTACTTTTTATATAGAGCTGTAAAATTATTAATCGTATATTGTTTTCTAAAGTTTACGCGAACACTACACATTTAAATGAAACAACTTTTACGGATCTACTCGCGTTTATTTTACTTTACATTATTTAATGTTTATCCTGACGTTTCGGATCCTTTGCAGGGTCCGTGGTCACAGGGAGACTGAGGTGTTGGTCATCTCATAATTAGTTAGTAGCTTGTATACCCTCATTTAATTTAATCGGGTGCGTTCCGTTTTACGCAGAAAGAGCTTACAGTATCTTTTGGTCTGGCAGTATGGTGTTGGGGCTGGGATTTAATATTTTGTATGATGGGGTCCCAGGCTGGTGGTAGACTCCAACCATCTTCTCTATTAAAATTAGGATGTTTTTTAATTTCAATAGCCTCGCGTATCATCCTAGGGATGAATCGTTGTTCTCTAGCGAGTACTTGCAGTTTATCAAATCTGATGTAATGGTTGGGCCCCTCTTGGTAATGTTCGCATACTGCAGACTTATTTTCGCGCCTATGCTTGACGTCGGCTATGTGTTCTTTAACGCGGGTTCCTATACTTCTCTTTGTTTGCCCGATGTAAGAGAGCCCACAGTCGCAGTCCAGTTTGTACACGCCTGCATCTTGAAGGGGTATGTTGCACTTGACAGGTCGTAAAAATTGGTTGATCTTCTTTGGCGGCTTGAAGTAAGTGTTGATTGAAGCTCTCTTTAAGATATGTCCAATCTTGTCAGTGACACCTTTCATATATGGAAGTACTGCAGGTTGGCGCTCGACTGTGGTTAGTTTATTGCACTTTCTGTGACGAAGCCGTGGTATTAATCGTAAATCAAACAAGTATTTTCCCTCACTCTAAAATAAATCAAAAATAAGTTAAAGGAGTAGTGGTAACTCTATATTATTTCTATAGGTGACTGATAAAAATCGGAAGTCATCTAAAACAATAGATGCACTGTACTGTACATATCTCTCATGTGGCATGCGTTATCTCAGCAGTGATCATCATCAGCTCATTTTTCCTTCCTAATAGATCGATAGGGAGAACGGGCCATAAGCCCACCTAGGCCCAGTGCGGATTGGTGTTTGCTAATACAGCCGCGGCTAAACCGTAGCCAGGACCAATGGCTTTACGTACCTTCCGAAGCACAGAGGAGCTCCTGCACAGCAATAATATCTAAAAGCTAATCAAGAACTTAAAGTTAGCCCAGAAACAAAACATAATATACAAAATTAACGTTACCAACAATCTCACTCACGTCATTGAGATAAATGATGATAATTAATATCTCATCGCACAACGAAAATATGGAAGCAGTCCGACTATGCGTTTTTAATGAGAGCCTTCGTGTACAGTATGGTTTGAAAAATAGATCTCACCCAACTAACAATTACCGTTTAGTGTAGGCGTACTTAGCCAAAGGCGATGACTTAACTTGATGGGATCTCGCTACTGACAATCTAGATGCATCTGTCTGGATACCGGAAAGGTTAATGAACCAAATTGATGTTATGGCAATTATCGGTACGGTAATGGCTGTGGTGTGGTGGGGACTGGTGAATGGACATACCTAGTTTATATCTGGTGGTCGTATGTGTATATAAACTAGTTGTACAATGTGTGCATAATCAATATCGAAAATAGATAGACCTCTTGAAATGAATGCTTATTTAGTGAATAAAAGATTTGGTGTTATTTAAAAAGGAAACCAAATATCCTTTCGATAGTTTTGACGTGTTGATACGAGTAATCGGTTCATTTATTGACATGTTTATACGCTAACGGTGGTGTAAATAAATCCGGCCAAGTGCGCGTCGGACACGCGCACGAAGGGTTCCATACCATTAACTATAAAAAATTTCAAGTTCTACCTGTTATCGTCATTAAGACCGAGAAAAAAAATTGGAAAAAAATCAAGTTTGTTGTAATTTAATTAAATTTTAATTTTAAAGTAAACATATAACTAAATATTCTATGAATATTTCAAGCGTCTACCTGTTGCCGTTATCAATATCGAGCAAAAACGAGCAAAAAAATCACGTTTGTTGTAGGGAGCCCTCTTAAATATTAATTTTATTCTATTTTTAGTATTCGTTTATAGCGGCAACAGAAATAATAATCTGTGAAAATTTTAACTGTCTAACTAACACGGTTCATGAGATACAGCCTGGTGACAGACGGACAGACAGACAGACGGATGGACAGCGGAGTCTTAGTAATAGGGTCTCGTTTTTCCCTTTGGGTACGGAACCCTAAAAACGAACCCAAGATACCGTACTTGTAGAATAAGTGTACGACGACCCGGTTCACATGCGCTCTATACCAGGTAGAGACATGTACCCGGGCGCTTCTACCCACCCCCACGGCCCGGTCAATCCGAGCTGAGGTCCTAGCCTTTAGAGGCGCCCTGGGGTTGTTCCGCTCCCGATCCAATCCGAACCCCTCGGAGAATCTAGTAGAGAAAGAGTACACGCACTAGTGCGTGATGCCATTCCCTCGAGAAAACCTCTGACCGTGTTTTTTTATACCTATTAAAAGGAGGCAGACGAGCAGGCGGGTCACCTGATGAAAAGTAATCGCCGCCGCCCATGGACACCTGCAAAATCAAAGTAATCGCAGATGCGTTGCCGGCCTTGAGGAAGGAGTAGGAATTGGGAGGAGGGAGGGGTGAGAGATGGGCCTCCGGTGTTTCGATAACACGGCTCAAGGAACCCTTTAAGTTTCTCGCCACCCCCAAAAAAGTTTACAGACGCAGAAAATGCCATCTGTGGCAATTAGCATACTCTCTCCAAAAAAATAATGGATGTTTGTCTTATTTATTTTTAGGGTTGTACTATTTAGTACTATATTATCATCGATTGTTAAACAATATATTTTTGTATTTTGACATAGACTAATGAGTGCTAATGAGGAAAGTTACTACTTTAATGTGAGTAGGTATACTACAACTATATCACAATTGTAATCAGTGATAAGGATAACAGACGAGAAAATGGTCTTCCCAAGAATCACTGTCGTGATAATGATCAAACATGAGTCATAATGTTTACAAGATTTTTATATTTTTTAAAGTGACAGTTAAATTAATTTATATGAGTGTGGCCTTTTAATAAGTTTTATCTTATTTATATTGTCCTCGTTACAGCGCATACGATAATGGCATGTAACTGGCTATGCCTAACTTGTAGGTACCACTATTTGAAATTACTATACTTATAGCTAAAACAGGTACAATTTTATAATAGTAATAATGTTATATAAACATTGGTGAACTTAATAAATATATTTGAAAGCAAAATTCTAGGAGATTGGCAATCGTAAAGAATTACTCATTGCAGCGATCGCAATAGTCAAGTCTGTATTATTAGACGCTTGCACAGTCATAGATTTATATATTTAAAAAAAATATCGTTCTTGCAAATATATTTTTTAAATATATAAATCTATGACTGTGCGTTGGCGTCTAATAATAAACACTAGGTGGTCGCCCAGTGGTCGAAATACGACCGTCATTTTGTTAAGGCTGCACGGCTTGTATCCTAAGCAATGAAAAATTAAAAAAAGATAGAATGTTAGTTTGGATTGGCATTGACAGATTTGGGCCGCTCCTCTTCCATTTTTGAAATTTTTGGATAGAGTATATGCGTGTGTGTCAAATCATGGTAGTGTGTGTAATGTTTGTTTTATCGATTTAATGTATTTTTTATGCATGATTAAAAAAAATATTAACATTCTGCAATCCTTCTCTGTATAAACTATAAGTGTGTGAAATTTCATACTCCTCCGTCTGCGCAATTTTCGTAAAAAGGGGTACAAAGTTTTTGCTTCACGTATTAATATATAGATAAGTCATCATCATTAGCTCATTTTATGTCCCAACTGTGTGCAGTGTTCGCACACTCTTATGCTGGGGCGTGGGGCACAAGCCTTCCCTATGGATGTAAACACCACAGAGAGAACTGGCCACAGACCACCACGCGGGCCTAGAGCGGATTGATGGTTGTTAACGACTGCTAATGCGGAACCAATAGCTTAACATTAAAAATAATATATGTGTAAAAATAAATACAATGAGCGAATTTCTGGTATTAAACCGTGTGAGGTTTCCGTAGTGCAGTTTTATTTGTATTCGCCTATATTAAAATACATCAATAAAAACACAAAGAAAACAAATAGGGCCGATTTTTCAATACTCAGATAAACAGTCAGATAATACTTATTCGATGGATAGCAGAATTCTGGGTTTTTCATATGTCAGATACTTAGCTGTTAGTCATTGAATATGTCTACTATCTACGGAATAAAATTATCTGCTTCTTTAAGTGCCAAATAAGTGTTTATTCGATGGTTAGAAGCTGTCAAAGCAATATATTTTTGGTTATAGTGTAATTTGGTTTGTAATATTTTCTTTCAAAATAATGTTTTATTTTGCGAAAAATGGATAAGTATATTTAATGATATTGATGAATTAGCAACCGAGGAAGATACCCTTATGTATTATTACGTAAGTCCACCAGAAAGAAAAGAAAAAGTTATAAGGAAAAAGCCGGAACATTTTACTATTTGGGAAGATAAAGACTTCCACAGAAGGTTTAGACTTCAAAAAAATACTGTAGAACATCTGCTTTCTTTGGTGGAACACATGATTAAACATCAAACAAACAGGCAAGTAACACCCAATACGTCTTACCTAGTCAGCTTTTACGGAAATGCTAAGAACAACAATATAAAATGAATGACCGGAGATAATGTAACTGTATTGTTTCAGAAATCAATATCTTTCGGCTAAACTACAATTACTGATTGCTCTACTTTTTACGCAACTGGCAGTTTTTACATTACCATTGGTGACATTGCTGGTTTACATAGTTCAACATTATGCCAAATTATAAAGAGAGTGACCGGAGCCATCGCATCTTTGAGACAGAGATTTATTTATTTGCCAAGAAATTATGATGAAGTCATAAAAGCTAAAGAGTTTTAATAGTATAGCCTAAGAGCCTTACAAATAAACAAAGAATAAGGTCCGAATAGTTATTCCGTGTTTTGTCTCTTTTACTCTAAATCGAAATGACGTTTACATGACAGGAACAAAACACGGAATAACTATTCGGACCTTATTCTTTGTTTATTTGTGAGGGGCTAAGAGTATAGCACATTTTCCTTATACCTAACATTATTTGTTATTATTAATTGAACTTCACTTCCATCGAAGTTTGTAGTACGTGCACGCTTTTTTTGGCTATTTTTTATTAACAAGAACAGTAAAAACCATGAAACTTATGAAGTAAAAAAAAATTATATAGTTGTCGAGAATGTTGTTTGTACTTTAAACACAATCAGACGTCAAAATCGTCAAATGTCATTTTAAACACGTGTCTTGCTCAAACACACTGAATTACTCATTAATCTGACTCGCTTACGCACACTCTCGGCGTGAAGTTAGTAAAGTACAGTGGTGTCAGCACAAAATAAAAACGTTAGATAACTATTTGACGTTTATTCGAGGATTGAAAAAATCATGATTTTTATTCGACGAATAAAGTGCTGGATACGTTTACTCTGTAGATACTTACTATAGTGTTTATCTGGGTATTGAAAAATCGGCCCTTAATCATTAAAATTAGGGTATTTTTGACTTTAGCTTTGATATAGTTCACTTATTTTCTAGCTCTCATATATGTAATATCATTGGCTTTTATCCAATAAAACTACAGTGAAATTGTAATAAAAAAAAATAACATTGAAAAAACATTCCAAACATAGTAGCGATTTAATGAAAAACAAGCTTAACAGTCAATGGGGCAGTGGCAGCTCCCGACAACGACGTCTGGTCCAACATTCTGCACCGGAGGCTACGAGGCCTAATTGTTCTCCGAGAGGCGAATTATAAATTCATTATGGCGGCCCTTGGAGCGGTGGCTATGGGATGTTCTGGCCAATTTGAATGGAGGGATTTAAAAGCGCTCGTCTCGCTTTAAAATGTTGTGTAACTTTTATTTTCTGCGACTATACTACTACTATTTGAATACGAAAGTTATTCAAGCTTTTTTAAACATTTACTTTAGTAATTTTGTGTATATTATTATAATTATGTTATGATTATTTTGATTATTATCAACGATTATTAGTCTAGTACGCCTGACCAGTTGTGCCTTTTGTACAAGACACAGGTACGGTCTTGAGTGGAGTATTGCTCGCACATTTGGGACGGTTCCGCAAAGTACCTTCTCGATGCCTTGGACAGATTGCAGCGTCGCGCTGTACGCATTGTTGGCAAGGCAGAAGTCGCAAATACTCTTGAATCACTGCAATTGCGTAGATATTGTGTCTTATGGTATAAGCGATAAAACACGCTGAGTGCAGCGTGTTTTATCGCTTATACCATGGCGAGTGCTCTGAAGAGCTCTTTGACCTCATCCCACCTCCCTTCCTCGATAGGAGTACACGTGCTGTTCTCCGGAGTCACCGCTTCACTGTCTCTAATATTCCATCACGCACTAAGAAATTTAGTGACTCGTTTCTTTGTCGCACCTCTAAAACATGGAATAGTTTGCCAGCACACGTTTTCCCTCCTTCCTATGATATGTGGTCCTTCAAACGAGGCGTGAAGAGGCACCTTGTGGGCCGGCAGAGTGAGGGTAACTGATGCTGCGTTCTTTTCACGTTGCGTTGTAGATTTGGTGACAAAACAGCAGATTCGCATAAGCATGCATGTAGGCATGTAGATAGATATATAGACAGATAGATTGATAATATTTTTATTGACACTATTAAAAACATAAACATGAACAAAAAATAAACAATTTATTTTTAAAGTTACAATTTGGCGGTCTTATCGCTTTCAAGCGATTTCTTCCAGACAACCAATCGGATGAAAAGAGCTCATAAACTGTAAGATCAGAGGTGAAACTATTAACCCTTTCACAGTCAGAGGGATGTATGTTCCCACCACAGTTTGAACTTTATATGATTGAGATAATATTGAAAACCAATTAAATATTCAAATATGTTCTGTCGTGTTAAAACATACTAGAATAATCTTTATTTTATAAACGAAGCAAAATAATAATAATAATAGCTTGGGTCTATCCCCGCTGCCGGTGGCAAACTAGGTTAAGTTTTTTATAATATTTTATGTTTTTATATAAAATATTGTGAAAAAAATTTCTTAAGATACTCGTATATGTTAAATAAAGAGAATAATAATAATAATAATTAATTCAGAAAGCAGTACTGCTTGACACGGCACGTATTGTCAAGAGGTTCCTCACTCTGCAGGCCTCACCACCGGTAGCTTGGGCCCTGCCCCGCTGCTGGTGGTACTCTAATATTAGGTTTTTATAATGTTTTATTGTTTTTATACTAAAATATTGTAAAGATCTAGTTTTAAGAAAGAAAATAAATAAAGGAGATAATAATGATAATAATTATGACCGCAAGGAGGTATGGCAAGGCAAGGAGCTCCACGGACGGGCTTTTATCGGGCACTCCATGGACCCGATGTAGACTTTTTAGCGTCCGTATCCTGACTGCGTTTCGGTGACCTCTTCGGAGAAACTAAAGGTTTTGTCTGTACAATTATGGACGAAGTTATGCTGACGAATAACTACCGGAAATATATTATGAAGGACGGGACGGTTGACATATGTCGGGCATGCCACCGTCCGGGTGAGTCTATCAGACATATTATTTCTGGCTGTTCTCGTCTGGCTAACGGCGAGTACTTACACAGGCATAACCAAGTGGCCAGGATTATCCACCAGCAACTTGTTTTGAAATACAAACTTGTGTATTCTGAGGTACCGTACTACAAGTGTGTGCCCGACCCAGTTCTCGAAAATGATCATGTCACGTTGTACTGGGATCGATCTATCATCTATTGTAGCCAATAAGCCTGACATTGTGGTGATAGATCGATTAGCGCGCCGCACGATGATTGTCGATATCACCATTCCCCATGACGAGAACCTCGTGAAAGCTGAGAAAGAGAAACAAATCAAATATCTCGACTTAGCACACGAGATTGTTGACATGTGGAGTGTGGATTCGGCTGTCATCATACCGATTGTTGTTACAGCCAACGGCCTGATGGCCAAGAGCCTCGATCAACATCTAATGACGCTCTCGTTAGGCGGCTGGATCAAGGGCCTGGTTCAGAAGGCAGTTCTCCTCGATAAGGCACGCATTGTGAGGAGGTTCCAGTCTCTGCTGCCCTAACCACCGGTAGCTTGAACCTTGGTCCCGATGCCGGCGGACCCCTATTTTTTCATATTTTTAAATGTTTTATTTATTTTGTTTTTAGAAAATATTTAAAAATGTAAATTTATATGAAAAAAAATAAAGAGTGAATAATAATAATAATTATATATATATAAATACCATATATATAAATATATTTACAAACATAATAGTAGTCTCAGGTAGGAAAGTAGCGGATATGGCAGTTTTGCAGCAGAACAGGGTTAATCGGAGTGTGTGAATGGATTCGATTGGACGCCTGATCACAACTGGTAGCGAATTCCAGAGACGAATAGCTTGGACAGTAAAAGAATAATAATAAAAGGTGGTGCTGTGTGGGGGTGTTTTAAGGCTTAAATTTTCTGTTGACCGTAATGAGCGCGAACCTGAACAATTAAGAAAACTAAAACGTTCCTTGAGATAAAAAGGATAGGTGGGGATTATATAAACAATATTATGTTGTTATAAAGGAGGGAGAGTATTCCGGCGAAGACGAATAGGAGTTGAATGTTATTGATAATACCAATGATATCATTTTTCTTTGCCCAATCCTCTAAATGCCACTACACATTTATAGAATATACTAAACATGCACACTAGTTTAGGCCCAAGACACCGTACTCGTAGAACAAGGGTACGACGAGCCAGTTCACACGCGCTCTATACCAGGTACAGACATGTACCTGGGCGCTTCTCCACACCACCGCGGTCCGGTCAACCCGAGCCGAAGTCCCAGCCTTTAGAGGCGCTCTAGGAAACCTCCGAAGGTGATTCGTTTCACACGGCTTGACCAAAAAAGCCCGGTGAAGCTGAAAATGCCGTCCGAGGCAATCCGCAAACTCTCTCCAAAAAAAAACCCAATGATATCACGATAAAAATGTTTTGTACACATGATGTCTTAGTGATAAAACTATTGCGTCTAGACAACAGATAGGACGTATACTATACTATACGCGTTTCTAGTTACAAAATAAGTAATAAAGATAGCGCAGAGTGGAGTATTCTGGCGACTGGGCCCGCTCTTATCTGGGCCCGCGGGCCCACTCGCCAGATCGAATTGTTTCAATATTTTTATGCCGGCAACTGGACCCACCATCGATATGCATATAAGATCTATTGTTTAGATCAAATTCTAGTACAGTTGGAAGAAAATGCATTCGAAATAGAAATATAATGACTGTACGCGGGCAAGGGTGTCTGATAGATGTGTACAGTCAGCAAAAAATATACCTAAGTAGGCAAAAAATACATAAGTATCTAATATCATTATCTTATATTAATGTAAACGCGCCCGGTCTGCGATTGCTGAATTTAAGCAACTTTCGCAAATGCCATTCATCGGAAGGGTGACCAAAAATTTATCATATCTTGCAAAAAGGCCGCGTGGTGTTTTATTTCCAGTTCTCCCTTTGATGTGTCCAACATTGGGAAGGCTAGTGCCCCAGCAATGGGGATATAAAATGAGCTCATCAAGTAATGATGATACATAATATTATCTTATCGTTAATTAAAAATTAACTTTCTTGTTTGTGAATAAAGTATTTAATTTGATATAACACCGTCAAATTTTTTAATTCAAGCAAAAATATACTATTAAAACTGTTATTTCCTTAAATAAAAAGATTTTTTTAAAGCAGTTAGTAGCTTTAAATTAAAACTGACTGCGCCTCTTCTTTTGCAATATCTAGCAGCGCCATCTATTGAGTGTTTGTATGATCATTATACCCTTAACCTGCTGTGAGGCTGAACTTAACGTAGACAGTCGATGTAAGTTTGTCTCAGTAGATGTCGTTTTACAGGATTTTTTTCTAATTATAGCTCCAAGTATTACAAATTTTAATTATGAATTAAGTTTATATCAGAAAGATAAAGCTCATTGATATTTTAGTTATGAACAAACGTTATTTTCTTTGGCTTTTACGTCTAGTAAACAGTGAATACCCACTTTAGTAATAATAATTATGTCATAATAGCTGCACTCGACGTTGGTAAGCACCTAATAAATTATTTATTTGTTTTGAGTTAGTGCTAAAATGTAAAGCGACTTTTGCTACTGACTGTATCTACAGAAGATTTATCGCATATTGTCAAGGGTAATGCATATATTACCATTAAAGTACCTTTATAAGAATCAGCCCAATAGCTTGAATTAGTAAGATTTAAAAAAAATATGTCGGAACGGTTACCTAAAAAGTGCTTTTCATAATATGTTAATGAGTTTATTTCATGACATTGTAAAAATAACAAAACATGAATACATTAATTACCTAATTAATGTCTAAATAAAAAAAAATACATTTTTAGGTTAAAAATACACATTTCGTGTAAAAGCGCCGCTACACGCGTCTCGTTTTCAAAATCGCAACAACACTGCAATACAGCTTTAAGAGCTCGTGGTTAAGCCCCTGGTCATCATTATCATAATCAGCTCATTTTTATGTCCCCACTGCTGGAGCATCACGAGCCTTCCCATGGATGGAGGGAGAACGGGCCATAAACCACCACACGGGCCCAGTGCGGATTGGTGGTTGTTAACGACTGCTAATGCAGCCGGGAATTACGGCTTTACGTGCCTTCCGAAGCACGGAAGAGCTCGAGATGATACTCGGCACACGCTGACCGGGCGCTATAACCACTGCGCCATCGAGCTCCTCATTATAGCTCAACTGGTCACCCTAATACGTGCATTAATATCTACATAACATGTAATAACATGTTTTGTAGATATTAATGTTTTATTTTGATATAGCTAATAATAATTAGCTATATCAAAATGAAATGTATCACAAAGATATGTGGTCATGATGAGTCATGTTCTAATAGTTCATACATGAAAAATTATTGGTTTAAATGTGTGCTATTATGATTGTGATAAGCAAATGTAAAGTCAGCACCGACATTATTATAGTATGAATCATTTCTTAGTAATCACATTAAGTGATTTACTTATTTATTTACGAAAGAGATTACCTACACCAGCAGCATATTTGAAGGTATAAACTACATTCTAAAAAATAAATAAAATATATTTATTTTTCTTCACAAAAGTAACATACTTGAAAAACATTACATTGCATTCTGTCTTGTTGTGAAGACTGGTGCTTGAAATGGATTGAGACCTCAATTGAGACAATCTGTAATATACAAGCTGTTCAGTAGTTAATACAAATGGAAATGGAAATGGATGGAAAAATACAAATACAACTATATGAGCCATATTAATGGCTCATATAGTTTGATAAATGTACACATATGTAATGCGTTTTAACCTACATCTAAAATAATCCGTACATATTTGATAATCTCCACAACGACCGGTTTTGTGCTGCTCGCATCCAGCGGCTTCCGTTGATTACGTTTACGAAAACGAAAATTTGTATGGCAAAATTTTAACTCTTCTCGTATGTCGCAAGGAGGCGATGCTTCAATGCCATTCTAAATCGAATATCAAATTTTAATGATACTCGCCCTGATGATGGCGCCGAAAAGTCATCACTGAAAGATCATAATGCTGAAACGTTATAGGTTGTGTTAGGTTAAAATCAGTATGTGGCGTCAACAGTCTAATAATAGTGCCAGATACTAGTTGCAGATACTCCAAAATAAATATGTATGAAAGATCCTTCTATTAAAAATACCAAACAATAATCAAAGTTATTTTTTTTTATTAAACTAATACTTACAAATCTACACTTAGGTTTAATTAGAATACTTGCTTATCTTCACAATTAAACTATTTATATTGAAATCAAAGAAATACTTACAAACTGAAGTAACTATATACATAAAAAACTATCCTGAAATGTATGACTAACACTTATCTGAGATCACTATGTACTTATGGCTTGTTATGAGAATTAAATAAGATTAGATAGCAAATTCATGGCAATTTATCTTTGATTGTATATACATTTATCTTTTATTAAATTGCACGCTATTCTGAGCCAAAATATTGTGCGAATAAGTCGTTTGGTATCAGATAATTTAAAGAAAATGTCTGTGAAATAAACCCGGTTACTAACAACAGTGAAAAACTAAACAAAATGACAAATGCTAACATAAAACGTTTATTCAGCTTTAGTGTAGCTATAGTGTTAGTAATGGCATTAGCGAATGCTTCTGGTAGCGATATTTTCGACACGAATTTGTACGAAGGAGTTTTGAATACAGAACAATGTCGACGGCACCTTGGCTATATTATGGATAACCAGCAAATAAAAAGTGAATGTAAGTGAAAAATGTCATTCATAACTAGACAAACTTGCATAGACAACAATTCAAATACTACTTCTATGTGTATATTTTGGTGTGATTTTAATTTAAAATGGTTATTCCATTTATATAATTATTTTTTCTAATCCATAATGTACACACGCTTGCACAAACTACCACAAATTTTAACATTTCCTCAATTGACTTTAGAGTCTAGATGGTTGAACATTTTATAAAGAAACTAGCTAACCCGGCGGACTTCGTACCACTTCGACAGTTTCTATGACAACAAAACAAACAAATCGTGGAACATTTTGTGTATTGGAAAATTAAATTGTGAAAAAATATAAAAACACAAATGTTGAAAAAATTTCCACGAGCAGCATTTGAATCTGCGTTCTTCTGACCCTTGTTCGCAACAAAATTTGCGTTAAAAATTATTTGAACATTGTGAAAAAATGTTTGGGGTGGACCACCCTTATCACTTAGGGGTATGAAAAATTGATTACGACCGATTGTCCTACCTACCGAATATACATTTAAAGTTTCATAAAAATCGATTGAGCCGTTTCGGAGGAGTATGGCAACTAACTTGTGACACGAGAATAATAAATAATAAATAAATAAATGTTTCCCACACTCACACCAATTATCTAGCCCCAAGAAAAGCTTCCTTAAGAAACTCGTTATATGGTTAACTAGACAACGGATAAACATACTTAATATACTTAAATACATACTTATTATACATAGGAAACACCCAGACCCGAAACAATATAGAGAAACAGGTATTTCTAAATTGATCCGACCGGGGATCGAACCCGGGACCTCAGAGATAGCGACACCATGATAACCGGTGTGCAAGCCACTCGACCAAGGAGGTCGTCATTATCGTAGTCGTCAGAATTATATATATATAGATTTGACAGTTTTGCATAGGTTCATATACAGGCGTCTGTATCCCCTTGAGCGTCGATCGACCACTACGTGGACGATAACAATTAAAATTCTATTGTGTCTGGTATTCGCGCGCTCGAGCTCCTAAGTTTGAAAGTATATAAAATAATCCTTTAGTCGTTTCATATAAAATATTTAGACGTACATAAGGTTAATACAAAGGGTAATTAGCATTCATAAATTTACTAAGCAACTAAATGGAGAGAGCATAATATATGTTTATGGCTTGTTATTCATCATCTAACCAATAAAACTATTAGGTATGCATATACTACTAAAGCTTATTCTTGTGAAGTAAAAAAGAGTTGTTGTAGACATAATTATTATTTACACGAGTAAATTTTTTTCACTAAGTAGGCAATTTTTGTATGATTATAATTATGTATGATTTAGGTACTAAACGGCGTGACTTAAAGTTTGTAATCTAGTATTTTTTATATATTTTCAGTTCTCGACGCAGGTATTCGAACACCTCGAGGCATTCTACAGGGTAATTTAGTCGACTTGGGTAACTACCACCAATGTTTGAGCATAAAAGAAAAAATAGATGTTTCTGGAGAGTTCATTGAAGGAAAATACTGTACTCTAAGAGTGCCATTAGTCCAGATAGGGTTTACAATGCCAGACATGCAAACACAGACTGAGAGTGAACTGTCCTGGCTCGATTTCATTTGGACGCTAGGATCAAACAAAACGGCTGCTATGAGCGATGAATTCTACAATGAGATAAAAGAGTACAATATTATAAAGAACGGGATAGAAGCGACCCTTGGGTTTATTAAAAAAGGCGAAGCTGTTTCTTCCAGGTAAAAAGTTATAATACGCAACAGTAAGTTCTATCTTAACTTCTGAATTATTCCACTTTGAAATGCAAATGTCTGAGAATTGTAGTCCAATTATCATAGCATTGTTAATCCTTCAGTAGTTCACCAAAATATTTTTGTATCTAAATATATCCCCAAAGTTTTTGCAAAACTATGCGCAATTCAAGTCACTAAATACAGCTAAACTGTTTGGTATCTTGAATAAGTTGTTCAAAACACCAATTACATCAGTACTCAAAAAGGTTTTTTTTGCTACATCATTATCGATTGTATTGCTTTAATACGTTTCAGATCAACGTCACAAGAACCGGAATTCCATTTAGCTGTTTGTATACCCAAATCTTGCACCAGTCGGCAGGCATTGGACACTTTGCTGGTCAACTTGACAGCTACAGGATTGGACTATTCCGAAGTGTCTTGTCGACTTCCGAATGACAAACTCTTAGTGTTGGGTGACTATATGGCTATGTAAGTAACTTTATCACCTACATTATCATAATCACCAACTCCGAATAATACTCGTATACGAAAAAATATACTTATTTAAACTTTTGATTTATAATAGCATGCGATAAGTTAATGGTGTTTACGGTTGATTTTATGGCAATGAAAGTAGCTTTATCACATACAATCTGGTTTGTTAAAGTAATAAAAAACCCATGATATGAATAACAACTGAATCATGCTAGTGTGATAATATTGAAACTATCAGTTATTCATTGATAACATTTACATTTTCTTTAAGTTATACTATGACTTTAAGAGAATCTAACTTAAAATGCATCAAAAGAAATCACTAGCTTAGACTAGATTCAATGACTTCATCAATGATGTATCATGCACCATCTAATAGTGTTGCTAATAAGATCAAATTCTGGACATTCATGTCATTCGTCTAGTTTGTAAACTATCTAATATTTGATTATATAAACGTCTATTACCAAAGTATCTAATCTAGTTGGCTACTTTTGAAAATTAAAATAAAGTATTAAGACAGCAAATTTTAAGCAAAGTAAATATTATTTAATTTTATGTAGGTTTAACTAAATATTTATAAAATACAGTGAAAAATTAAATGCCTTCCCGACCCAGCCAGGAATTGAACCTGGGTCTTCCGCAATCCGGGCGGCTGCACTGACCAATAGGTATGCTACCGGGAAGGCTGACGTATGCACTGATTTTTTTCACTAAGTTTAACTGCCGGGAAAATCATTAAATATCCAACAATACTTTTTTTGACATTTCCCGAACAAGTCTTAAATTTACATAAGTGAAGAGCTATAAGAGACACAATAGAATTTTAATTGTTATCGGCCACCTGGTGGTCGATCGACGCTCAAGGAGAAACATTTTTTACTAAAAACTATTTTGTAAATCATGACAGATCATCACTTTCATTATTTCAAGAGCGATAGGCGACGGGGAGATATCAACAACGTTAACAGCGCTGTCAATTATTAGTTCTGCTAGAAATATAAAATAACTAGCTATGTGGATGGTAAGATTGTGCTTTTGATGACATGGCAAAGAAAGGAGTAAATGTGAGATTAAGATTGGTCGAGAAAAAGGAAGAAAATGAATGTGCCGATGTCAGATAAGCTTAGGATCAGGGCAGGCAAATCATGAATAATAAGATAGCTAGCTGTGGGATCGAGGGTAACGAATGCTCCGTTGCTTTAACGCTGCACCAGTTGTCTTTTTTTCCCTTAAGTAATGGCTTTGTGCGATTAGCACATTTAGCCAGGGTCAAGTAATTTTTCTTACAAGTAAATAAACAATATTTCCTTTCCGTATGATGAATGAAAATAAAATGAAAGTGAGAAATGATATACCCCAAACTTTTTGAGTATCTTAGAAAGATGTGGGGATCACGCGGACTTCTTGAGAGAATTTGAAAAGTGCACTGTTTTGTTTCAATTGCCAACTCTCACGCACGCTCACGAATACTTAACTGTTAATACCATTATTTCACATTAATATCCGACATAACACAAATTGTAGAAAATAAAATTAAATCACAGACATGACTCTTCACTTTTCCGCCAAGAAGTCACCAGTTGTCTTAAGTGGGACTAAAATCGCCTCAACTATCAAGTCAAAGCCACACACAAAACACTTGTTGCTCTATTTATCTATCCTGTTAATTTTTAAATAGTGTATACTATACAAGTCCTAATAAAATTACTCTGTTTCATCTGCACCTACTTTGTTCAATAATTAAATCTTTGTTTTACAGATTTCTTCTCTCACTTATCTGTCTGGTAACAACATTGAGTACTGCTTACGACTTACGACACGTTTATTATCATGGGCGAGGTAACTATCATTACAATCTCTTATTTTTGTTGGATATTTTATAAGCTTGTTGCTATTTAAAAATTGAACTTTCAATAGAAACACCTAAATAAATAATGAAATAAAAATAAATGCATATTAATATTTTCATCATCATTGCCTTTAGAAGATATCGACTTATAAAGTTTATACGTGATCATGCTAATGTATAATTTATCGCAACTCATTTAAAATACAATACGTTATAAAACTAAAATATATGCCACTGTGCTGTTAAGCTGCTATACTTATTCTGAATAAAGTTTGTTAACATTATCATCATCATCAGCTCATTTTTATGTCCCCACTGTTGGGGCACGAGCCTTCCCTATGGATGGATAGGGAGAACGGGCCGTAAACACATTGCGGTTGTTTTTCTTCTATTTTATTTGTTTGTTTGTTTTTAGTCTTAATTGATCTCTTTTTGCTTTGTTTTTGTAATTGTCTTCGTTTTGTGTGAGGTTAATAAATGTTTTTCTTTCTTTCTTTTCTTTCTTTAAACCACCACGCGGGCCCAGTGCGGATTGGTGGTTGTTAACGACTGCTAATGCAGCCGGGACCAACGGCTTTACGTGCCTTCCGAAGCACGGAATTAACATTATACTAACGACAAATGTATTTTTGCTTTGTGTGTGCTGTATAATTATTTTACTTTATAAAAATGTATTAATGTATATTATACATATTTACTTCTCATAGAGTAAATAAAACGGGACTCTTACTATGTTTATTATTTATGAGTATCCGATATTTCGGCACAGTTGCATGCGCCATGATCACAGAGTTACTTTTTCGGTTTTATTATCAGCTAATGTTTATACATAGGTAATTAAAAATATGCATAATTGCAGTAAATTAAACTTATAAAATTTACCCTGTGAAATGATTGAATTTTTTTTCGGATGCCAATGGAGGCGACCCCGCGTCTCCTACCATCCTTTTATTGAGTTCACGTGCGTCTAATAAGAGTTATAATACCATCTCGCTTTTTCGTATAAGTAAGCGGACTGCAATATGGCGTCGCCTCTTGTTGAATATCTCCCAACCTCTCTAATTCGTCTAATTTCTCTTTAACTTGTTCCCTATGTCCGAACGGTACTGAATAACTACGTTTACCGAAAGGTTTCTCATCTACTAATTTAATAACGTTCGTATTTATCTGTTAATTCTAATTTATTCGTGAAAACCTTACTATGCATTTCTAATGCAGGCAATAACAACTTCTTTTGTTTGTTATTTAAGTCGGCATTGTCTAATTGGTCCTTCCAATTAAATTGGAAGTCTGTCCCAATTCTTTTTAAAATTTGAATGGTAAATCTGTTTCGCGTTTCTTACTAATACAGAGTTAGTTATAGCGGCATTCGACGCGCCCCCTAACCTTTCGACTTTACAATCTGAATTTAGTCTAACACTAGTTAATTCGGGTAAATTTTTTATGAGAAGACAAAACGATCTACCCTCTTCCTTAGTCGTTTTTTGCGCTCGATGTCCGCACACCGGTTTCTAAGTCACTATTCACTTAAAATTGCTCACGACACACTACACTCACAGTAACGGAACGCGAAGCGGCTTTATTGTTGTTTTTGCGGTTTTTAACAAGACTAATCACTGGATTCCAGACACGCGACAGTTTGAATCCATCTTCACGATTATATTATTTATATTATTATTATGATTATATTATTATATTATTTTTTTATTTCGTAACTTCAATCGCTTCTCTCACCAATCCAGGTACGTAGTGGCGTTCTGTAGAAATTATCTGAGGGTTGTAAAACTAAATTCAGTGATTAGGACCCGACTGGATCAGATGTTAAGCAATGGCCGATTTTTGCGTATCGTTGTTCTTGACAGCTTTGATGTGCTTTTTAATTCGGCAGGCGACTGTACGTTTCGTTTGGCCAATATAGGAGCTACCGCAGCTGCAATCGATCTTGTATACACCAGACTTTTCCAAGGGAAAAAACTATCTTTCGGCGACCGTAAAAAATGTGCTACTTTTCGAACGACTAAGGAAGAGGGTAGATCGTTTTGTCTGCTCATAAAAAACTCACCCGCATTAACTTCAGTAACTCCGTTCATGTCGTACTGTGCCAAAATATCGGATTCTTATAAGAGTTCTTCCTGTAAGAGTCCCGTTATTAGGTAATTACTCTATTGCAAGTAACCATGATAGTTGAAACAGTTATATTTACTTCTCCTTTCAGGTTGCAAGTGTCCACAGAAAGATGTGTTGCGGTCGTTTTCTCTGTATAGCAATGCAAAAACATTAATGTCTTGCACTGTTAAGAACAAATTTTTGAGTCACATAGCTGGTTTCAAAGCTATATTTCTCATGTGGGTTATACTTAGCCATACATTCGTCACACATTTCTCTGGAGTTCAAGCGAATCCATTGGAAATGCTAAGTGTAAGTTCAAATTTTAGTAACCTAAAAAAGTTTATTTATTTTAGGCTGATTGAGGTCTAATAGGACCTTCTTGTCATTAGTCCTGCTTGACAATCTTAGAATCTTAGTTGGCCACGCTTGAGACATAGCCCAAAATAAGCATATAAGCTTAAAATAGTAGTTCCATGTTTTTTCTCTTTTACTCTAATTTAAAATGAAGTTTTAAGTTTATTCTCTGTTTCATAAGGCCCTTTGTGTTCAAAGCGTCTAAAGGCTAGGGTATTCTCTTTCTATCACGCGCACGAACCGTATTCTTGTTTATAAGTTAGATGTAAAATAGACAAATTTCAAACCTATATCGTGCTAAAATAATTAATTCATAAAAATAAACAAAAACTTTATTTGATACTTCCACAGTGGTTGACGTCGCCTCAAGCAGTATGGATAACGAGTTACCATTTAGCACTAGATGTTTTTTTCATGATAACTGGACTTATGGCAGTATACAACATAATCCCGTATGTTAGTACCAAAAGTAAGTATATTAAATGCTATTACCATTTTGTATATATGTATAGAAATAGACATCAGGTGAGATCAAGGCACTGTGCTTACCCGTAAAATATTATTAAATAGAAATAATCTTTATTGACCATTAAAATTTACATACTAAATAGTGTCAATTGATGTCAAATGACAATGATTTAAAAAAATAACTGGGTAACATAATATCAACAAAAAATCATGATTATTTAAGACCTATAAAATTATTGTTAGTTAATAATTAGTGACGTTCATTTGTAAATGTTCAAATAACTTTTAATGCAAATTTTGTTGCGAATAAATTACAAAAACGCAAATGTTGAAAAAATTTCCATCGTATAGCTCAATTTGAAGAGCACCTGACCCGGAATGTCAGAAGGGTGCAGGTTCAAATCCTGCTCGTGGAAATTTTTTCAACATTTGCATTTTTGACGTTCATTTGTTTTGATAACAAAACGCAATTATACTACTTTAAATCCCACTATATTGTGTAACATTAAAAACTTAATCGATGTCGGCCCCTTTTCTGAGATACCATATTTCCAAAAATCAAAAACAAACAAAAGTTTTAAATAGATTTTAACTCATAAATTTCTAACGTATGCACAACAAAAAGTTTTAAAGTTTTAAATTAAGAAAAAACACTTTCGATTTTCAGGGCAACTGTTCCGCTCTATACCCTGGTACTATTTGCAAAGATTCAGACGCGTGCTCCCTGTAATTGGGTTGGTGGTACTTCTGCAAGCAACACTTTTGAACCATATAGCAGATGGTCCTTACTGGGATCCTGTTGTTATGAACACCGCTAACTGTAGGCAAAACTGGTGGATTACCATGTTGCAGATCCAAAATAGCGTCCAGCCTTCAAAAATGGTAAGAGATACAACATTTTACAGACATATTGCTTCTTCAAAAAGTAGTTTGTCCTCTTATCAATATTTTACAACAAGGTATGGCTTTGTCTGCATCTCAATTGATGGTATGATAACGCTGCAGGATTCTTCTTTTGGCATTTACCCGTTACCCTTGATTTATTGATCTGGCTATCATAACTGTAATTTTATATCAACGGCTAATGCTGTAAACTAATGTCGTTGTTATTGCGGTATACCTTAAAATAAGATCATAATAGACAGTTAGTCAGTATGACCTGAAACAAGCTCTACCAAAATCAAAACAAATCTCGTATGTATACCCCCGTTGGGAAATCGGAGCAGGAACCTTTGATCAGACATGTCGCCGTAAAAAATCCAGCTTCTTTGTTAAGCATACTTATATGGACATTTCTTATAGTTCTAAACACAAACTAGTTTAACAAAAAGTCGACCTGCAAATAATATATCACTTGTAATGTAGGCGACTGCTCGGTTCGAGTCTCATCTGCGATTACCAATTTTTTCAATAGTTATTTCAATAGAATGAAAATTTTGCTTTGTGAATATTTAATAAAAATTTTGAGATAAACACCTTTTTCTTCAACTGTTTCAGTGCCTTAATCATTCATGGTTTTTTGCAATTGACAACCAGATGTACCTCCAGAGTCCCTTAATTGTAATGGGTTTAGTGGAACCAACTAGATTAAAATTTCACAAGTTTATATTGACATTAAACATCGTGATGGGTTTGATAGTTACCTCTATCTTCAATTTTATACGTAATTCGCCATCTTCGCTATTTGCTATATCGTAAGTACTGATAATTATATCTAACTAAAGAAGAAGAAAATATGGGTATAAAACCATAATTTCTTCTTTTTCTTCTCTTTGTAAATTTCTAAATACTTATAAAAATATTTTTAACCCTAGTAGGTTAATACCATTTTCAATCACTATTTGATTTTGGATTTTGTAAATATTTAAATCGTCTTAATAAATTTTATGTTGATATTAATTTTATATATATTTATTATAAATGAATAATAATATTAATTTCAGGCGCCCTGATGAATTATTTACATATATCGAGAACTACTACATTAGTGGTTTAATGCGAGCAGCGCCCTTTATGGTGGGCATACTATTCGGGTATTTACTTCTTAAAGTTCAAGTAAACACTCTAAGAGTACCAGAGGTGAGTTTAAAACAGATTAAGATTTTTGACGTGCTCCAAACCCTTTTTCTTGTGCTTCTTCAGTAAATTTCAATACAAGTGACTTGTACTCATTCGTAATTGATAATCATAGTGTTAGCTTCAAGCATTCTTCAAGTTTATTTACTTTATTTTGCAGGTTGTCGCAGCAGCTTCCTGGTTTATAGCAACAATTGTATCTATCTTACTTATTTGGCTAAACTATCCTATAGTCCAAATTGAGTGGAGTCATCAGATCATTGACAATTTCATCAATATCTTTGCAAGATGCTTTTGGTCCTTCAGTATAGGATGGGTGATATTTGCATGCGCCATTGGCAAGGCAGGTTTGTGAAGTTTTTCTTTCTAACCATCGATTGTAGTGATACCTTAATTTTATGAATCTTACTTTTTACTTTTATTTACTCTTTCTTTTATGCTTAAACTGGTCCAACTTATGCAAATGTAATTTTCTTATGGAATTTTTAATGAATACTATCATTATATATAAAAATATTCTGTGCGTGTGTATGTTATTGAACTCCTTCTAAACGGCTGGACTGATTTAGGTGAAATTTTCTGTGTGCGTTCAAGTGGATTTGAGAATGGTTTAGATTTACAATTGGCGGTAGGTGGCGCTGCTATAGGGGTCCATCATGGGATACGGGTGTTCTTAAGCGGATGAATGATTTGTTTTGATGTCATGGACACGTTAACTGTCAAAGGGGTACGAAGTCCGCCGGTCAGTTAGTGTATTATAAATACGAATTTAACACGATATGAATTTTATTATAATCTTTACAATTATCCATTTGAATTAGAAAATTGTAATTAAAAATAAAAATGATTTAAGCTTTGATTATAAACAGTTTCTGGTTTCAGGAATAGTAAACTGGTTCTTTTCGCATAAGATCTGGAAAGTACCTGCGCGATTGTCAACAGCCATGTACTTGATACACTATCCACTGCTTCACGTCATCAACAGCACTGCGTTGGCTCCTGTTCATTTTTCCATTGGATCTGCGGTTAGTGACATACAATTGTTAACATCTTTTTATATTTAATTTTTAAGTATTTTTGAAGTGAAAACTTCTTTAGCGGCGTTGTGCACTTTTTTTAGAATGGGTAAAAAATGTTAAACTCGCGTCAGGACACGTGACCGTCAAGACACGTGACCTGATCGAAAATTCGTAAGACGGATGGAAAGTAGAGGAATGGGTAAAAAATGTTAAGCTCGCGTCAGGACACGTGACCTGATCGAAAATTCGTAGGACGGATGGAGAGTAGACAGCTGGCGCGGCGTAATATAATTTTTTTATATAACTTAATATAACTTTTTAATGTTATATAAATTGTCATGTTTGTGTACGATAGCCCAATAAATAAATATTGTATTCTACCACATAAATGAGAGTACTTTTATACTGATAATTAAAGCAGTTCGTACAAAATTATTCCCTAACCATTCCAAAATATCAAAAATGCACAACGTTAATATTCAAGTTTTCACTTCTGCCGGCACTCCCAGAGTGCAACCCGTCGTTTTTTATTACTGAAAGCTGAAAGGTAGAGGGCCGTTTTTTGTCCATCTTTGTGGTCACCTATCAATTTAGACAACATCCAATAGAAATGTGGACTGGATGGTTAGCTAGCTGGGTATATTAAGCTGAGACTACGATTTGCCATATTTTTATTTCTATCATTATTCTTGCATTATAGATTCCTACTTTGAATATTCCAACCATTGTATCATCTATTTCACACCAAATGGTCATTAATATTGTTTGTATTCTCTTGTAATGTTGATAATAATATTAAACTGTTTGTGATCGATATAATATATTTCAATGAGTGTTATTTTATTTCCAGCTTCTTAAGTTTATTATGGTTTACACACTAACGGCGCTAGCAGCATTTGTGGTCAGTTTACTGGTGGAACGGCCATGTTCTGCTTTGGTGAAGTGTGTCAATAGAGGTAAGTTTTGTAGCGAACTGCTAAAATAGTTAAGGTTTAAATATTTCGAATTTATTAAAGAATCAACGAAATATAAGATTGGGACAGTGTTTTGTCCAGATCTTCTGACAACTAACCCCGCCTCTGTGGTCTATGATTCTACCAGTCTTGGACCTAGAAGCCCTGGATTTATTCTTAGTTACAGGTTTATAAGTGTACTTAGTTTGGTTGTTAGTAGTCCTGGCTATCATTCACGTCTGTTGCCATATTATTAATTTGAATGTCAGTAGCTGACGGCGCGCGAGCGTCGTTCGGCCGTTCACGGTGACTCGTTCCGGCGCCGGCGCAGCGGCGCGGCGCGGCGGGATTCGGATTCCTGAGCCCGCCATGCACCGCAGCACTGGGCTGCGCCACCAGATCTAGGCACCAGTCGATTTAAAATTTCATTTTGTATTGCCAAACGAATTAGCACTTATTTTTGTACAGTTTCAATACACCAATAAAATACAGTCTGCTTTTTATTCTAAGATCCCCTAGAGATCAAAGCATGATTCTCCTTATTAGTCTCATCTGCTTTTCTTTCTTCAAAATATAATAACATAAGCATTGTTTTGTTCCGACAGTCTGGGATAAATATTATTAGTTTATTAGTATCACAAACTTCGACACCATACAAATGTAACTTATAGTAAAGTGTGGGACTAAAAGGTACGCATCACTTAGGTTCAGCATGATGTCAGTCTATCTAAACAGGATAACCTGACGCTGATCTTACACGAACACCTTAGTATAAAAATCATGCAAATTGAAAAAATATTTTTTTAAATATTTTGCTGTCCCGTCAAACAAGCTATTTAAAGCGTTCACAATTGTGAGTCAGTGGTCAAATTTTGGCTACTGACACGCTTATAAGCCATTATTGAATTTGCAGAGCCCTGCTGCTGCAGAACAGTTGAAAGCTCTGATGATAATAACATTCCTTATTTCACAGGAGAATGTGTAAAAACATCAAAGTTGGAACCTTCTGCGAGCGCAATTAGGCTTCAAGAGGAAATAGAAGAAACATCGAATAAATCTTTAAATTTACAAGAGCAAAATACGCCAAATATCGTGGTTTAGTTTAATTTGTAAGGATACCAGTATTTATGATAACATAATTATCTTTACTAAGGATGTTTTACTAATCCTTAATGCCACTAATTAGGTATTAATAAGATTCCCTGTTTACTGTCCAAAAAATATAACAGTGATAAAATCAATTGCTATGTGCCCTAAGTGGTTTGCGGGACAGTGAACCGTTTATTATTATTTATATTTAATCCTAAACGTATTATGTATTTCAAGTGATAATTAGTTTTAAATGCATCCAAACATATTTTTAAAGCTGGCAGCCGCTTAAAAAAATGAAAAGATCTTGGTATTTGTGACGCAGCTATTTGCTGTCAATTTATGGAACATCTATTGTCACACTCTTAGGTTGTTAGTTTAAAACCAGCTAGATCAGTTAGATCTCGAATATCTGTTTTCACAAAAATAATAATAATGGCAAAATGTACTTACAATATCGACCTAATTGTTACTTATGCTATCAGATAAAATGAAGGTCAAGAAGGGCATTTCCGATATGAATCAGGAAAATACTCGTAAAATATACATTTTAAAATTTTTGATAAAATTTTAGCTATGTATTTAGTTAATGATATGTACAATCGAACAAAAGATATTTTCGATAATTATTGATAACATGATAATAGGCTTGTTAATAACGCCTGTTAAATTTTTCATATAGAATATGTTGAAAGAAGTTATTGCTTTGTTTAAAATTAAGGAGTCAACTTTTAAAGTGCGAATAATAAGCTTAAGAGAAGTTTAGAAAATAAGGGTTTTATTCAATTATACTATGAAATAGGCACTTAAGTAGCTACCTACTAAAACAATTATTACCAATATACATAATTATATTGATATTTTTTTTGTTAGTATGCTTAAGCGAAAGCGACTTGATTCCTTTTTATGTATTTTTTGTACATTAATTAAGTGTGTCAGATAGAAAAGCAATGTAATAATACGGCATTTAATAACTTTATCAAATGTCACTGTTTTTATTATTGCAATTTCATGTACTTACAAGACTGAGTTTCCACCAAGTGGACGTAGATGCTTTCATATTATTATCTATGTACTATTTTTTTATTACTTATTTATAATGTATGTAAATAGCGAGAATAATTTGATTTAACAGTACTGTTTTAACAAACGAATTATTATAATGTTTAGTTATTGTGTACGTATAAGAAAAAATAAAATATAATTAATTTATCCCAAATTTTTTTTTACCTTATAAAAAGTTTCAAGCATCTAAAGGAAATACGGAATGTAGGTACCTTCTTACTGATTTTTTTTGTATTCTAAAGAGCTAGTTTCTCTGGTACACTCAAGATTAAGTGGAAATGTATGACATGAAAGTAGCTAAGTAAGATCAATTGACATAATCAGGATATTAGGACTTTATCCCCGTTATTACTACCGATCGTTATAACGATCAATGATAACAACGATAACAACGATGTCGCAGTGGTTAACGCGCCCGGTCTGTAATTGCTGCCGCTAAGCACTTTTTGCAAAGGCCGATCATCGAATGGGTGACCAAAAATGTATGATACATTTTTGGTCTGAGCTCGAGCTCGAGCTCCTCCGTGCGTCGGAAGGCATATAAAGCCGTTGCTCCCGGTTGCATTAGCAGTCGTTAACAACTAGCAATCTGCACTGGGCCCGCGTAGCGGTATGCGGCCCGTTCTCCCTACCCATCCATAGGGACGGCTCGTGTAGCAGTGGAGACATAAAAATGATCTGGTGATGATCATGATGATGACGTGCATATCACTACGCCTTCGTGCTCCTCTGAGATACTGTAACTGAGTAAGTTAGCAAATTAGCCTATATATTGTCCCACTGCATGCCCAGCAAGCCTTCATCATTGAAATCAAGTCATCATTACAATTCCCATAAATTGTAGCGAGCTCCTCCGTGCTTCAAAAGGCACGACAAGGTACTGGTTCCAGCTTCATTAGCAGTCTTTAACTATCACAAACCCGCCCTGTGTCCGCGTGGTGGTTTATGACCCGTTCTCCCTATCCATCCATAGGTAAAGCTCGTGCCCCAGCAGTGGGGATATAAAATGAGCTGGTATTGAATGATGATTATTAGCTTCACCACGTTTGCCAAATACAGGTTGCTGATAATAAACCAGGTCTATACATTAAAAATATATTTAATACACACTGCCTGACCTGGGGATTGAAGTTAGAACGCTTTGACAATCGGCCAAGGATGCATTACTGGAAATATTTTTGAAAAATCAATGCCTAATTCAATATCGTAAGTCTTACTAATTACGTATCATTTACTATAGCGTTGTGTTATCAAATTTATGGTATTTCATCTGCAAAGATGAATCTGCATAGCCATCGGTTGCAATAAGCTTGGATAGATGGCACTGTGCCGCAATAAGCACTCAAAAATTAAAAAGCAGTGACAAAATTCAGCGCTTACGTCAGCCTTCCCGGTAGTATAGCGGTCAGTGCAGCCGCCCGGATTGCGGAAGACCCAGGTTCGATTGCTGGCTGGGTCGGATGCTGTTTAATTTTTACACAGCTTCAGTGCAGCAATTAGCACTTTAAAATAAAAAGTAAAAATAACATATTATTTCTTATCACTGTGACGCAAAAACACTATCATCGACTGCTGTGTACATTTATCTTTAAACTACTTACCTACTCAAGAATATAGTGTCAAGGCCGAGCTCCGTCATTGACCCTGGAACAACTTGGCCTGTTGAACTCAATGCCAAACCTAATTCTATATTGTAAATATGAGATGACCTTTCTTACCACAGCGAGTGACCAATCACTTTGTTTTTATGTAATCTCATAGGTAAGTTCCTATGTCTGAGAAAAAACCGCGAAACTGGCTTTTAAAACAAAGGTTAATTTCACATTCCATTCAAAACAAAGTTTTCTAATCATGAAAAAAACTATATTCATTAGAGGAGGATCTCTTCAGCGCAGCAGCTGGCGCGTCCGAGTGGCAATCGTGCAGGTCAACGGATGGGTGATTAAAGCAAACTATCTTAGTCACCTCTGTGCTCAGGAAGGCATGTTATGCTGCTAGTCTCAGTTGTTGTCATAAGATGGCAGTTACTATAACCTTTTTTTTTAAGCTAGAGAAAACTTATTGTCCAGTACCACACCGTCCGGAGAGACGGCGGGTGGTTATTATTACTTTTTTTTTAATATTAAAAGGATTCAAACGAGCAGGCGGGTCACCTGATGGAAAGTAATCATCGCCTCCTATAGACACCCGCAAAACCAAACTAATCGCAGATGCGTTGCCGGCCTTGAGGAAGGAGTTGGATCTTGAGGAGGGATTAGGAATTGGGAAGGGGGAGGGGTGAGAGATGGGCCTCCGGTACTTTCACTCACCGGGCGAAACACAACAGCAATGAGTGCCATTGTTTCACGCCGATATTCTGCGAGAGGGTGGTTTTACGCCGGGCGAGCCGACCCATTTCGTGCTGCAACGCAGCGTGGCTCTACCACTCAGACAGTGTCACTCATTTAGCACCACCCAGAGGTTACGTGTGTGTGAATCACTTTAACTTAAGGAGGTGGACCACGATATTTGCACTGATTAGTGTGCACACCCACCACGGTGGCCTAGTGATGGTTATCAAAGAGCTGAGTTTATTGACTTGAGCCTAAAACTCAAATCTAGTCGTACTACGAGCTACGTTAAGCCTACGATACACCGTGCGACCCGAAGTACGGTCGTGAACTTTTTTTATTACTTTTATTTATGAACATAGAATCTTTAGCACTTTATAATTGCTACACTTAAGCTGAATTAAATATTTATATAAAATACAGTGAAAAAAAAAAATAATTTTTTCACTGTATTTTATATGAATTAGAAAACTGTTTTCTAACAAACGTTTTACGTGTACGGTAAAATAATTGAGTTTTGAGCGTAGTTAGAGTGGCTAAGTGGTATATGAAAAAGAGGGGTATGCCTTGTGCGCGTTGTCAGTGTTCTAATTTGCAGAAAGAGGGTTAATAATTCAGAACAATCAATCTTTGTGTTCTTGAGGAGCTCGATAGCGCAGTGGTTAACGCGCCCAGTATGCGAGTGCTGAGGTTAAGCATTTTTCGCAAAGGCCGGTCATCGGATGGGTAACCAAAAAATTAATCATCTCGAGCACCTCCGTGCTTCGGAAGGCAGGTAAAGTCGTTGGTCCCGGCTGCATTAGCAGTCGTTAATAACCACCAATCCGGACTGGGCCCGCGTAGAGGTTTATGGCCCGTTCTCCCTATCCATCCATAGGGAAGGCTCGTGCCACAACAGTGAGGACATTTATGAGCTGGTGATGATACGATCGGCTGCAAGTTACATATTATGTGTTCAAAAGAAACACTCAAATTTTTAAAACAATATTTTTTTGCTTAATGGTGATTTTTAGTTTGTAATCACTTGGTGATCATGATACCCGGGTAACATTGAAAAGTCCAAAACACTCACACTTTGCCCGACCTAGGACCTGAACCCAGTAGCTCCTCACATTGGGTCAAGCGCTTTTCTACTTGGCTGCAGTCGGCCATGGCGTGTAGTAATATAATACGTAATCGAGATTTAATAAAACAATACCATTTTAAAAATGCCTTAACTATAATTTTAAAATATAATTAAATGTGGTGAAACATATTTTTATATTTATTTCACCACACATTTTTTTTTATGAATTGCATAATTTGAATAAAGTGGCCCTGGTGCGATGTTGTTAGAAGTTAAACCTTACCAGCAGTCCACACTGATACATTCCTGATTTACAAATTAAATAAGTAGAAAAATTAAATAATAAAAAAATGCTTTATAATGTAAACTAGTTACAACGTTCGTCGTACAAGCATTCCTTTTACATAAATTTAAACTAAAATTCAAACCTTCATTTGTTTTATATAAATCAAAATAGGCTTACCTACATAAGTGTTGTAACATTTTTTCATAAACATAACTTAGCTAATAAAGTATTACAGGAAAGTTACGAAGCGACCTTGGCCGCATCGAATAGTGATAACAAATAGTTCATTGACCTAATTTGTCCTTGTTTTATCTAATGATAAAGAAGACGTTGAGGTCATCGCTACGATAACACGTGTAATGTGAAACCCTCGAAACTGTTCTACATAGTTTTATCCCTGCCAGTGTCAGTGACCTGGGTTGAATGACTGGCATACTTGAATTGAATAGGGAAAATTGATGACGATTTTTCCTAAAGATTTATTTATTTATTTATTTATTTATTTATTTATTTATTTATTTATTTATTTATTTAATCTTAGACACACCAACAGAACAGACATTATACATTGTTAATAAAAGTAGCAAAAACATAGCGGATATCTGCTCCAATTACAGGCGCGTACAACATTGATAAATTATAAAGTAAAATTTAAAATTAAAATTAAAATTAAAAAGACACGTTTGAATAAAATAAAGAATAATTAAAATACTGACAAAAAAAACATTAACATAAATAAAATAAAAATTCATGATTTCATGAAAAGATGAAAGAAAGGTAAAATTTAAATGTATGTTAAAAAATATATCTTTAGTGTGGTTCACTGGAACCTGGCCTTTTTGAAGCGATATCCTTTCGTCATCATCATCTACCTATATTAGTCTAATGCTGGACATAGCCCTCTTCAAGTGCACGCCACTGAGCACTATCTGCAGCTACTCTCATCCAATTCTTGCCAACCACCTAGTTTTAGGAGGTTCTAAGCTATATTCTTTACAGTCCAATAATAATTATAGTCAGAACTTCCTTTTACAAGACAATAGTATTCATTGACCAAATCCGTCTCCGGTGGAACACCTACACCAGTGGTACTACAACCACTTTTAACATACATGGCTAGGCATAGGCCTAGGCATGGTATTAGTTCATGGTCTGGCGAAGCTGTTCGCTTCACAAGCTACCAAAATACGTTAATTCTAATAAACTTTGTTTCACTAGTTTTCCTAGGCATACGTAAGTTGAACTGATATTGCTGTTGGCGGTCATATTATAATTAAACATATGTTGTATAGTAACAACAGGTATAAATAAAGCTGAAACTTCTACAAGAACACGAACACATAAATCGTAGGCCAAACAAAACAAACTAGCATCATATTTTTTGTGGCACTTTATACATGGATAGCCTCTCAAGGCCGGCTACGAGCTCAACTCTTGACGTTTTGTTTTATGTAAATAAATAAAAACTTATAAAGCTTTGGCACGCGGTCAATTCACACAACAGACGTTGTGGACATCCGTGATAAGTAGACAGGGCTAGACGAATATTTTCTTAGTTCAACATATTTTTTTTTCGTGATGGCAGAATACTTAGAGCATTTTACATCAATAACTCAAAATCAATAATGAAAAAAAAATTTAAAAAAATCATCCAAATTTATAATTAAAAATAAGATTCTCGCTTGATTGATTAGCAGCCTTGACAACATAGGAACTGCACAAATCAATTTGACGATTACTGCTCTTGAAATGGCACAAGAATAATGGCGCCTTGATAACATTACGTATTCGAATGCTTTATCTTCAGCTACTGATGCAAGATTAGATATTTTTCATATTTATGTTTGCTGTCATGAGAGAGTCTTATTTCCAAATATAAAGTCGGACAATCGACAACAGTTCTTGAAAAGTTGGAAAAAGCCATTATTGTTAAACTAATAAGTGTTTTAGACTGCAAAATGGCAGTAATATTGAAATTGTTTTTATTTAAACTTGTTTTAATTGCATCTGTTAATGCTAATGACTACAATTCTGCTTTGGACCACAATCTATACGAAGAAGTTTTGAATCCATTAGAATGTGAAAATCAACTGGAGTATATCGTTACAAACGATAATTTGCTGCGGGCTAATTGTAAGTATAGTTTAGTTCCTATTTCTTGCATCGTAGTGACGATTTTGTGATCTCTTGACAACATTAATTTCTTTCATAATATATAAACATAATTCATTCACATCACCTTTTCGAAATTATTGTTTTAACTCTTATAAAATTTGAATTTTGTCATTTCTGGATTAAATATTTCAAATATAACATGACAGTTTTAGACTTGCAGTTTTAACTTCAATCTCAATTATATTTTCAACTACCACATACTGTTGATGACTTCAAACAAAAAAGATAATGTTGACTTAAAAATTTTGATTTTTCCATATACCTAGATAAAGATAGAAACTTTGCGAACACTAAACATTGTATTGAAACTCCTTAAACGAATTCACTGGAGAAAGATCATCTTCAACTCTCTGTGATCACGAACGAACTCTGCAACTCTGTTTCTGAAACGTTTGGCTAAAATAATAAAATGTAGTCAAATTAACTCATTTATTTATTGTTACAGTTATGGATGCAAGTATGAGGACTCCTCGGGGAATATTATTAACAAATTACAGAGATATGGGCAATTATTTTCAATGTTTAGAAATAAGCAAAGAAGTCCAAAGCATGACTGTCGAAGGAAAATACTGTATTATTGAAGTTCCTTTTCCAAAAGACTTAGATATAGCAAGTTTACAAGGGATCGGCCCTGAATTCCCTTGGTCTGATCAACAGTGGAGTGATGGTTATTCTCAATCAAGAACGATTGATAGACAAACTTATGAAGATGTAATGCAATTTGAACAAGGAAAGGAAAGTCTCAGTAAAATATTCGGTAGTCCGAAATTATCACTAGGGTATGTTAATTTGCAAATAAAACTTAATACATTTGGAATACATTTAAATGTATCTTAATAACATATCTGCTTTATCGAGGAATTTTTATAATAGTACTTATTAACCATAAAACTTCACGATCAACTTTGCTTTGATGTTTCCATTAATTCGTCGCAGAAGAGGTAATTTTTTTTTGGTACTATTTACCTATTTATTTTTTTAGAGAACCACAAAACAATAAAATGGCAGATATACAACTAGAACTTGCGATTTGCATACCCAAAGTATGCTCTACACAGCAGGCTCTTAGTTTTTTGACACAGAATTCGTCCCTGATTTATGACATCAATGAAGCATTTTGTCGCCTTCCTAATGACAAACCGTGGGTAGCCGCAGATTATGTTGCTATGTAAGTAGTTTATTGTGACCGTATTAATTTGATATTTTTGCTCATTTTAATAGTAACGCTTTTGTTATTTTCTTAATCATTTACATTTTTAGTTTTAATAATTTATTTCACTACAAAAATTACTTAAAAATAGGTGATTATGTAATATAAGAATGTAATGAAGATGTAAATTTATATTTTATGTATTTTATTTTCAGTGTAATATTTTCTCTCATCGGATTTTTGACTATACTGAGCACGCTGTACGACGTTCGTCATACGGTTATTCTTAAAAAAGGTAAAGACTATTTAAAAATAATTCTCAAACGTAACTCTTTAACTGTACCAATTCTTCGTTGTTACAAGGGCAGTATCACAACAGTACAATCATAACAAAAAAGTGTCGCAATCATAAGATACTGTATACTCATAATAATATTTATAGATAACGTAACCCTCAATGTCGTTAAAATTAACTAACAAATGATAATAGGGATCAATGACCACAATCGGCCTTGGCACAATTTATTATTTATATAAATTTATTTATATTATTTAATATAGAATTTATTAAATCGTGTCGCTAGTATCCGTCCGTTAATGAAAAATACGTCTTTACATCTGCGACATATACACGTCGTCCCACGGCTATACAACACGGATGGAAAGTACCTTAAACATTGTAGATATATAATTTTATTGGAAGGAAACTTATTTTAGATTTTAAATGCATTATTTTTTTTAAATAACTGCTCGCCTAGATCTTGAATCAAATCTGCCAAATAAGAAAAAATAACCCTATTTAAAGGATATCAAAAAGATTTTTTTCTAAATAACGTAGCATCGAAGACCATTAAATTTCACAGAATTACGTGCAACTACACACAAACATTACGTAAGAACTTCCCTCCTCCATTGCTTCACTTTTAAACTTTATATGTATGGTATAAGGTTGAACATTGATTGAAGAAACTTGACAATTTTGGACAGATCGATGTGCAGGCGTCTGTACTATAAAAAGTATAGGTGTTGCCTTATCTATAGTATAAATATGTATATTTTAATGTGTAACATTTTTCCGCTCTCTTTTTATATAAGCAATTTGTGGGAGTGACTGAAATGGGACGGAAGTATGTGTAACAGGAAGTCGGGGAAGGGAACAAGCGCGCGCCATTTTGTAAATTTAAAATAGATAATAATGTACAAGACATATTATTATTATATGTGACATATTGTGTCATTTAACTATCAAAGGTCATTTTGATATATCAAATGTCTTCTAATGAGTACTTACTGCATTTATTTTATAGTTACAAAATGATGTAATACCTGACCCGTTTTTTTCAGAATGTAATGTTAAAATTGCTTATTACTTAGGTGAGATGTCAAATGTTACACATCATATGCGACTACTGTAAGGCTCGCTCGTTTTTTTTTATAAATACTTACTTTAGCAATTTAACAGATCAAAGGATAATTTTCTTTTAAATATCCAGTAAAACAAAATGATCTACGATCAATATCATACGTATTAATTTCTTCATTTATGTTTCCTAAAACTATTTGACCTCTTTTGACGTATCATCTCTTTCGTTATAAAAGTATCTTATAAGTGTTTACATTATTTTACAGATTCAAAATTGGCAAACAAGGTATACATAAGCTTTTCTGCTTACACAAACACTCTGAAGGTCTTTACGTTTAGATCTGACCCAAAGGCTTTAAACTGCGTGGAAGGTGTCAGATCTCTCGCCATGTTGTGGGTCGTCGTCATTCATACTTTCGGCACCCAGTTCTCTTTTCTGCCAGCTAACCCGACTGATGTTTACGAGGTATGATATTTCAACTACAGAAAATATTTGGCTATTTTCTCATAAATTACTTGATATTGTTTAAATACTTTTCCATATAATTATCTTTTTATATGTTTAGGTTTCAACTTGTAAGAATACTATGCTAGTTGTTTTTTACTAAACACATCACACAAAAAAAAATGTTTGCCCTATTTAAAGTACTTAATCAATATAAAAAATCACAAAGGACAATTAAGTACATGGGTTAACTGAACTTCAATCTACGATTACAGTTTATGACGTCGTTCTGGTCTCTTTGGATCACAAGTGGCGCCATCACAGTGGACACCTTCTTTATGCTTAGTGGGCTTCTGTTAGTTTACACTCAAGCATCCAAGATGTCTAGAAGTAAGTTGATAAAATAATTGTTAAAGAGGTAGCTCAAAATATTTGGATTCCATCATTATTAATTATGAGTACCTGGATAACCGAACTTTGCTCGGTATCTTTTTACGGATAAAACGACGTTTTCTAAAATGAAACCTAGCTAGATCGATTTATCGCCCCCGAAACCCCCCGCATACTAAATTTCTTGAAAATCTTTGGAGCCGTTTTCGAGATTCAGATTATATATATAAAACAATTGCTCGTTTAAAGGTATTAGAATTTAATGTCCCATGATATAAAAGTTACTAGAGTTAGCTACTGTTAATAAATAAAAAGAGTTATTATGTAACAATTAATTCATTGTTTTTCTGGCTGAGCAAGTTAGTCGAGAATTGAAAGCCAAAAGTCAATATGTGACTACTAAGTTAAAATGCCAAAGCTGTTGAAACTATCACAGAACCCAAGTGTTTTCTTGATTACACACATGCTTGCTGGCATGATTGCTTATAACTTGTAATCTTGCTTGGGTGCTTGTGCTTGTTTGCACATTATCGTAAATTCAAAGTTTCTGTTTATATTTGAAGGCAATAATTCAAATATGTGTAAGCATATTTTTGTTTTAATAGGATTTAATTTATGTTGTTGAGTTTTAAAGGTATGTTTAATCCTCAAATGCTGCTAAGCAAGTTGAAATATTGCAAATTAATTTTACGGCTAAAAACTATGTGAAGCAGTAAGTGACTTCCGTCGGCGACTGTTATTTAGCTATTATTTAGCCATTATTTCGAAAGGCGATACCCATTGATTAATTGAGTTGTGGAAACTAGCTCTTTTTTGATTAAAAATGTCTATGCAAAAATAGTCTATGCAGTTACAGATTCTACCAATAAGTTCAATGCGATTGTCCCGACCTCACTTCTTTACTGTATTTTCTATTCCAGTGGCTTTCATGAAGAATCTCCACATGTTCTACTTGAACCGTCTGCTACGCATGTTCCCAATGCTAGCCACAGGGATACTACTCCAGGCATCTTTCCAGAACCACGTGACAGATGGCCCTTATTGGGGCATAGTGGCGAAGAGTACAGACGACTGCCGCCAGTACTGGTGGACCACGCTACTTTACGTGCATAATTTAGTCAGTTATGGATATTTAGTAAGTATTTTTAATATCCAGTTGCAAAGTTTCTGCTAAACTTCTTAAAGTATTGAACATCATATACTTAGCTGTGAATTCTTATACCTAACGTCTTGTGGATCTAATCCGCCTCACCGATGTGCCCTGTAATTTTCACTAAATTTAATGTACTCCAAAATTGCCAAGTTTTCTGCGCAGAAAGAAAAAATAACTAAGATAAAGCTAAATCTTGTTCTTTTCAGTGTCTCGGTCACACCTGGTATCTAGCCATTGACATGCAGCTGTATGTTATATCCCCCGTCGTGTTGTTCTGGGTCCTTGGAGGTAACAAGAAGTGGGCTTGGACGTCGTTAATTGGTTCTCTGATAGCAATCCTAGCTGGAAGTACGGTTTACAATTTTCTGATGGAGTTTAAGTCTTCAACGCTAGCATTATCGTAAGTAAATAAATTTTATTTTTAATCAAGCTCCATTCAGTATTGACACAAAATTAACACTTACGTTATTAGGTTATCATAATCATGTATCATATTTAAGTACTTAGTAGGCATTTATAAGGAGGAAGAGCTCGATGGCACAGTGGTTAACGCGCCCGGTCTGCGAATGCTTCGCAAAGGCCGGTCATCGGATGGGTGACCAAAAATTTTCCATCTTGAGCTCCTCCGTGCTTCGGAAGGCACGTAAAGCCGTTGGTCCCGGCTGCATTAACAGTCATTAACAACCACCAATCCGCACTGGGCCCGCGTGGTGGTTTATGGCCCATTCTCTGTGTCTATCCATAGGGAAGTCTCGTGCCCCAGCAGTGGGGACATTAAATGAGCTGATGATGAAGCATTTATAAGACTACGAAAATATCAAAAGTATGTAGATAACTCCAACTTTAAAGCTTGAAGTGATCATCATCATCATCAATAAATAGCCTATAAAAGTGTCATTGTTAAGCTCAGGGCTTTCTACGTGAACATGAAAACATGGAGAGATCAGAACAGCGCTGTGTGAAGACCAGCGACACATGGGGTGTTCGTGCCAAAACCTACCACGATTGCCTAATACGGGTCAATGGGTTCTTACTACAATAATGGTGATTAACACATCTTTCAAAGCACAAAGGAGCTCGAAATATTTTATTGGAAACACCTATCCGATGACCCGGCATGTTAAAAGTCGCTTAACTTACAAGATATCAAACCGAGCTCGCTTGCCCTGCACATCGGGCCAAACCAGTTAAAACTTTGAACATAAATTCGCACTCTTTCTCAGTATAAAATTATATTTTACAGGCGTCCAGAGGATACGGGATTTTATACTCAATATTACTACATCCATACATTTCCACGAGCGTCGCCATTCTTCGTTGGTATGGTCTTCGGGTATTTGTTGCATTTGGGTCACGGAAGGAAAATTCGGATGTCTAAGGTGAGTTTATACTCGGAATTTTCGTCTACTAAGTAGTATTTCTATTGCAGCCTTTTTAAACACACTTCTCTATTCAAAAAGTATTTCATGCGAACTATTAAGAATTTATATCCCAGGCAGGCAATCAGCCCGTGACGGATGCGTAGGATACCTAGCTGCTTTAAAATTCTATAAATCAGTAAAATCAATAAATTGCTCTTCAAAGTCAAATCGTAAAATCTTCTCACCCTTATTGAGATATTGTTCGTTTGCACGTATGTCTTACGAAACCTCCAAAACCAATTAAATTTTGAGTCTTTTTTGTATGCCCATTTTGTTTCTCTACAAGTTGCAATTTGACAGAAATTTATCTGTAAGTATTAATTGTATAACGTGTATTTTCATTATTTTCAGGTCTTAGTCACAATACTATGGATATTGGCCACAGTCACATTATCGACGGTCATCATTTCCAACTACTTCATAATCCAGCCAGATTGGGACAACCAGACTGTGGACAGCATACTGAACTCCTTCATGAGACCGGCTTGGGCTGCTTGCGTTGCATGGTTGATATTTGCTTGCGTACATGGCTATGCAGGTAAGAACACATGATGTTGTAACATGAATTAAAATCTTAATAAGCTTTGTGAGAAAGACCGAAGAGAATGAGGATAAACTGTTTGAAAAATGATATGGTAAAGAATGAGTTGTTGAGATGACAACTGATGAAGGAGAATGAAAGAAAAAACATATTACTACGACCCAAAATATAGAGAACAGGGCAGGCAAATGAGGGTTAACCTCATCGGGCTTGAATTCAAATCTAAGAAATTTGTAACGGCGATAATGTGCGACTTTCAAAAAGCTATTGGCACTGTCGCTCTTTATTAATTATTGAACAAATATGTTGCAGGTCCGATCAACTGGTTCTTGTCGTTGCATGTATTCAAGTTTATTGGCCGGCTCTCCTATGCAATGTACATATTGCATTTACCAATTATTTACATCACCAACGCAACGGCTCTGCAACCAATTTATTTTTCCGTCGAATTTTCTGTAAGTATATTTCAGTTACACATAGTTAATACACACAATAACATATATTTTATTTGAACTATCTATCTATATTAAAATAAATCTTTTCAGATGTACAAGTTAATGGTCGATCTAAATTTTACAATAATTGCATCACTACTAGCAACTATATTCATAGATCTACCATTCTCTGGGCTGTTTAGAATGTTATTAGGTAAGTAAAATCTAACATTAAATTAATATTCTCAAGTAGGTCCTTCTATTATATTGCACTTATAACACCACACTAAATTGACTAGAACATCGACTTCATTACAAATCCTTTTGGTGTCACTTTCAGTTGATGATCAAACGAAGTTTGCTTCGTTCAAAGATATACTATAACCACATTCTAGTTTCTTTTCATCTTACTGACATCTTTTAAATGAATGATACACTAAAACTTGATCCAAGAATTTAAATCTTCTAATATCTGAATTCTCAATCCTCAGCATCTAGACAAGAAATGATGAAGAAAATTTGGCCGTATCGGCACGTAAAGCGTAGTTCTTGCTCAGCAAATGTAGCCCTTATCACCTCGGCATGAGGTAGGTACATAGTCGAAAGTTTTTAGTAACAAATGCCGTTACATCAGAAACAAAGCTATAACCTATTATATAAAATGCACTTGAAAGGTCTGAGTTCTTTCTATTCCGACTGGTTCATTGATAAGAGAAGATACGATAAGACGGTCAAATTGTTCAGTTATAATTCATCATCATCATCATCATCATCTCAGCCAAAAGACGTCCACTGCTGGACAAAGGCCTTAGTTATAATTTTTTTTAACAAATTTATGTGTAACAATAAAATATTTTCAATCTATGCTTATAGTAGTAACAGAGTACTGTTACTTGCCAATAGACGTAGTACTCATTATTATACTGTGCCAATACTGAGCAGTGTAAGAGTAAATAAATATATATAAAAAAAATTAAAAATAAAAAAAATATATATATATATATATACATATATATATATACATATATATATATTAAGGATTTGTAATTTGCCATAGTGAATTTTAAATGGCATCAATTCAGTAAAAATACTTATTTATTTATTTTACACACAATATATTTATCTTTACATGAACATGGCCCTGCGATAAAGTAGCATACTTTAACAATATACACTTCTCATCAGAAAAATCGAAACACTTCCCTGTTTTTATGGTTTCTGTCCTAATTTTACACAAAAGAGTTTTCATTCCATGAAAAAAATCACATGATTGTATAGCTGGCAGTTTGGCCATTACATGACAAGCGAAAATTCTAATCGATGAAGAATCGTATGGAAGCAGTAATAAGAGTGTGTTGTTTTATCAATTTCTTTCATACTCCATACATGATGGAGAGTAATCACCATGGACACCCGCAAAACCAGATGAATCGCAGACGCGTTGCCGGCCTTTGACTTGTTGGACAAAATACGAAACCTATGAAAATTTAATTTGAATTTAGAACATAACATTAGGATTTGAAAACCTTATATTATATACTATTAAACGACATTTGACATATATTCCTAAATATACACATTTTTCTGATAATCCTTACAAAACATAAACTTGCAAGGTGTTTCGATTTTTCTGATGAGAAGTGTAGTTTTACTACAAATGCAACTAAAAAATTTTAAAACGTTTTAAGAAAATTTATGCATAGATACAGTTACCAAGTAGTCGCATTTCATCTATCGTTAGCTATTATACGTTAAAATTCTTCCATATGCAGATTTTAAGAAACATTGCTATTTTCAAAACCAAATATTTTTTATTCGATTACAGGCATGAAAAGGACCGCAGTTGATCCGAAAAAGGATGACAACAGAAATGGAGTAGCTGCTGATGCGGAAGACCCACCGAATCCTAGACTTAAGTAATATGAATTTATCACATACTAAAACCATGGCCAAAAACTTTGACAGATTTCGTTAATATAACAATTTAAATATTGATTTGACTGATTGATTCATAATATACACTGTGTCATTAAAGTCGTTTTTTTTGCCACAAAATAAGCAGACTGCTTAAGGTAAATGTGTAACCCTCAATGCGAGGGTTTGTGTACGTTGCTGAAGCAATGTAGTTAACTGCAGTTGCGATGAACTCATAATGTGTAGAATCATGATTAGGAAGAATCCCAATTTTGGAAAAAAATTTTGGTGATAGCTACTTCTTTTTTAATAAAATAAATGAGTTTCAATCAATTAACTAACGATAAGAATATTTTTACCTCATATGTCAATACTGCATTTGTATGTAGATATTACAATAATAACCAAACGCAGGCAGCTCACTATTACCAAATTACTTCTCAGTAGAATTTTCTGTATACCTATCTATTTATATAAATTGGCAAAGGCAAACTATGACCCTCTTACTAAAAACAGTGTTTAAAAATAAACAATGGCTTAATACGTGTTTAAAATGTTGTGACTCTGTCTTAAAATATGAGCTAAAAAGTGATAGCATCTGTTTTAAGCAGTGTCTTTAGGCATCGTTTTGTAGTAAAGTGAATGATTAAACTATGTAATTGAGGACGTGTAAATTATTATCTTGTTTTATTAAAATTTAGATTTTTGTAATGTTCAATAAATTACTTGGTTTAGGAAAATATTTTTCGTCTATATCTATATTTATATTTTCCGTCCGCCTTTTTATTTATATATTGTAATACGAGTAGATTATAAGTTGCTTTTAATAGTGAAGTTCCTTAAGTATAGTTTATTTACCATTGTGATTTTAAGAGTGAGATTTGACATATTATTTTCAACTGTTAACGTATTTCTAGGTAAATATTATGTACATAATATATAATGACAATAATGACATCATTATACAGGTATATACATACACGGTTGGAAATATCAAATAACTTAAGGTTTCACGTTTCCAGTTTTAGGTTAGGTACTACTTATTTATATTATAGGCTACTACTTAAGTAAAATAGTGTAAGAGAGAATATGACAGTGAAACGTTAATAATATTTCTGTAAAACTGAAAAGTTAGCTTAGTACTTATAACTATTTAAAATTGTGTATTACGTAATTGTATATTGTTTTCTAAAGTTTACGCAAACACTGCACATTGAAATGAAACTACTTTTACGGATCTACTCGCGTTTATTTTATATATTAGTTTTATTTAATGTTTATCGTGACGTTTCGAACCTTTTGCAGGGTCTGTGGTCACAGGGAGGGAGACGCTTCTTTTTTATTTATTTTTTATAATAAGATAGTCTTGCATTTGACTACTATGTCACCTGATGGTAAGTGATGATGTAGCCTACGATGTAACATGCTTGCCTGAAGGTACCGATTCACCCTTGATTTGAAGACCCCAATATTATATTTGATAGGAAACATAGACTGAGGCAAGGAGTTCCACAGCTTTGCGGTACGTAAGAAAAACGTAGACGCAAAACGCTTCGTACGTATGGGTGGAATCTCTACTGTTTAACTATGGCATCACTGTTTAGAATAGAGTAGATCCGTAAATGTAGTTTGATTTCAACGTAATTGTGTTTTAAAATATTTCCAACAAAACTGTAGGTTTAAATATGTAGGTACAACTAAATATTTAATATAAATGTTTTAGATAAGAAGAAAGAGTTTTTCAAGATTGTACATAGTAAAATATATGTGTATGTATAATTCAGGGTGCCTAGTGTGAGTTTTGTTTACTATTCATTCGATTACGTTTACGAAAACGAAAACTAGTATGGCATTGAAACAGCGCCTTTGGGCGACATACGAGAAGAGTTGAAAATTTTCCATACGAATTCTCGTTAACGTGATTGAATAGCGAATGAAAGTCGCACTAGGCACCCAATTTAAAAAGATACACTTGAATAAATAAAACTTGATCACTTGATGTGTTTTCATTCCTAAATACAGGTTGACTGTTTCACCGTCCAAAACTTCTGAGATGACTCCCGTGATACAAACGAACAACTCTTACTATTGGACCAACTCCCTAACTCAAAAATAAAATTCAGCTGTTCCATACATTTTGGTCGAATGAATATTGATGTTTTGTATGGAACAGCTAAATATTATTTTCGAGTTAGGGAGTCGGTCCAATAGTAAGTTGTTCATTTGTATTACGGGAGTCATCTCAGGTTTGGACGGTGATAAAAAAGTGGCTCTGTATAAGTCATGACTAGGATACCCAAAGAATCACACTAATATTATAAATGCGAAAGTTTGTGTGTGTGTGTATAATTTTGTTGCTTCTCCACGCTCGCTGCAACGGATGAATGGATTTGGATGACACTCGGCCTACAGATAGTTTATAACCTGGATTAACACATAGGGTAGTTTCATCCCGATATTCTCACAGGAATGAATCTCATAATTTACTTGTCTTGGATTTGGACTTTTTTATTGAAATTTTGACAGACTTTTGAAACTGTCAAAGCGGTACGAAGTCCGTCGGGTGTGGACCCGGCGGATCAATAAACCAATTGGCATGGGGAAAATAATAATACTATTCCTTTAGTTTTCTTCTTATGAAAACATTCTTGCAAAATGCTATCTCTTTTAGAAAGCCTCTGAGAATGATTAGATTCGAACCAACACTACGGCTTGCGGAACTTAAAGTTTCTACGGTTTCTGTAAAGGCCATAGGCAGCCTACAGCTACAGTTTAGCATGACACACAGCACAAGCACAATCGCATAGGTTCAAGACACCGTACTCGTAGAAAAAGTACGACGACCCGCTTCACACGCGCTCTATACCAGATACAGACGTGTACCTGGGCGCTTTTCCCCAACCCCACGACCCGGTAAACTCGAGCCGAGGGCCTACCCGTTAGAGGCGCCTTCGGGCTATTTGAAAAACCTCTGACGGTGTTTTTATCACATGGTTTCAAGGAACCTATAAGTTTCTCGCCGCCCACTATAAACGCTGTCCACAACAATCTGCAACCTCGCTCCTAAAAAAACTTGTAAGTACGAACAATGTAAGAACTATTTTGCATGATGGTAGAATTCTGTCGCAAATACAACTAGTAGACAGCAACAATCCTAACATCAATAGGGATGTTGATAACGACAATAATTAATTACAGAACATTAACGTAGGTATACATGAAATCACGTAATAAACGTGTAATTTGTTCGCAACAATATTTGCGTAAAATTACATGTAAATAATCATGTGATTATTTATCACGTAACAGTTCTTTCAAACGTTAATCTTTTTACAAGCTTTTATTTAACTTGCACTGTTCGTATGTAAGTAACTATGTATGTAAGTTGTCCGTCAAAATTTGCAAACAATTTTTCGACCATTATCCGATTAAGCTGAAAAATTATGTTTTTCTTTTTAGTACGCGTTATTTTTCTTTTTCATGTTAATTTTTGTTTAAATAATTTTTGGGTAACGTTTTTATTGAAATAAAAGCTTGTTTTTTTATTTAACCTAATCATAGATTACTGTAACCTAAAAGGTTATAATTAAACACTCAATTGACAGAACAAAATAGTGACGTCATAGTTTATATTCTTATGCAATTTCTATAGAAATAAATCGTTTTGACAGCTGCTAAAAGTTAATCTTTTCTCTAACTGATGCGTTCCGTTTTGGAAGGTACTAAATCCAGTGAAATTACAAAGCATGTAAAATTCAAGCTTTGGGGTCGGCCCGCCTTTGACAAGTGGCAAAACGCTAATAGAATAGAAATCAAATATAATGATTTTTTTTTTTACTTTTTATTTTTAAGTGTTAATTGCTACACTTAAGCTGAATTAAATATTTATATAAAATACAGTGCACTGACCGTTATGCTACCTGGAAGACTGACGTTATGCTACCGGTAAGCGCTGAATTTTGCAGTGCAGCCGCCCGGATTGCGGAAGACCCAGGTTCGATTTCTGGCTGGGTCGGGTGGGCGTTTAATTTTTTCACTGTATTTTATATAAATATATAATGATTTTTGTTTGCACATGCTTGCACACCAGTTCAGGTTCGAAGATCAGGGTACGGGATAGGTCCCTTTGTGATTGTGGGTTGAATGAAGGCTCAACTGACCACATATTTTTTAACTGTCCGAAATTTTCCTCCTCCCTCTACGATCGCTTACTTAAAAATATTCCCCGTCCCACTAATTTTAAATGCATTTTAAGTAACTGTGTTAAATTCTCCACTTTAAAAAAAAATTAATATAATTTTCGTCAGTAAACAATATCAAGATATAAATAACTCTTATGTATGTGTATTATATTTTTTTAATAACTAATCTGAAGCATGTTGTGTTGTACTTGTTCTTGGTAAATTTGCAATTATAATTTTTTCCATACGAATCCTTCCGTGTATTGGCTACCTACGTGATATTGGCGGGATTGTGTTCGGCTGTAGACACAAAACATGTCATAAATAAAAGAAGAAGAAGAAGAAGAATGATTAGGACTTCTTGGCGGGAAAGTGAAGTCATGTCTGCGGTTTTGTTTTATTTTCTAAAATTTGTGCTAAGTCGAATATTAATATGAAATAATGGTGGATTATTAACCGTTAAGAGTCCGTGAGTGTGCATAAGTGTTGGCAAATGAAACAAAACAGTGCAACATCACTTTTTAAATTCTCTCAAGAAGTCCGCCGGAGGACTTAGTAAAGCCTCACATCTTTACTGAGATACTCGAGGGGTTGGGGGGTATATAATTTCTCACTTCTTATTTATAATATCATTGTCATTATCATTTATAATTCATCATCATCATACATGAAAGAAATATTGTAAGACTTTTTATAAATATTGTAATATTTTTTACTAAATGCTTGTGCAAAGCCATAAAAAAAAGAAAAAAAAAGAATGATTAATGTACGGCATTGACATAAGTCAACTATACGTATAAACGTCGTATATGTCAATCATTATTTATTTATTTATTCATTTATTTAGTTATTTATTCAACAATTTTTCAACAGAATTTAACTAAACACAAGGTACAGAAGATGTTATTTAAACATAAGCCAATTATAGAAACATATTATGCTACTAAACAATGTTGACATAATTTTATTATATTATATTTATATTTAATTTATATTCTATTATAATACCTATCTAGCGTTTTGCCCCTTGTCTAGGGGGGGCAGTAAGCAACGTCCACGTGTTACCTATTCTTGGTGTCACAAGCTTCCTTATTCCCATTCACGGGCACTCCACTCTATCGCTCTTAATTTAATTGAAGCGCTCGGAGCGATGCCACGGTATCCACGTAGTTTCTCACATTCACGACGAGACAAAGACGAAGATCAAATTTAGGGTAACGGAGTGTCGCTTAACCAAATGGTACCCGTTAATGAGTAATTTAATTTGCCATTAAAATAGGGTGGTCATTTTTAATCACATAAGCCGTAAGATGGTTTGCCGGGTCAAAATCATTGGCAAAAAAAAACAAAAAAGTTATAAGGAGGAGGAGGAGGGAAAACTGATTATATTAATCGGTAGCAATTATGACTAACACATGCTTTGATATCATCTTGCACGTGAAACGTACAAGATACGACAACATCGTCCAAGGTACGATACTACTTCGGGGAATGCTTTCATTTTTGTCAACTCATGTGTACTCTACTAATTGTGAAAGATATCGATATCGATAATTACTTCACAATATTTTTTCAAAAATTCAAAAAATCACCACGTGGTTTTGTTTTTCCGTAAATATCACAATGCGCCTGGCGGGCGGCGTGACGTCACAGCTGCCGGTCACAGTAAAGATACATGTACACATAAGTCGATGCGACTAATTTGTACTGATCTACTTGCGTAATAATTATATTTTGACATACAATTTATTCAGGTTTATTATTATATATATTATACTTAAATAAAAAAAGCAAAACAAAATAGAATAATTTAAGCAACCAAAAACAGCACAATATAGTCTTAAACTGCACTTTGCCATAGTTTACTTGTATTTTAATAAGTCGTAAGTACTTAAATATCGTTCGTCACTGCGGCCCATTCACGACTGTAGTGTTTGTGTACCAGACTTCAAGCTGCGTATAAATGACTCGCGGCCGGCGCGGCGCGCTGTCGGATACTGTGACCTCACGTCATCACGTAATATAAGCCGACTGCCAGCGAACTAAACGTGTTTTAAGTAAATTAATTATGTACAATAACTTTGTAAATACTTGTCGTATCGAAGTGAAACAAAAACTATACGTTTTGGAATAACGTCCTCCTTATTGGTATAGTGTAAAAATAAACTTTTTTTTTATCTTTCCCAAGTCCATTGTATTATTATTAATTTATATATTAGCACAATAAAACTCACATTCTTTTAAAAGGTGTATTTCTTCCAACAACCAGTACAGCTCAAAATCAACCGTCCACCACAAACGCCCAAGCCAAAAGTGCCCGTCATCTAGTGACTTGTTCCGCCATGTTATTTTCCCGCCATTCGTTCCCGCCAACACTCAGTGCTGCCAGTGAAACAAAAACATTGAGTCGGGATATAAATTACTAAATTATTAATCAACCTAACACGTAGGCGCGAAAATAAGTCTGCAGTATGCGAACATGCCCTAGAGGGGCTCAACCATTACATAAGATTTGATAAACCACAAATACTCGCTAGAGAACAACTATTCATCCCTAGGATAATACGCGAGGCTATTGAAATTAAAAAACATCCTAATTTTAATAGAGAAGATGGTTGGAATCTACCACCAGCCTGGAATCCCCATCATACATTAAATCCCAGCACCAACACCTTACTGCCAGACCAAAAGAGATACTATAAGCTCTTTCTGCGTAAAACGGAACGCACCTGTTTAAATTTAAATGAGGGTATACAAGCTACTAACTAATTATGAGCCGACCAACACCTCAGTCTCCCTGTGACCACGGACCCTGCAAAGGGTTAAATAAACATAAATAAAACAATAAATGAATTGTTTTAGGTGAATCACAAAAAAACCCTCTTAGGATCATTATAATAAAATCAGGAAAGCGCAGTATGGGCAGGCCTCCAACAAGGTGGACCGACGATCTGGTAAAGGTCGCCGGAAGCCGCTGGATGCGAGCAGCACAAAACCGGTCGTTGTGGAGATCTTTGGGGGAGGCCTTTGTCCAGCAGTGGACGTCTTTTGGCTGAGATTTTGAACAAAATCAGATCATTGTTGATGATGATAAACGAACCACACAATCATGTTCTGTACGGTACTATTGACAAGGTTTTTTTTTTAGTAAGCGTGGCAAAAGACTCCAATCCACCTGATGGCTATAGGTCGCAGTATATTCCACCCTCTCCTTACCTCTCCCGGACTACACGTGCTAGTCTTAGGAACCACCATCATACTGTACAGACAATCAGTACTCGTACCAAAATTTTGACAAGTCGTTCCTCTGTAAGACCATTCGGCTTTGGAATTTTTTGCCGGCGCATGTGTTTCCTAGCTTCTATAGTCCCGGGTCTTTTAAGCGGGACGTGAAACGGCATTTATGCAGGCCATCATGAATGGGTGCGCTTGTTACCGTGCTTGTTCCACGGTGAGGAGGTTCCACTCTCATTATTTTGGACTACATCGGCTGCTCGGCGACCATCAGGCAGGATGTGGTCACTATGACGAGTCAATATAAAAAAATGTATCTTCAAGTGTCTTTGAGAGTCTTTGAAAGTACTGTAGTGGTACTGTATGACATTGTGGAAATTGAAACTTTTACCTGTTGTAAATTTGTTAACGTATTTTTTTTGTGTTTTTTTTACATGTTGTGGTTGTCTTCTATATTTTTTGTGTTTATCGTATTAGAAAGTGTCCTGCTATGATAGGGCATTTTCCAATATTTTTGACGCTGTAAGGGAGAAAAAAGCTGGACACTTGCTGAGTTTCTTGCCGGTTCTTCTCAGTACAAGATCTCCCGCCCAGAGTAGACTTACGAACCGATGGAATAGTGACATTCATAAGAGCTACTTGTAGCATAAACTGAATAAATGATTTTGAATTTTGAATTTTGTTAAATGTGTAGCTTGCTGAGTTTTAATACTTAGTTTCTTAAAGCCCGTCATCATCATCATTATCATCAACAGCCTATTAGTTCACTTAGGATTTAAGCCTCTAGTAGTGGCCAAGTGGCAAACCGTTCGACCCGATAGGTACCCAAAGGTCCCGTGTTAAATCATCATCATCATGATGATGCATCATTGCCCAGGTTAGTGATCACCAACCCGCATTTGGCAAGCGTAATGATTAAGCCATTAGCCATCAATTGTAGACTGACTGAATTACTACGTAAAGCCGTTGGTTCCGGCTGCATTAGCAGTCGTTAACAACCACCAATCTGCACTGAGCTTGCGTAGTGGTTTATGGCCCGTTCTCCCTATCCATCCATAGGGAAGGTTCGTGCCCCAGCAGTGGGACCATAAAATGAGCTGATGATGAATAGCCTTTGTCCAGCAGTGGGACAGTTATAGGCTATTTATTTTACTTACTTACTTTCTATGTTCATCAGCAGCAATAGTGCAATTTACTTTCTGACACTCCCCTTACGCATCCAGACAAAGCACATCCAGCTAGGACCAATAAGTGCCTGACACTTATAATTACTTTTTTAGCAAAGTTAAGTAAATAAGTATTACAATTACGTGTAAAAATATGCAAGGGAAGTCGTGGGCATGGGACAGCGTGCGTTTTCCGTTTGAGCATTTGGCAAATACGTTTGTTAGTATTCGTTTTATCCAAATCAAAAGTTATTAATTAATGTTGTCGTACTTGATAAAAAATTGCAACATAATCTAAACGACTTTGGACCAAAAAGTCGTGACGTTAATTTTGCCTTGTGAGTGGTTACAGATAGGTGGCCCACGTGCAGATAGAAGTGCTAGTAGGACATGACAATGTATGAAAGTTCATCATCATTATTTTCAAAATATCATCAGATCGTATTTAGTGATGTTTGCAAATCCAAGGGTGCGCATTGTGAATCTCACCGCGGTTATCTTGAAGTTCTTGAAGGTATAATCATAGATTGAAAGCGTGAAGGGATACATCTTATAAGATTATTCTTAAAATATTAACAGAGCATACTGAGTGATGTTTGCAAAGCCAAGGCTGCGTTCATAAAGGTAAAAATACAAAATACGATGATGATCTAAAATATATGTAAAACCATATGAATACCCAATGAATCTTAATCACGACACTTTATTATCATTACCTCTGTTCAAGAAACAAGCTTGGACACAGACAGACAAATTGGACAATCAAATGCATTTGTAGATGATGAGATTATCCTACAAATATTGAACTTTGGACAGAAGTAAGCACTGCCGAACGTTAGTCATATCCTGCGCAGTGATTAATACAAGCGCACTGCACTGACCCTTCATGTCAAAATACAGAGCCACTGAAAACGTGAAAATCTGGCAAAATAGGGAAAATGGAACTCTTTAGAGCCATAACATCATGTTCACAAATGGCCATAATGATAGCAGACCTTTTGCCGACCGATTGAAACAGGCTACACATCCTCACCTTGCCGATCTGCAACTTGCTTCCCCTCAACTCGTTTTAATGACGACGTTGTAGGAACACAGGAATACGGAAGATTCCACCAGTAGCATTCTACTGGTTCTCTTGAAAGCGATATAATGCTATCGCTTTAAAACTACTCAACTTTAATCAGTTTAGATCAGTGGTTCCCAACTGGTGGTCCGCGGACGTGGTAATGTCTGCGAGACAGAACATATTTAAATGGATTGAACAATTATTAAAAAGGCAGTACAATTGTTTTTTTAAATTCCGGCATTGTTACTTTCGCTATATATTTGTTAGGTCCCTGGGTGGAACAATATGTATATGGCGTTCCTTGAGGAGTACCACTAGGCGCTGAATGTTTCGCATCAGCAGTTTTGGTAGCATTAAGTGTGTGAAGATAAACTGTCACTACTGAACTTACGCTACTTAAGTTTTGAATAAAGATTACATTTTGTTTTTACGTACAGTTTATGTGGTCCCTGCTAACAAAAACATTAGGAAAAGGGTACGGTCTGGGAAAGGTTGGGAACCACTGGTTTAGATTCTCAACTGATTTGATTTGATTTGGCTGGGCCACCCTTTGCATCCACGCTTTTAATCAAAGTCGTCACATCGTAGATAAGATTAACCAATTAAAAATCACTATAACAGTTTCATAATTAATTATTGAAGCAATCGATCTTGAGTGGAACAGTAACCACTCAGATTTTTTGTTTATAATTAATTTAGAAAAAATGAAGATATTGTTTTACTTTTTGTTTATTAAAGTACTGTCAATAGTACCTGCCAATTCCTGGAAGAATGCCTTAGACTTTAACCTTTACGAGGAAGTACTGGATTCCGAAGAATGTGAAAAACAACTGACGTACATAAACAATGAAGATACTATGCTCCTGTTACAATGTAAGTGTCATAATTTTATTTGAAAATTTAACATCATATTTTTTTATATTTTTTACATTTTTTACATTAATTTTACTACATGTACTTACAATGCGTGTGCATTAACAGTATCTATTGCATCTAGATATAAGTTAAACTCATTAAAAAAAATGTATTTAATAGACTTTTGAACTATCGCGTTCCATTTTAAAAACGTTTTTAACGGATCGGAATAGGTGACGCATTTGGCATAAAAAGATTATGTCACAAAGTGGTAAAAGTCATTAGCTTAAATCGTCTTTTTCGAACCCTATCGTATTCAGCTGTCTCAAGCTTATAATTTTTTAACAGAATAATCCACAGATACAGTTAAAGGTAAATAAAAATCCCGTTTCATTTGTAATATTTTTTTCAAATGTTTTTATTAATTGAATGATGTTGAAGTTTAAATAAATTATTAATATAAATAGGAGTTTCACCCGAGTTCTTTCTGTAATAAAAAAACGTATTTATAAGAGTATATTTTCAACTCAATACCCAAAATTCGTAAACAAAAAATTCTAATTGTTTATTAAAAATAAGTTGTAGCCCCAAATTAGTAGATCACGAATTCTTTTATTTTTAAAAATTCCGGAAACATATTAATACTAACGATAACGTTGTGAGGTAATTACCTGAAATAACTCTACCTATATTCCGATCTATTGTCTCTTACATACAATTTTATCGAATAATAACGAGAATTAGCTTGTCGTTAGGTATGTACGTAAAAAACTGATTAGTGCTCTTGAAAAGATTATTCGCCAGTTTAATGTTTGTTTTGAATGACACCTGGTAATGCGAACGCGTACAAAACCGCTGACACAGCTAGTAATAAACAAATAGTAACAAAGGTCCAAGCAATGTACCTAATTCTTAAAAAAAATATGGGTACAGGCGCCTGCAAATCAGAATATCCAAAACAGTCAGTAATATATATACATATAATGACTTGTCCTGACTGATTCATCATCGCCGAGCCGAAACCCCTGAAGCTAATTAGACGAAATTTGGACTGTAGGTTATATTGAGTGACGTAACCAGCCGCTAAGAAAGGATTTTACGGAAATCACACCCTGAGGTGGGTCAAAGAGGGGGTGAAAGTTTGTATGAGAGTCCGTCAGTTTTGAAGTAAAATACATGTAAGATTATTATTTGGCTTTTTAGAAAGAAATAAAGAGGTAATAAGGTTTTTTGGGGAAATCGTTATTTTTAAAGTAATAACTATCAAAATAATTTTTTTAATCGATCTATAGATTTTTCAACAAAAATAAAGAATGACGTGTTTTAACATTTTTCGAAAAACCTCCCCTAGAGGTGAAATAGGGGTGGAAAGTTTATATGGAAACCTGACATTTTTGAAATTTAATCCACGGACTGACTAACATGACCGTACCTTTAATAAGTTTTGCTTTTATTACAAACAATCACACGTCGTGTAGTCTACGAGAGCGAAGCCGCGAGCAAAAGCTAGTCTTTAATAAATTTTCAACCATATGCCATTGACATAAAGTTGAAATGCTTTTGAGGAAATCTGTCAGTTTGTGGTAGTCTGATGTGCAGGCGTGTGTACCAATATAACCACAGATATAGTATAACTCACGCGTTGCCATAAAAACATCTCAAGTTTCCTTTTTTTCACGTGTTTTCAAGCACATTCATCACGTGACGTCAATAGGAATTCAATTCATCCATCGATCAACAACAGTAGTGATCGATGGATCTCACAATAACATGTCGGATTATCATGAATAATTACCCCGATCTGGCCACCTGGTCAAGATTAGTAGTGACAAAAAGATAACATCGTGAAATAATTTACGAAAATTTGGGAACTAGCAATATAAACTGATATCCTAAGCCTACTTATGGAATGACTTGAAAACCTAATGCCATGTGGAAACATTTTTATAGCAAGACGTTTCTGTGATGAAGTTAATCCGCAGAACGTTACTTTTTAGCTGGCTATAATAGGCCTTGGTAAGAGGCGGACTAATGATTAGACATATTTCTGAATTGTTGCAGTTATGGATGCTGGAGTAAGAACACCAAGAGGTATTTTAAATTTCAACTTTAGAGACATGGGTAATTATTGGCAATGTCTCGACATTGCTAAAGAAGATCAAGAATTGTCCATTGAAGGCAAATATTGTGTCATGCAAATTCCATTGCTACAAGAAAATATCAACATAACTAGTAAAACAGATGTTGGACCGAAGTTTCCTTGGCTTGACTTACCTTTGCCTGAGTTCAAGCAAGCCTCAAAAATGATGGACGACGTGACATTGAACAAATTTAAAATATACAACCAAGGAACAAAAAATCTACAGGCTTTTCGAGGAGATATTGTTGAAGAACCACTTGCGAGGTAGGACTGTTTCTTCTTCTTAGCGATTCTTTTCTCAATGAAGGTTTCTTAGTTTTTGAATAGTTGAGGATTATGAGTAAATTGAACCTTCACCTGCACCCTTATCATCACTTACCATCAGGTTAGATGAAGGAAGACATACTTCATTAGGCACCAAACTGTATATGTAAAATAAAAAAACAGTGTGTATGTACTTTTTTTTAAATAATTAATTTTAAATAAAAAGTAAACAAAATATTTTGTTGCGAAACGTTATATGGACAGTGTGTCATAATTGCATAACACTTAAAGAGATTGTGTAACTAACGCTTTGTACGTAATTTTCAAGGCTGCCGGCGGAAAATCCAGCATCTGCTTTCCAGTTTGAACTAGCGGTCTGTCTACCCAAAGTATGTTCAACGACAAAAGTTTTGGAGACATTGCAGTCAAACATCACGAACACCTTGGACGTTCGTGAACGTTTCTGCCGTCTCCCCGAAGATAAACCGTGGGCACCTGTAGAATATATTGCCATGTAAGTAATTCAAAACACATCGATTTAACTTCACTATTATGTTCATTATTAGATTGAACGACTGCCTTCTTACGAGAGTAAAAAACACTCAATACTAGAATATCATGTTAAAAATGAGCTAAGAACTAATGTATCTTACTAAAAGAAATCCAAAATGTCAATGCTAAAACAATTCTTTTTTTTTGCTAGTTCAATTCATTAAAAATTTATGAAATTGTCGAATTTTCCAAGTCAAATAAAACCAAGGGTAATGCCCTTTAGTTTTGGTGCCTTAATAATAAATACTCAAACGGACAAGTTCTAACGTAATATAGCATTATTTGGTCGCATTTTTAGCTATTTGGCGGATACTTTTATATGTGAACTAAAATGTATGAAAAAAAGTTGATGTCCATTTTATAGAATACCGAAATGCGAAAAGGCTTTTTTAATTTGCAGAATCGCGACACGAAAGCCTTCATGTCATGACCCATATATAAGTTTTTGTAACTTCAAAAAGTGACCTACATGTCCGAATATTTTTTTAATTATTGTCTGCATTATCTTTAAATTAGGTTTGGTTATCTCTCAAAACTAGCTTATCAGCCGAATGAACTAGTAGTCAAGGATTAAAATAAAGTGATTTTAATAATCAATGTAAAGTTGGCCATAATCCGTCTATATTATTATTATGAGCATAAGCCTATAAAAGTCCCGCTGCTTGGTTTTCGACATGATCAATAAAATAAATGATTAGATCGGTCTATAGTCAACCACGTTGTCTTATTGGCGGGTTAGTGGATTTTTCTACAACTTTCATCATACGAACCGCTGAGACAAATGGACTTCAAAAGTACGGAGAAGCTCTTTTACTTATAATTCGGTCAGTTATCGAATGGCCTGGCATTGTAAAAGTCTCTTATTTAGTAAATGCGCAATACGAGCCTCATCAAGCTCCTTACTTCAAACGACAAAAGATTCAGATCTCAGATCAGTGTTTTGTCTCCTGAAATTTTCATGTACAGCGGCTGACCAGCGGCGCCAACGCGCGCCACTGCCCGCAGCCCACGTGCACAGTTATATTAAAAAAGATGAGACCGTGTTATTGATTCATGAACACAAATTCTTCATCACATATTCAACCAAATAACAAGTAAATTATGTAACTCTGTTTCATTTATTTTATTTTATTTTCAGAGTGTTATTTTCCATAATAGGCTGCATTACCATATTGTGCACCAGTTACGACATCCGACATTCGATACTTCTTAAAAGAGGTTGGTATTAAACACTTTATTTGCAGTAAAGATATAATTTATATAAGAACGTGTAACGTACTTGAACCAGACCCCAAATAACAGGGCAAATTATGAAGAATAATGAACTCGAACTAATGCACTAATTGTATATTTTTCTCCTTAAGGGTGTTCAAGTACCTTAATTTTTATTTATATTACCCAACGAAACGATGGCGTTCGTTGTTGAAAATTAGTCATATAACCAGAAAAATACCAAAAAGTATGTGCAAAATATAAAGAATAAAAACAGTTTTATTAATATAATTTTGTTAGACATTAGAGCAACTCTTTGTTTTTGATGTCTACCTACCATTAAATTACATATATACTGTAACCTTAAGATAACAGAGCATATTAGTAGTTACTGATTTGACCATCGTTAACCTTACTAAGGTTTTTACTTTTTATTTTAAGTGCTAATTGCTGCACTGAAGCTGAATTAAGCCTTCCCGGTAGCCTAATGGTCAGTGCAGCCGCCCGGATTGTGGAAGACCCAGGTTCGATTCCTGGCTGCGTCGGGTAGTCATTTAATTTTTTCACTGTATTTTGCAAATATTATAAATACTTAGTAAGGTTGAATGAATAATAACCTACAAAAATATATTTTATTTATTTATTTTAGAATAGCTAACAGCTTGCAACTGTAAAAAAATAACAACAAAAAGTATTACTATAAGTTACTTACAGTAATAGTAAAAGTAAACTTTACATAATTAAATTAATTTTTACGTATTGTATTGATTTTATTCCGATAACGACGCTATTCAAACGGATCGATTCGATAAAAGTAATTAGTTGATAAGTGTGAAGTCACAACTCGTCATTTTAATGTTTACAACAAATATAAAAAATAGTTCCATCTATTTGATTCAAAGATATGAATAAGCGTACCTATGTAAAGATAAAAAATGGACTTTAATTTTTTTTCATTTGTAAATCACAGTCCTTATTATTATCTTATCTTTATCTAGTTAGTTTGGTCGCAATTAGATTTCGGGCATCGGTAAAAATCTAATCAGAAATTGTACTAATATATAAAAATACTTTTATATCGTTTTAAATAATTTGAAATCCTGAGAATAACTCAAACACTATTTAGTTAACAGCCACTGTTTACTATTTAGTTGGATCCTCCAATAAAACTATGGTATTTCTGGGCAAAGGCTTCCATTATTGAAATTACAACTGATGGGTATTATCGTAATCGCCACGTCACAAACCTGAGCTGTGCGTCAAAAGGCAAGATACCCAGTTTACTCGACCTGGGCATTGAATCCAAGAACTCCAGGTATGGGACTGAGCACGAAGTTACGCAGCCTTTATTTATTATTCTCAAAATACAGTATTGTATTTTTCAGTATGCCTATTGTTTTCTATAGTTTACGCGAACACCAAACATTGAAATAAAGCACAAAGTTTTTTCTTCTGACCACGGACCCTCTAAGAGTACGAAACTTCTATAAACGGTCCAAAATTCCGAAAAAGTCTTACATTAAAATATAATAACTTTTTTCTACAGATGCTAAGCAAGCCAACAAGCTGTGCATGACCTTCTCAGTGTACAATAACACCCGCAAGTTTTTCACCTTCAAACCCAACCCCAACGCCATCAACTGCTTAGATGGCATCAGATCCTTCGCGATGATGTGGGTCATTGTTGGGCACACATTCTTCACACAACAAGGCTATTTAACGCCAAATATTCTTGATATTGTCGACGTAAGTTAATCATTGTTGTATCTTAACCTTTTGTCTGCTTAGTGCCAGATCCGTCCTACAAACAATAAAAATTCTATTATGTCTGTATTCACAGTAGACGACAGATTAGAAAGGGATATTTTATGTAGATCTACTCATCTTTTATCCCGGAAACAAATAGGTAGGTTGAATAAGAAGAATCAAATTTTGAATTGCGCTTTTGATTCTTTCAACAACAGTTATTTTTAATTCGTTTCTAATTGTCATATATGTGGGTAACTACGAAAAGCGGGCTACGCCCCACCCGATTCTAATCTACCATTAAACCAGTGTATAACGGACTAGCTTGTTTGATTGACGCGTACACTCAACACGTGGCGACGAGGCGAAGCGAGATACGGGTGGCGCCTGGTAATAATCTAGCGTGGTAGAGGGCCCAGCGACTCAGGCCGCCACAGCCGCACCTCGGCGGAGGCAGGCTATAAGTCCTGTGTTTTCAACGCCAACGATGGCTGACCATAGTGATGACAGTGACACATAAAAACTATCGTAGAGATTTTCCATTGGTTAAGTTCACGTGTTGAGTTCGCAGGTGGGGGTGTACGCGTCAATCAAACAAGCTGGTCCGTTACACACTGGTTTAATGGTAGATTACCGGTCATCAGATGGGTGATCAATAATATAATTTATCATTTCGAGCTCCTTCGCGCTTCGGAAGGCATGTAAAGTCGTTGGTCCCGGCTGCATTAGCAGTCGTTTACAAACACCAATCCGCACTGGCCCTGCGTGATGGTTTAAAGCGCCATCTCCCTATTCATCCATAGAGAAGGCTCGTGCCCCAGCAGCGAAGATATTAAGCTGGTGATATTGATGATGAACCCAATGTAATTAATATACAATAAATGAATTAAAATACGTACCTCTTGAAAACCGCTATTTATTTTACAGTTCATGATGTCCTTCTCGTCTCTATGGATCACAAGTGCGACCATCACGGTGGACACCTTCTTTATGATCGGTGGCCTGCTTATTGTTTACACAACTGCCTCCAAACTGTCCAGAAGTAAGTAACTTAGTATATTCTTTGCCTTAATAAAACCTTTTTTATGACTATGGTTATATACCTGCCTGTCTGCGCCTCTTTGGGCGAGGTTTTATAGTAAAAACTACTGAACATGTTCTTGAAGGACATCTACTGATTTATAATCTAACAACTAACCATTTACATGGTACAAACAAGCAGAAAGCTTTTCGTGACACTGTTCCCAGCGCAACAGTTCTGTTAGTCGGTAATAGATGGCGGGCAGGCATACCACTTAGTTTCAACAATTTGTAATAGATGGCTCTGTGCTAAAAAATATTAAAAATAGAAATAGAAAAACATTTATTCAGTATCACAACATAAAAAAAAACAAATTTAAAAAAAAAACATTGTCTTTGGATACATTGTTTTCAAATTATGTGAAGTCGCGTAGCCACCTTCTGAGAGGCACCTGGCTTGTTTATTACAACCAGGTCAGCTATATATTCCTCGGCTCCCTACGCTTCCTGTATTTGATGATCACTGCCTGTGCCTGTTAAAAGTTTACTTATATAATATCTAAACTGTATGTAACACTCTCTAAACTAAGCATTTTTTTTTCAGTGGCATTTCTCAAAAACCTTCATCTGTTTTACTTGAATCGACTTCTAAGAATGTTTCCCGTATTGGCTACTGTAATTCTTATCAAGGCAGCCATCCTCAATCGGGCCACAGATGGCCCTTACTGGCATTTGATGGCCAAAAATACAAACGACTGTCGACAGTACTGGTGGACTACTCTGTTATATGTGCAAAATTTCGTAAATCCTCAAAATATGGTAAGGTTCCATTTCAATAATAATTGAACAAAGACATTGATTTTTTTTAATCAGTGCAATGTCTTGCGACCATGAAGCTGTCGATATACAGATTCATGCTTGCGCCCATTCTTCTTCACAGCTAGAAAATAGACATCCTAAATGGTTAGTAGGAAAAAAAAATTAGAAGATTAAAAAGTACTTATTTGAATATTTTTTATATTTTTTTTGACTGTAAACATTTCGCCTGGGTCATATTTTTATAAAATTTCCACAACCGTGTCCCCATTTTGAAAGAAGGGTTTAAAAAAAAAATTTAACACTTCTTTATATGTAACGAGGTTTTCCGCAAACTTCTTTGTAACGGTATTTACACCGTAATCAACGATGGGGACTACAAAAGGATGTCTGAGATACCTACTCGTATAATCAAAATTTGAACAATAGTTATATACTTACGGACATTTCGGCTTTCGTTATATAAAAAATAGACGTCCTGAATTTGAGTTTTGGTCAACCTTATGTTTCTTTTCCAGTGCCTTAATCACAGCTGGTATCTAGCCATAGACATGCAGTTATACATATTGTCACCGATTGTCCTATACTGGGTGCTTGGAGGTAATAAACGAACGGCCTGGATAGCATTGACTGGGTCACTCATAGCGGTACTTACCGGTGCCACAATCTACAATTTCCTGAAGAAATTCCAGTCGGCTGCAATTGCTTTATCGTAAGTTTTATTAAAGATAATTTAAGTGATTGTTTTTTGTATTACTTTGTCTTCATTGTCTTGCCCTAAGGATTTTTTTTAGTTGGTTGGGTTTTGGACACCACGGCACAGATTAGGTAATAGTTACTTACCACGGGCCTTCGGGCCTTCGCGTTTTGGAAAGGCACGTGAAGCCGTTGGTCTTGGTTGCAGTATTAAAATCTCGTAAATCTTAAAATCCATTAAACTAAAATGAGCTAGAGTCAAGATTATGGTTCAATCTCCTCATGGGCTATTGTTAACGTAGAAGTCCTGAGTTCAGCAGTGGCACGAATTAAGTAGTCGACAACGAATTTGTTATAAAAATTACTTTTTTTGAATTCCACTGCGTTACGGCTAATACAATATAAACTGGTATTTATAAAAAAAAACAATACTTAGTCTAACTTATATTATTTGGGTCATCATGTGTTGCTTTTACAAAGCGCAATGAGTCCGAGTTGTCAACCTCAACTGACGCTTATGCTCGTGGGTTGATGGTGATTCTTCCTTCCACTCTCAAGACCTAACTTTTTATGTATTTTTATATATTATGATCTTTCAAATATTTCCCATCTATCACTGGCATTGTTTTAACTCCTGATTGCTAAACTACTCAAATGCCCAGATGTCTACTTTATTATGATCATCTGCATACACTAGTGACTAGATGTCTACTTACTAACTTGTATTTCTTGTCTTTAGTAACAATCGGCCACCGGAACACGGAACGTACTATCTGACTGACTACTACTTACATACTCTCCCTCGAGCCTCACCTTTCTTCGTGGGAATGGTATTTGGATATATGTTGCATTTGTGCAAGGGAAAAAAGATAATAATTCCTAAGGTAAGTCTTATTCTTGTTTTTACATTTAGCAACAGCAATAATAGTATTATTTTGCACTGATTTATAAGCATTTATTCATAAAAAAATATATTATTAGGTATTGGTTGTTAGTTACGGACTAAATAATGGACTATTTTAACCTAAACTTTAGGTTAAAATAGTTAGTTGGTTTAGATCCTAAAGGCTTATATTATTTTAAACAAAGTGTATTACTATTATGTGAATGGTTTGTGTCAATTATTTATTTATTTATTTGTTATTTATTTTATTTTTATTTTATTTTATTTGGAAAACGATACAGTAACGAAAAACACAGATAGACATAAAAAAAAACATAACAGAGTACACAATTACATTGTTTTCACTTAAAGAAACTTACTTAGCTCGTTTAGAAAATAAATATTTGACAATCACTATTGAATTACAATTCGACATCGACATCTACAGTAAACAGTCAAGGAATCACATTGAACCAATGTTTAGAAAGAATTTGTTTAGCACTATTAGGTTTGCTAAAGAAGAGATCTAAATCGGAAGCTTCTGCTAGATTATTAAAAGAATTTGCTGATCGAATAAAAAAAGAATTTTGTCTATAGTTGGTGGCACTAGAGGGTACACATCTATTTTTCATCCCCCTAAATGTTAGGGGTAGTCCACCCCTAAATTTTTTTTTATTTTTTATGGCAAAACAACGTTTGCCGGGTCATCCGGTATCTATGAGAATCGGCCAACATCTATTTTTCATCCCCCTAAATGTTAGGGGTAGTCCACCCTTAAATTTTTTATTTTATTTTTTATGGCAAAACAACGTTTGCCGGGTCAGCTAGTAGTCTATATTATTTTAACTTCGTCTTGCCGGTTACTACCATCATATTTAAGTTTGTCGCCATAACAACTAGCATTGTTGTGTTCGTCGTTCTGATAATTAGCGATAAGATAATCAGTTCTAGTTAGCAACGTCATTATATACGAACGCATACATGAAAATAAAAACGATACAATATGATTTTTATGAAAAGTAAAACTCTCAAAGGTTTTGATGATTCCAGGTTCAAGTGCTATTTTTCTGGATCTTAGCAACAGTGGCATCGTTCACTGTGATCATATCTACCTACTTCGTGATCCAACCTGAGTGGGACAATCAGATCGTGGACAGTATCCTGAACTCCTTCATGAGACCTGTTTGGGCGGCAAGCGTGGGTTGGATGATCTTCGCTTGTACTCATGGTTACGGAGGTATGTTTAAAAAGTCGTCTATCATGCAGTTTTGTAGTTTTAGGTAGATCTGTGGTTTAGACGGAAAAATAACAAAATGTTGCGAATGAAAAGTAAAATGACAAGACGCAAAATTACCAATATAATTATGTAATTAAAACTCTACGACTAATTTCTATTTAATTAATTCCATAACTATTGCCGTATATTATGAACTGATAATGATTAACTGTACAATGTTTAGTAACACTTCAAAGTTAACGTTCAAGACGAAAAATTTCACTAATTTTTTTTTAATAATTTTAAAATAAATGTGAAATGTATAAAAATATGTAAATATATAAAAATCTAAATATACTTTAATATGAAAAATAAAAATTTAAAGTAACAATATTAATTTAATAATTAGATAAGCTATTAAAACTTAATGAGCAGTGTATAACTGTACATCTTATGTAGTAAAATATATATTAGTACTTAGTACCTACCTAGTGCTTTTCTATCATATTGGTATTATACTGTAAAGAAAGATTTAACCTAAGATAAATAAATAAATAAATAAATAAATAAATATTTCTCTTGCAGGTCCTGTGAACTGGGTACTGACTCTGCATATATTTAAGATCCTGGGTCGCCTCTCCTATGCTATGTATCTTGTACATCTACCTCAACAATACTTGATCAACGCGACCACGCTCGTACCGATATACTTCTCCGTGGAGTACAGTGTAAGCTTTTTGTGTATTTTTAATTTAAACAACTTTATTTTGGTTTAAGAAATGGTTAATTCAAATAAGGCGTACTAGGTTCGGTTTTACTATTCTACAACTCTCAAGCTTTATCAACCTGATGGTAAGTGATGATAAATCCAAAGGTGAGATGTAAAGGGGGATAAAAATTTAAAGGGGGGTAACGACTGTCATCTTTTAAGATAATAAGAAGAAGTAAGGACAAATTACTTATCGTGCTTTTAAAATACAGGAGGATATTAGTAGTTTTCAAAGTTAAAAGCTATGTGGGAATAGAAATACTGAAAATATGGTAAGACTGAGTGACAGACGATAGACGACGAAAAAATAGTAGTAAATGTTGAAATGACCGAGGAGAATAAAATAAATAAACATGTTGCGCCAACCTCAATTGAGATTGGAAACAGGGCAGGCAAATGAATGATGAATTTTATCCTGACATTCTATCCCTTTGCAGGATCCCAAAAAAGCTTAGGGGAAAATCTCCCTATAACCACAGACGCTGCCAAGGGTTCTTAAATTGGTCACTAGTATCACATATAAAGGTTTTCATGTAGCGTCAGCTAGGGTTTGGGATCTACAGCACACACTCGTTTCCAACTGAGACACATACTGGAATATTAACAATAATTAGTATTTAAGAAAAACAAATGAAGAATGCTCTTAGCTCTAAGCTATTGCTCATAGCTTCAATGGCTGTTTGATTTTATTTCCCACGCGAGGATCACCATATAACTTAGGCCAAGGGCTCTCGTATCTATAGCTCATATATCATACATATAGCTCTTTAAGGAGGATTCGCAGGATAAAAATGGAGCAAAAACTTCAATAATTAGTGTTTTTAGCAAACAATCTTTTGTCATTCCTTTGTGCCGCTGCATTCACGTCATTCTTCTTAAACTTGGTATTTCTTTACAGATGCACCGGTTCTTTGTTGACTTCAGTCTGGCGGTAATAACCGCGTTTCTCATAACAATAATAATAGACCTACCATGCACTGGACTTATTGGAATGCTTTTAGGAGGTATGTCAAATTTTTGTCTAATCCATCATTGCTATAACGTTCTGATATTGTTTAAGCTGCATATTATCATAATTTATGATTAAAACAGAAGTCGATCAATTGAGGGATAGGCCATAGCATGGTGGTAGTATTCTGTCCATTCTGGGTGACAGAATCCGTATGGATAGAGACCATCCTCATACCTTTTTATGCCATAAAACAGTTTGGCATTACTATGTTCCTGTTTGAAGAGTACTAGGTCCAGTTAAAATATATGGCAAAGAGGAAAAATTACTAAAGCTTTAAATTCAACAACGCGCCCGTAAAACTTTTGATGTTGTCGCGTTCATGGGCATTGGTGGCCGCTTTCCATCTGGGGTGCCTTATGCAGTTTTACTGGCTAGGCTGTTTATGTTGAGTCGATCAATCGAAGGCAAAAAAACACTATAAAATGGAGAATACTAAAACAAGTTTTAGTTAAAGTTTTTGTAAAGCAAATGAAGATATTTTGATTGTGAATAGACGAGGTTCTAGAAATGCTACTATGTTACCTACTACTGGTAGAGATTGTCTATAACACTATTGTACTTTGTCAAAGTAAAGATATATTCCAACAGACGCCTCTATACTCCTTGAAAAGTTATAATAAAATAGCACTAAAAAGTACATGGTATGGTGGTTCGGTACAAGTTGGACAAAGCCTTCATGCAAATACATGTTTAAAACACTATTCTTACTGACAGTTTAATGGCCAAAGATCTAATGCTGCTTTCTTTACTTATATGCTTAATTATTTTACTTTCAGGTGGCAGACGGAAAAATGATGTGAAGAAAGACAAGGAGATAGTAGAAAGCGCTGATGTAGCAACAAGGTCTGATGAGGATCCAAAGAAAACAGCATTGCCTTAATAACTAGTTTTAGGACTACTTTTGTATTAAAGGTTTGAAATACCTATTTTATCAGTTTAGTAGCTAAAATAAAAGGCTAGTTATAATAGAAGAAGTCGTGCTAAATATAAAGTAGGTCTTTTTGAAGTATAAAAATACTAGTTTTATGCTAATAATTGATTGTATTATCATCTTCAATCTATCTCGCTGTAGAGCACAGGCCTTTCTACATTAACAATAGCACCATCACATTGTACAAAGCGTCTTGGTGGGTTTTAACGACTACCGTCTTTCAGCTACCGAGACCATCGGCTTAACGCGCCGCGAGTTGTTTAACTTGCAAGATCGCAACCCAAAGCGCTATCTACCATGACACCATAATCATACCATACTATCACTGCCATCGAGATCTTCATTGGTTGTCTTTCCGTGTACATTACCAGAAGATAGAATCTCGAAACACAATTCCAAAATCTACCTCTATTATTATTTTATGGAAACAAAATTTTGGTCATGAACTGTAAAACAAATCATGAATTATTAATAAACAATGTAAGATGAAATAAATATCATTTGTCAATACTGAACTGAATTGTGTTTTTTTCACGTGTTCATTTGAAACTACCTACAACACAATGCCATACACTTTTTATGAACTGAGAAGTTTCTTACAAAGACTTGCCTATTTTACAAGACTTACCTTTTTGCAAGAACAGTATTGGTCCTCAGGGTGACTAGGGTGAGTTTCATTCGCCATTCGATTCCGTTAATGAAAATGAAATATTGTATACCTAGCATAATTTTAACTCTCCTCAAATTCCACTAAGAGGCGCGCTGCTTCAATGCCATACACATTTTCGTTTTTGTTATGGCGATAGAATGATGAATAAAACTCACACTCAGTACGTACTCAGAGTAACAAACGTTTCTAAAACGAGTAGAGTTCGGTATTTTTTTATTTTCAAAAGCTTTTTATCCAAGGGTTTCTAGGCTAAAAAAGAAAAGATTCTACGTTTTGCAGAGCTTTAAAAACACTCATACCCTCATACACATATATAGGTACCTATATTTTTATTTCTATTTCTATAAAAAAGGTGTTAATGTATGTTGTAAATAAATAAAAGACATTTTTCAACTTAGTAAAATGATAATTAAATAATTATTAAAAACTATACAAACATTACATTTTTATTTCGTCATTTACTTTTCCCAACTAATGAACTGTATAACATCTGCAAAGTTTTAACTGTTCGGCAACTGTTCATACTAGAAGTTGTTCGTCTCCAACACCGAAACACTCCATATACTAAGATCAGAAAACGACGTAAAGACAAAATCTGTGCCGTTCCGTCTACGTCCTTCTCTTTTACGCAAAGATTCTTCTACTACTTAGGACCTTCCTTATATAATAAAATCAATGCTGAAATCCCTATTTACAATCTCACTTCCTTTGAATGTAAAAAGGGTGTTCGCTCTATTCTTCTCAGTAAAAATTACGACCAAACGGAACATTATTTATACACATACACTTAATTAACTAATACATTCTTGTGTAAGATATATTATCTTATTATTATATTATATACACATATACACACACGTTCGAGTTCACACACACACACACAACACACACAACACACACACACACACACACACACGCGCGCGCGCGCGCGCGTGTTTGTGTGCACGTTTTTAGAGTAATTGTTAAGAGTAACCTCTTTTCGCTCTTCAGCTGCTCTCTTACGCACTTGTTATTACCATTTTTATTTTATTTTTTTCTATTTTTCGTATTCTTTTGTTTTAGAAGACTCCTTATCAGGTTTCTTTAATTAAAGTGTTTAACTCTCAACTACTTTAACTTTATAGGTTAACTTTTTTCTACTTTCTGTTCATTACCGAGGTGGTGGGGGCCTGATGACCTGTACTACTGATATATTAATATCAATCACAGGCGTCAGTCTCACACAAACTATTATATAATGTACATTGTTTAAAAGTTATCATGAACTGTATACATGTGTTTGTGGAGAGAAAATAAAGTTATTATTATTATTATTATTATTATTATTACCTGCTAAATACGTCCGGGAGAGTCCTCTATTTTAGTACAAGGAAAGTTGATTCTATCAGAGAGGCTCTCTTGAAAAGCGTTGCCCACCAAGTTAGCGCGATTGCCGCCAGATGGAGGCCTTTCTATTATGTGCGATAAAAACTAAAGGTTTGCAATTCAATTATTTGTTTACATAAATATACTGTAATATTTTCCCCATCAGTCACCAGAATGCAAAACAGCTATTTAAATTGCTTGCATACGATGCACATAGTATGTACGTCCGATTGCTTTTACATTATCAACTATTTTAATCGACGTCTGAATGTGAATTATTAAATAAAAGTAGTTTGTATTTAAGAGTGTTTGTGAGATGAATGGCAAATGATACAAGCGTTTAGGGTAGTAGTCCGTTTATTACTGGAATATTCGCCATATTTGAATTGGCTAGCGGGGCAGCGGCGCAGCGCACGCACACATACACATCAGTTTGTTTAATTTTGAGTCTATAATTTTGTTGCAGATAATTATGATTTTTATTTCATTGGATAGAGGAGAGCATGGATGGCTTAGCGGCTTCCGCACTCGGGTTCTTTCGGTTTATTTTATCCGTTTTGTTGATATATTGTTGGGTATTAACCCAACAATCTATTCTGCCATGTCCAATTGTTCATTTGGGATGGCTTGAGCCCAACAGTGGGACGTTTAAAGGCTGATGATAATAAATCATCATCATCAGCTCATCTAATGTCCCCACCACTGCTGGGGCACGAGCCTTCCCTATGTATGGATAGAGAGAACGGGCCATAAACCACCACGCGGGCCCAGTGCGGATTGGTGGTTGTTAACGACTGCTAATGCAGCCGGGACCAACGGCTTTACGTGCCTTCCGAAGCACGGAGGAGCTCGAGATGATACATTTTTGGTCACCCATCCGATGACCGGCCTTTGCGAAAGTTGCTTAACCTCAGCACCCGCAGACCGGGCACGTTAACCACTGCGCCATCGAGCTCCTCAATGATAATGAATATCGTTGGGTAATTTCAAAGACATATTTGCCAAAGATAAATATAAGTCGTTAATGTAGGTACTTATGACGTTTTTAGACAGATAATCCTTTTTTTGGCATCAGACAGACATGCTTTTACAATATAGTTGGTAATCATAACCCCTCGAGCGTCGAAAACAAATATAAAAAAATTAACTTGCAAGATTTGATTACAGACGAACATCGGGACAGGTGAAACTAAATAAGAGCTTGTAAAAGACCTTATAGTGCCAAATATGCTAAAGAGATACATCGTGTAAAGAAGTTTACGTGGTGATTAAGAATTAACCTATTAATTCAGTTGGTTATGTTGAAAAATAATCGACATAAACAATTAACATAGCTTAACATAGGTACTTTTTTTTATTACAACACCATAAAAAATAACATTAAACCTAAATGCTTTTTATTGATATTAATTTCTTCAGAGAACCAGTCGGACGAAGAACTAAGTTCCTAAAATGTTATTTTTTTCTGTTTGAAAATGTTGCCCATATTTTCTTATCATTTGGGTCATTGCTCTACTTTACCATTGAACATTTTTACCATAAAGCCGCACTTATCATTCTTATACAAGAGGAAAACGCATTACCCTTTGCGACATTTGAAAGCGTAATAGGTGTTTGCAGTCACTCGGCTGCCGCGAGGAGGCCCTATGTATCCATTAGCAAACATTTCTGTTCAAGGCTTTCGTGAGAGAACCTGTGAGAAGTGGACTAGTGTTTTGCTCAGAAGTGTATTTTTCTCAAACATGCTAGGAAATAGGATGATTATTTTGACAAAATTCTTCTAGATTGATTTGTATTGGTCAAATAAACGAGCAAAAATACGTCGTTCGTCGTTAGATCAAAGATACTGTAAACTCATTTCCCGTAAATTGGAACTCGAGCGATAAAAATAAATGACTGCATTCTATATTAGTAGGTAGATTCGAAACGTCAAAATAAAATCAAATCATCATCATCAGCCTATAAACGTCCCACTGCTGGGCACAGGCCTCCCACATGATCAGTAGCACGTGGGGGTATTGGGCCATAACCCACCACGCTGGCCCAATGCGGGTTGGTGGGTTTTAACGACTGCCATCTTACGACAACAACCGGGACCAACGGCTTAACGTGCCTTCCGAAGCACGGAGGAGCTCAAGATGTTTTTAATTGATCACCCATCAGGCGACCCGGCATTGCGAAAGCTGCTTAGCGGGCAAGATCGCAAGCCGAACGCGCTAGCCGCTGCGCCATCGAGCTCCTCAAATAATAAAAAATCAAATAATATTATGTAAAAATTAAACACGATTAGAAGATAAAAATAAAGAAGATTAAAAATGTTTAATTACATGTTTAGTGTTGACGTAAACATTATAACCACTTTTTATGTTGAACAGGAATTTCAAATTTCTACATCAAAAAAAAAAACATTCAGTCGAATTGATAACCTCCTCCTTTTTTGAAGTCGGTTGAAAATAGGAGGTTACGCTTTTCAATTACAATTTCCAAATGTAAAGAAAATATTAAAGTTGGATTTTATGAAATATTTCGTCTTTCATTTGAAAGCTGTGAAATAAAACTGATTAAGTTTAATGTGTAATTCAGCGAAAAATAACACGTTCACTTGGAAAATTTAAATACGGTCTGTCTGTTCTGCTTGCTACATTTAATTAAACTAGAGGTCGCATGGTAATCGAAATTCAACCGAAATTCACAAAAAATACAATATTGTAATGCAACAATTAAAAAAAAATCTTTCTACACTTTTTCTTCACAATTATAAACTTTACCTTTGTCAAAGATCACACTCCTTCTTCCGCGCAATTTGCTTAAAAAAGGGCACAATTATTTTACGTATTGATGTATAGATTACCTTATTATTACCTTATTTCAACAATTCTAAGAAATTTTCAAACATAATAAGCAGAACTAGATAAAAGGATCTGGAACGAAAATAGGTACATCACAAAAATAGCTGCGTTTGCTCATACTTATACATCTGAAAATCTTATAAGTTACTTAAGTGATGTAACAAAAAATTTTATAGCACCAACATCTTATTATAAAACTCAATAAAGATTATAAAATACTTATACTTAAACACTGTAATCAACAATCTCAATTTGAATTAAGACCACGAATAGTATTTGTCGTTTGACCATTTTTAAAGCACCAAGAAGCATCAAGAATCTAATAGGTACTACAAGTATAATTGAAGTAAATACAAGTTTTTAACTAAATATCGAAATACACAATAGCAGTGTTATCAAACTATCTAATTGGTGTGCCTTGAAAGTTTAACTAAAGAACAATGGCGTGGAAGGGCCAAGGTCCGGCGCACAATCGAGCTTATTGTTATATTTTGGAGTTGGCGAATTTCTCACAGCTCACTTAATAAAGGCGACGAAGTTCGATCATTAATCGGTGTCGTTAGCGCCGAGAGGACATACGTATATTGATTTTAGATTCAACCTACTTAACAATTCAAATTGGTTTATTCGTTTAGTACTTATTCGTTGTAAAGGAACACAAAAGCTAAGTTTTAACATTGTGCTCAAATCTAAATAAATTTTTGAAAAAACAAAAGTTTTTCTTTGTAGTCGCACGTAGTACAATTTACAGTGTGATTATTTAACAAATAGTGAATATGACACTGAAATTTAAACTGAGGCAATTTAAATTTCAGTAGTGTAAGTTAAACCACTTTGGTGTCTAACCCAGAGGTGCCAAGTTTGCTTCCAAGCGGAGGATACATTATGTATTCTGTTGGGTTGGTGGTAGGGCTTTTAGTAAGTCCGCTTGGCTAGCTACCTTATTTTTATTATTATCTTATTCAAGGCTTTTGCCATAATAACACTAATGTTCTTAGAATCGTTGTATTCCGACAGTCGGCTTCTAAGAATCTAACTCTATCTAGTCAATCGAGATATTAAAGTAATCACCTTAAAAACAATGTCTCTATGGATATATCTATATCTAGATGCTACAACCTGCTTTACCGTTGGACACGGACAGACCTGTTGCGTAAAAGTAAAGTTATATACCTATACCTATTCACTTTTACAAAAATAAATACCAATGCAAGGAAGACATTTTCCAACTATTCACAACCCTTACCAAGCTTATATGAAAATCTTAGAAAATGGAAACCTATAACTCAAGATATTTCTTAAATAATTGCCAGTAAGCTTTACTACAAATTACCTCCAAGTCCGGACCTCCAGGCATTAACATAGCTCCAAAAAAAATTCTCGACCTTCCGGACAGACGAGACCACAACAAAGCAGCAATTACTCTCCGAAGCTTGGCAGCCATCTTTGAAAACTTGGTAAGTTAAAAGACAATTTGTAAGGGCAATATTAATTTCTTGCCTCATTTTTACAGCGAAAGCTTTTAATTAATCTTTTATTGACAAAAAGCAAAGGGTAACGAGCGAAAAAATCTGTTAAAACTCGTCAGAGTGGTAATCGTTGCGATACTGTAAAGGGAATTGGCTTCCTTCAAGCTGAACAGAATGAAATAACTGAGTAGTTATTGGAGTAACGGTGGCTGGCGAAATGGATTTCTTTATATTTTTTGCGTCTGTTCTGAGGTCAGTCTGTTCAGCGAGTCGTTACTTTTTTATTACAATTCCTTTTCAGTGCTGGTCGCAAGGACGTTTAAATATTCAATTACAAGAAAAATCGACTCTTCAGTGAATAACGCTTACTACCCTGTTTCTGCTTGTGAGTGTTTACAACAAACAATTAAAAGGTTCTAGGGCTTACTTTAGAACTGAAAACCTTTTTTTGGAGAGAGTTTGCTGATAGGCTCAGACGGCGTTTTCAGCATTACCGGATTTTAACTAAAAATCATCTGGCACCCATGTTATTTGATGGTAAATGAAAATATGGTAAGGCACACGCAGCATCACGCCGACTCTTCAACTACTTAGGTACCGATTATACTAAAATCTATGTCAACAAAAATCAATGCAAAAAAATATTGTTATGATGACAGACTACAACGTTTGTAGCATGATGAATTTGACGACCTCCGTAGCAGAGTGACTTGCACGCCGGACTTTGGGCGATTCTAACTCATCAAAGAGAGAGAGAGGAATCGAAACCGGGGCATCAGCCCCGGTTTCGATTCCCAGTCGGGTCAATGCCGAAAACGAACTTTTCGATGTTGTGTCAGGTCTGGGTGGTTGTGGTACCATCGTTGTCAAAATCAAACTCAAAGTCAAATATTTTTTATTCAAATAAACTTTAGTTTATCACTACAAACAAACGTTAGTATATCACCTAATACAACAAACTAAAATCCATTACAGCAAAAGCTAATTTATTAACTATTCAGCAAAGATTTTCCATAAATCGTATTAAAAGCACTGCAAAATTGCAACTAAAAAGCATTTATTTTATCACCTACAGATATTCAACTGCATGTAACTTATTGCTGCGGAATGTTTGTCACAATGATTGTGACTTTCATTTGTTTTTACCTGCAATTGTTACTTTTGGGACGATATTTATGACATGTATAAGAGTAAAATTCTGCTCCATACATTTTTGTGTCTCATCCTCAATATAACAACTTGCCTATATTGACCTATTTCTTGCTCTGTTCTTGTTCTTTTTATGTAGCTTGTTCTAAGTGATTCTTGTGACGATTCAAAAGTGCTTATTAAATAAGTTTATTTGAATAAAGATTCATTTCATTTTACTGTGAGGCGGTTAAATAACACATCCATAATTAATCGGCTAGAGAAATCAACTGCAAAGCATATTTTTTTAATATTGACTGTATGTTTGATTATACGGTTTTCTGAATTAATGTTGGCATACTAAATTACGTATTCAAGACAAAGTGCCTCTGTGTTTAAATTGCATGCAAATGGAACAAAAGTACGGAACCAAACATTTTGACCTAATTCGGTATTGAAACGTACGCTAAAGGCATTTGAACTAGGTATAGAAAGTCGTATAAAATAGATAACTTATTGATTCGATTAATTTGCGGAACATTCGTTTTCTTAGAATTTTAAAAGCTGCTAGATAAACTGATTTCGAACTGTGTTTTCTGAGGAGTTAGTTGAATTCTCATCGTCTCTTTAACGTATGGCATAAATAACAAACTTGTTGAAGGATTATAAATGTTAGCTCATAATTTAATTAAGACTCTATATCGACATCATGATCATCATTATCATCATCTAAGCCAAAAGACGTCCACTGCTGGACAAAGAACTCCTCTAAGCATCTCAGCAACGAGTGATTTATTTTGTTTATCGATTCGATCGATCAATTTATCGATCATATATGAGTATACTCGTTATGCATCTTAAATCCAAATTAACTCACTGTTATTTTGGATTGCAGTTTCATCACCAGCAAATTTTTTATGTCCCCCTACTGGGGCACGAGCCTTCCCGACGAATGGATATGGAGAACGGGCCATAAACCACCACGCGAGCCCAATGCGGTTTGGTAGTTGTTCACGACTGCTAATGCGGCCGGGACCAACGGCTTTACGTTCCGAATTGATTATTCTATAATGTAATGATAATAATAATATAATGATTACTTTATAAGAATATTCTAGAACGCTAATACCTTTGACTCGGACCAAAGAACACGCCATCCACAGTTCCACGAACGTCGTATGTTCGGGATTAGTCTTGTCTCCTGTTTAAACTATGACGGTACCAGAATGAATTTCTGCAAACTGAGCTAGATAGAACGCAAAAAAAAGGATAATTAAACAGTCTAAAGCACTATGGTTACGTGGTTAATTGTCTGCGACGGAAAATGCTAAGTAAATTTCAAATTGTTTGAAGCGATGTATTCTCATCTAATACCACAAAACTAATACCATTTGGTATTTGTTTATTGTCATATAAATTATCTATTCCTAACGAATACCAAATTTTACGTTAGGAATAGAGAATTTATTACGATAATAGACTAATACCACATGGTCCAGCAGGTCGTGCATTGAAAACTGTACTATCCTGTACAGTTACAAGCATTTACATGTCTATACTTTTGACTCATATTCCATTGTTTTAAGAGTTACATTCATCATCATCAGCTCATTTATTGTCCCCACTGCTGGGGCACGAGCGTTCCATATGGATACATACGGAGAATGACACGGGCCCAGTGCGGATTGGTGTTTGTTAACGACTGCTAATGCAGCCGGAACCAACGTCTTTACGTGCCTTCCGAAGCACGGAGGAGCTCGAGATGAAATAATTTTTTTATCACCCATAGCCTTTGCGAAAGTTGCTTGACCTCAACACTCGCAGACCGGGCGCGTTATCCACTGTGCCATCAAGCTCCTCCATTGTAACAAGAGTTACATTGTTTACATGTTAAAGCTTGTGACTGTACTCTTTATACTACTCAGTGATAATATACCTTCAATTGACTAAGAGTTGACTTTTTTGTATTTGCAATCGAAATACTCTAAAACGATCTATCAATCTCATCTTACGACTTTGTCGAGCTTTAATTCCCTGCGCGCAATATTCATGTAAATGCTGGAGAATTCCTTACATTTTCTGAGCGAATATTTAAAGGTACTTTATGGGATAAGCGTAAATATGCTTGAATATTTTCTTTTATTCACTGTCTACGAGTTGAATCATAGGGCTCAAGACTTTACGTCGAATAAATATGAAGTACCTATTGGGCTTGCCTCTGATAAGACTATGGCCCAAATTTAATCCTATTAAATAAATAAGCTATTAATTTGTTCTTAAATAGCAATTTAGGTTCAATTTACCTATTTATGTACTTACTAGATTTTTTCCTTTTCGAGTTAGTACTAATTTTCATCTCACTTGATGTTAAGTAATAATAAGGTAGAAGGCGGAAGCATCACTGATTTGTATAGTTACTATTAAATTCAATGCTAAGTAATGACTATAATAGTGATTACTTAGCATTGAATTTCGCACGGAACGGCACGGAGACTGGAAATTATAATCATGACTTCATATTAATCAACATCATCATCATCATCATCATCATCATCTTCATCATCATCATAATCATCATTCCAGTTCATTTTATGTCCCCACTACTGGGGCAGGAGCCTTCCTATGAATTGATACGGTTAACAGACCTTGGGCCCAGTGCGTGGTGGAATATGGTCTTTTGAAGCACCGAGCACGTTAACTACTGCGCCATCGAGCTCTTTATATTTATATTACAATATAAGAAAGTTCAAGTGAAACAAAACTTCTACTGTTCCAAATTCATTTTATCTTAAATCACACCTAGCTTATACAACTTAAGATCAATCGATTCGAAAGCAAATTAATTGGGGTATAATTAATTCTGCTCGAAATTATCTACTACGTGAGGAACAGACTTTAATTTACATATTAATGAAATAGTTGTGACGGCTCTTTGTGATTCTACGGTATTGCGTTGGGAGCGCAACTCTTGCGTGGCGGTATGTGAGAAAAACAATTATGTCTTCAAAACTCATTTAAGAAAACATACCTACTTCGATAGTATTATTTGAGGTCAACACAACCACAATGGTAGTTCTTTAGTCTATAAAATTATTCCCACCACTTCCATGGCTACCTTATTTAAATATTTGATGGTTGTAGGGATCGCGGGAAATAATGTATGTCTTTTTAGGGTTCCGTAGCCAAATGGCAAAAAACGGAACTCTTATGGATTCGTCATGTCTGTCTGTCTGTCTGTCCGTATGTCACAGCCACTTTTTTGCGAAACTATAAGAACTATACGGTTGAAACTTGGTAAGTAGATGTATTCTGTAAACCGCATTAAGATTTTCACACAAAAATAGAAAATAAACAATAAATTTTGGTGGTTCCCCATACTTAGAACTGAAACTCAAAAATTTTTTTTATCAAACCTAATACGTATGGTATGGATAGGTCTTCAAAAATTATATTGAGATTTTTAATATCATTTTTTTCTAAACTGAATAGTTTACGCGAGATACACTTCCAAAGTGGTAAAATGTGTGTCCCCTCCCTGTAACTTCTAAAATAAGAGAATGATAAAACTAAAAAAAAATATATGATGTACATTACCATGCAAACTTTCACCGAAAATAGGTTAGAACGAGATCTAGTAAGTAGTTTTTTTGAATACGTCATAAAGTACGGAACCCTTCGTGCGCGAGTCCGGCTCGCACTTGGCCGGTTTTTCTTGCCTTTTTTCCGGTTTAGATGGTCTGAAAATAACCCAACCACAATTTGCATATTACCTTTCATTAAAATGTAGCACAATGTATACGAATCTGTTTACAATTAAGATATTTTATCCAAACGTGACGGTGAATTCTGTGCGATAGAAGTGTTGGCCATTCCAATATGGCCGACTGGTTTTCATTGGAAAAGCATACAACGTATCTTTTGAAACTTAAGTAAGTAATGACCTAATAATTTTTCTCGGAAAAATCTTAGAAAGAATTTAGGTACCTAGTAAGATAAAAACGTCTTACAAAACTTTTAGCGTTTCAAAGAATGCTGTAAAATAAAAAGTGTAACTTGAAATTTTTTTTATTACCCGTAATTAAAGGGTTGATGAATGGCTCGCGAAGGGAAAAACTGTTTCTAAGCAGAAAATGTTTAATTGTCCCAAAAAGATTTATGGTTTTCTTGAAATTAAATGATGACAAAAGATCCGTACGAATTATAGTTAGTGATCGATGGCGCAGTGGTTAACGCGCCGGGTCTGCGAGTACTGAGGTTAAGAAACTTTCGCAAAGGCTGGTCATCGGATGGGTGACCAAAATTGTATCATCTCGTATTGTATCAGCTCCTCCGTGCTTTGAAAGGCACGTAAAGTCGTTGGTGCCGGCTGTGCGTAGTGGTTTATAGCCCGTTCTCCCTATCCATCTATAGAGAAGGCTCATGCCCCAGCTGTGGAGACATATTTATGTCCCCACTGCTGGGGCACTGATGATGATGATGACTGATGATGCTCTAAGAAAATTTAAATCTTTCTGTATCGTAGGTACCTATCTCAAACTAGAGTCGAAATACCTTGCTTACATCCTCTGCGGTCTAGTGGGTAAGCATACCGGTCTCAAACCAAACAGAGGAACTGGCATTTTTATCTACAACTGTCTGAACACAGCATTGCTACTTACAATGCGGTTTTGGGTGAAATATGTATACAAGAATATATTGTGGCTAGCCAGGCAAACAAACATAGAAAAAGCTCTACTATGAACCAAAACAAGCACAATTTATGACTTTGCACTAGAGTGAAGAACGGTAACTCCGTGATCATGGCGCATGCAACTGTGCCGGAATATCGGATACTCATAAATAATAAACATGGTAAGAATCCCGTTAATAATTACTCTATTGCAAGTGACCATGATATTTTAAATAGTTATATACCCCGAGCACACCAACTCCACCGACAACGTGCCGCTGAAGTACTGCTCGATCACGCTGCTCTTGTAGGGGAGGCTAGTAAAGAACTTATTTTGTTAAAACTAAAAAAAATATTATCAAATATGACTGATGAATGAGGAAATAAGAAATATCCTAACAAGCAATCTCTCATGTTTTACTTTCTTTCTTTTTCATAAGAGTTGTCTAGATATGAATCGTGATAACAAAATATCAAGGAAGTATGAAATTACAAACGTTACATATTGGTAAGGAATAAACATTTATGTTATTGTATAAGGAAAACCACTGACGTAATAATAGTTATATGACAGGAAATCAAGATGTACAAAACTTTTGAAAGACTATCACTTTTTTGTAAGCTTTTATATAACTTGAACGTAGTACGAAGAGGAGCATTTTTGCTTTGTGACTAGCACATTGCGATCGTTAAAGTCAAGCAGTATTTACTCTGCCGGCCTGACAGATGGGTGACCAAATTATTGGTCCTGGTAGATGACGAGAGATCACAGACAATAACCTCCTAATAAGCTCAACTCCATATTGGTAGACATTTGAAGACCTGTATTGTCAAAAACTCATATATTCAAAGGAAATGGATGGATAATGGATGTGGTAGGGTCCATATATTCAAATACCTATGTCAAGAGATCATAAATGTTTAAAAGCACTCGTGAAAAATTTACAAACAATTTTTTTAAATATGCTTTAGCTATTAAGAATCAGATTGTAAGCAATAATGACTTTTACCTTTATTAGCTAGATTACATTCATTGACGGTGTACACTTGCAAGGAATTCTCTGAGGCCATATTTAAATGTAGGTAGGTACCTATAGCCAATCTAGCTTAACGTACATTAATCTTAACTGCTCTGTACAACAATATTATCAATTCCATTATTAGGGTCGGAGCGACATTATCTAATAACTGATCTTGAACTATAAGCATTGTACAATCGAACTAGGGTATGTTTAGATAGTAGGGTAGATTGGGGCCACTTGAGACACGGGTCAGTTGCTTCATTCATCGATTCGTGAGTATCTTTAGCACGATTCTATAAAACTCTACGTGTGTCATATACCAAAAATAAATAAATAATTTGCAATGTTTTATACAAACTACTAATTTTTTAATTTAAAATAAAGTTTCAAATGGTTCACAGCTCATGAGTGTTAAAAAAATTTACAAGTTTATTATTGTAATGATTTTGTATATTAATAATACAAAATTATTACAAAGGAGGAAATTTAACCCATATTTAATTGTATTAGCATTTATTCGCCATTACTCCACGATTTAAACCGTAATGCAGTCTGTTAATGCACCATTCATCGAGAAACTCAGCATTGCTTTATATTTTCACAGATTTGGCAACATACTTTATTATATAAAAACATATTAACTAATCTTAAACTTTAAAGTTCGACTGAAATATGTTTAGATGGTGCGAAATGTAAACGTTTTAAAGCTATAATATGAACTTGTTTTATTATGCCCTCTGTGTCACTGTGCCCCATCTCACCCCACGGTTCAAAAGTTTTTTCCACGCTTTACACTATAAAGTACTTTTACCTACAACATCTGCAGGAGCTAAAAAGGTATAAAAAGCTTTAAAAGCTCTTTAAACTGCTCCTAAACGAGAGTCTTGAGGAAACAATACCAAAGTCTACATACGCGAAGCTTGAAAACGTTTCTAAAGCGTGAAACCAGGTTTCTACAGAAAGTAGTCTACGTAGCGAGTGACACATATTCATGTTTACAAAGGATTTATAGAATGACGGAATGTTTACTTATAAGGGAGAAAATGGATTTACACCTCACACAGCTGCCACACGGGAACGTTCTCGATTTAATTTTGCCTCTCTTGTTGTACATAAATTCGTTTACACTGTAAAAACTATCTACAGCTAACAGCGAAGAAACATATTATAACTACTGTTAATGTTGTTATTCTTGAATTGACAATGCATTTAATTTTTTTTTAAAATATTGTTTCTCAAACAAAGCCGTGGCTTAACATATTCACGATCCTTTTGAGAATTTAAAATGGTAATATCAAAATCCATTGCTGGCTAAACGAGGATCTCTCGGATACAATAAAGGCGTCGCGTTCGGATCGCGCCCAAGCCAACTGAATCCCGGCTTCAGATCCCTTACCATGAGTTCTTATACGCTTCATAGTGTCGCCTTGTTTGAAAAAGCTGGCAAACAAGCAATCTGTCTGCCTTATTGTGGTTCTGGTCACTGCAGCTTATCGTCGACGCTTCTAAAACTTGTAAGTTGAACGTTGTCAATCTTAAGGCTTTAGTTATAATCCCTCCATGCTTAGTATTTTTTTCTAGATATCATGTCATATTAGGTGAATCAAAAGGAGCTTTTTGCTTAGTGATCCTGCATTCATGCGTGCGTTCATGATGTCTGTAGGTATACACAGCATAACCATAACACAGATTTTTTTTCACTTTATATATTAATTTTGTTGCGAGTTACAAGACACATTTACAATTATTTATGATATATACTTACAACTTGTAGCAAAACGCCTATATGCTATTGTAAAAAGTGAGATAGTTCTTTGGAATAGGTACTACGATCGGTATCTGCGCCGACGAAGTACCTGCGTATATTTCTAAATCTTTGTCGTTTTTTTTTTAACGTTGTGTTTTGTTTCGGTATTATCGTTCCTAATTAACGCGATTGGGCCCCAGAGCTTTAATAACGACAGTACAAATTCTGAGCATTGCACTGTAGACTCTACGAATGGATGATACATTTCTTTACAAAAGATAAAACGCTATATCGCTTACGTCATCCTCTTTTAGGTATAGGTCAATATTAACATCGAGCCCCACTAATTGGTACTACACCTATATAGTGCTGTTTACTTCAGTTTGCTAAAACTAAACGAGTAAATAATGCCTTCTTAAACTCGTGGTTGGACTACTAAATGTTATACGTACCGGCTGGTGATACGTACGTATTTAACCTAGTTTGAAAATATGCGGCGGGGTATTGCAAGTGGAACGATTGAAATTTTGAACCAATTTATTTAAAATTATTTCTAAGTGAGTTGGAGACGATAATGTTGGAAACGTTTCAAAGTCTATATTTAGAGTATTCAAACTTTTAGTTGCCACATCAGAATTAAGTAGTGCGACAGAACTGTAAATAGCATTTTTGTAGCTGTACGAAGATGTAATTAATAGTTATTTAAAGGGTACTAGGCGTTTAGTTTGCGATAATCCTCGATTTGTTTTTTGTTAATATCGGCCCGCAAAATTTTAAAAGCGTATATTTCAATTGTTTTTTCACATTCACAACATATCAAAACTTAAAGCACTTGAAGAAGACGGCAAAAATTTATAAATATTGTAATTTTTTTTACGGATATGCAATGTGTAATAAATAATTAAATTTTGTTTAAATAACGCTGGTAAATAGTGTATTAAATAAGCATTTAGAGAAAAGACAGAAAAACTAATGCTAGTAGCTCAGTTGAAAGAGCTGTCTTACGAATTTCGAAAGATCGGGTTCGAATTTCACCTGAGGCAAGTACTTTCAACGCCTTAAAAGTTATTATGACAAATAGGTAAAGTCAAGAGAACTATCTATTGAATAATAATGCAATAGAATAAAATTATTCAAGTTGTACTTGTAAAACTTAATCGTATAATACTCTCAAGAGATCGCAAGAGAGTTATGTCTTGAGGGTTAAATTACGAGTAAGTTATCAATTGGACGAAGTAAAGCAAGTTCAAGTGTTATTTGTTCGATGTTATTGTTTTATTTATTGAGTTACCTATAAATCCTTTATAGGTAACTCAATTCGATTTTATAATAAAACTAGCTGACCCGGCGGACTTCGTACCGCTTGGCAGTTTCCATCATTGAGTTAATATATATCAATGGATTCCATGACAACAAAAGAAACAAATAATTTTGTATTGGAAAATTCAAGTTTCGTTTTTAGTATTTTATTTAATATTCTTTTTTTAATATAGACTACGTTAATCAGCGCTAATGTAGCATTCTAATGGTGAAAGAATTTTTTGAATCGGTCCAGTAGTTTTTGAGTTTATTCGTCGCAAACATACAAACAAACATACATACATACATACATACATACATACATACATACATACATACATACATACATACATACATACATACATACATACAAAAATACAAAGGTTTCCTCTTTATAATATTAGTATAGAAATACCTGACGATATAACTGCGTTGATAAATACTTAAATCAAAACAAAATATGTCGGCTGCACTGGCTTGAATACATTATTATTTTAATGCGTATAGAATTGGACTAAATTTGTGTAATTACATTATTGTAATTTGGTTAAAAGGTCGCGCGAAGCCGCTGAAGGTCACGCGAAGCCGCTGGATGCGGGCAGCACAAAAGCGGTCGTTGTGGACATCTTTGGGGGAAGCCTTTGTCCAACAGTGGATATCTTTTGGCTGAAATGATGATGAATTATGAATGATGAATTTAGTTTTTTAGTTTTAAAGATGGAGAAAAGAAATAAGCCTCTTGAGTTTCTTGCCAGCTCTTCTCGGTCGAAGGCTGTCCCAAAATTCGAACTGGTGGTAGATTTAGTTAGTCTAAACTATTTTTTTGTTTTTATTGTGTGTATGTAAGTGCCTATGAAGACTTATATTGAATAAATGATTTGACTTGTTTCTCTTTATTCAATTTAAACAGAGTTTTTGCATATTACTGACAAATCATTTACTTATTTTTCTTTAAGCTTTGCGCCACGAATCTGTAATTCAGCGACGCTTTTATGATACTGTAAAAAAATATAAAACAACATGTATGTGATTTGTTGCCGAGATAAGCACGTGCACCGATGTGGTTGTAACAAAATGGTGGCCGGTGATTATGCCGCCGAAGTTCAGTATCCGCTACGAATGCCAACACCGGCACAAATGCGGTTCAATTACGAGCACTACAACTTGGGAAATTTAGCGAGAAATCGACTCATAGCATGTGTTTTGATGCAGTGTTTTGGCTTTCATAGGAATTCATTTCAAAATAAACAATTCATCATCACCATCACTAGCTCATTGATGTCCCAACTGTGGGGGCCCGAGCTTTCCTTGTGGCTTGAAACACCAAAGGGAGAATGGGCCATAAACCACCACGCGGGCTCAGTGTGGATTTGCGGTTGTTAGCTAATGCCGAAGGAACCAACTGCTTTACGTGCCTTTCCAAAGCACGAAGGATCTCGAGATAATACATTTTTGATCATCCATCCGATAATCGTTCTTTTCGAAAGTTGCTTTACTTTAGCAACTGCAGACCGAGCGTTTTTAATTTAAATCAGGACGCTTTTAGTTGTTGTGAAAAACAATAAAAATATGTGTGTGATTTGTCGTCGACCACACGTGCTCCGACTTCGTGGTAACAAAATGGTGCCGGCGAAGTTACGCTACCAATGCCAACACCGGCACAAATGCGGTTCAATTACGAGCAGTACAAGTTAGGAAGTTTAGCGAGAAATCGGCTTGTAGAATGTGTTGTGTTGCAGTGTTAAGATTTGTTTTTGTACTTTAAACAAATATTTAGTTTATTGAGAATTAATTTTCGATTGCTTCAAATGCTTGCATTGGATTCGAACATTGTTTCGAAACCAATGCAAGCATTATAAATTCACCAGAAATAGGGTTCTATATGACCACTCCCAAATTGACTTGTGTCATTCTACGCGAGTAAGCACAGATCTTTATCAAAGTAACCTTATCTTATCGTATTCAGGTAATCCCTTGAATTGTTAACAAATTGTTATGTTGTTACATACACAATTTTCAAGGTATATATCCAAAATATCACCTGGAAAGGTCATGGATTTGAGTAACACCTAAGGCAAGTCATTTTTTTCTAGTGAGTATGAGTCCCTATGCTTTATTTATCAAAGCTGTAACCCGCAAAGGGATTCCAATCCTACCTTAGGCAACTTGTCTTTTCAAGTTAGTTAAGTAACTCGAAAATTATGTACTGTACATTTCTGCAATGCGAGCGATATCTTCCAAGTTCAAGTCTCGCGAGGGCAATAATTAAGTTATCAATTGGACAAAGTAGTAAGAACTATAACAATATTTCAGAAGGTCCCCAGTATTAGCCCCACGTACGTTATGATTTAGTCAGCAGCTAAGTGTGCGAAGTGTTGAAATGTGGCCCAACTTGAGTACTCGCCGCGAATACTAACGGCCATGTAAATGTTGTTTTTGATATTTACACAGTAACTTTGGCCGTTGGGCCGTTACCTACGGCCGCGACCGTAATAAGGGTGACACTCCATTGAAGCGAAGCGGAGCTGAGCGGAGTAAAGTACAATTGCTTTGTCCGCACTAGCAGTTTGCCCGCGACTATGTCCACGTCAATTTCAATTTTTTTACAAAAATCATTTATTTATAAAAGATTTTTTTATCAAAATAGAATAAAGCCTAGGAAGCCCACAAGGTATATATAATTCTATCCGTGAAGATTGTTTGGAATTGGACCAATAGTTCTTGAGATTAGCCCCAACAAATAAACAACCATAGTCACACTACTTCTTTATTAATAGTACAGATTTAGATTAAACTCCATTGAGGCGTAGCGGAGCTGTGCGAAGAAAACTCCATTGACCGCACCACCCCGCTCGTGTGACGTGACGTTTCCCTTAATAATACGAAGCTGCTCGTGTCTGCTTCGCTAAACATCGTCCGTTAGAGCGGAGCGGAGAAGAGATGTTAATTGGTCGATTTCTACATAGCTCTGCCCCGCTCTGCCCCGCTCAGCTCCGCTCCGCCTCAATATAGTCTCACCCTAAGTGTGGTACATGAAACATTTTCGGGGAGTTTGCCTTTTTCTTTCAGTTCAGAATAAAGTAGAGCATCTTAGTAAGATCAGCTTCGACCTTATTTAAAGGGTATACTTTATGTTATATAGCTTGGAGGTGTCGGTTTTATGATTGTGTAAAAGGCTAGACCCTACAGCTATCACAAGCACCTTCATTTCATTATCATACAACGTCCGGAATTAATTCAGCATGCTGCTTTGGGAATTTTTCTATTGCAATTCTGTGAGTAAGTCTGTAACTAGTTTTTACGTGCTGGTAAGAGTAATGACTTCGTATGTTTACTTTAATTACTGTGCAAAGAATATAAATTCATAATTTTATTCAGTACATTAATTGCTTTGATTGATTTTTATTAATTTATGTTTACTATCAGCATAGCTGCATAGCTTCAACATAGTTTGTCATATAAGTCTATTAGTATCATAACTTTCTACGCGTATTTTTAAAAACAGTATTCGGCCGAAATTGAAATTAACCTATGACACTCTCAGGCTCTGTAAATATCTCTATCATAATATGTGTTTCTTAATAATTGAAATAATGAAAACAAAAATATTTATGCTATTCTAACATTTGATAGATTGATTAGGCATGGAAACAAAAGACAACTTTGCTTACTATTACTACTTGAGTTTGTTGTTAATATTTTCTTATCCATTACATTGACTTTTCTATATTTTGTATACCACACTACTACAAATATTTTCAAATATTTCAAATCCCAACTTTTTTAAATATACCTAATGAGTGAGTTTTGGATATGCCCAACGTCATTACAGTAAAATGTTTGTTGCGTTAAATATGAAGGAGGAAGCTGGAATTTACACTGGCTTAATTGTTTTAGTTTGGGCATTGCAAGGCTCCCACATATTTGTTCAGGCCGGAGTATGTAGAATTGCTGAACTGCGATTGGTCGGATCAAATAGAACCAATTAGCAATCAAGTGGAGAGCAAGATAGTACCGTTGTAGACATATTATATATATAGACTTGTAGACGGGTTCCACGCCATCATGTGTAAGTGGGTTGCATCTCTGCTGAGACCGGTGCAGGGCGGTGCCAACAGTCTTCTGGATACTGGAGCGTACAGGGTGGATAGCCCTATCCTAGTACACTGGGCCACGTTGCAAGTGATGCCAGTAGTTTGGGCCGCAAAATAATTTTTAAATAAAATAAAATAATATTATAAATTAAATTATATTGACATAGCATGTAAGTTTTTATTTTATTATGTATTACTAACACACTATGGATGTATGTCTGAAAATAAAGAGTTTTATTATTATTATTCTCTTTATTAAATATATATATTAAGAATTTTTTTTTACAAATCTAATATATAAAATTCTCGCGTCACAGTTTTCGTTGCCATACTCCTCCGAAACGGCTTGACCGATTTTGATGAAATTTTTTGTGCTTATCCGGTATCTATGAGAATCGGCCAACATCTATTTTTCATCCCCCTAAATGTTAGGGGTAGTCCACCCCTAAATATTTTTTTTATTTTTAATGGCAAAACAACGTTTGCTGGTTCATCCGGTATCTATGAGAATCGGCCAACATCTATTTTTCATCCCCCTAAATGTTAGGGGTAGTCCACCCCTAAATTTTTTTTTTATTTTTTATGGCAAAACGACGTTTGCCGGGTCAGCTAGTTTTATATAAAAACATAATAATATTTACAATATAAAATATCATAAAAAACTTAAATAAATCTACCTACTTTGTCATGTTACTAACTGTGTTTACGAATACAATTGGAAATACTATACTTGTACTGTATTCCCTAACCGAAAGCATTTGGCGCTATTCATGCGACAATAAATGTTTATTTATTTTCTATAATTATGTTATACTAGTTAAGTTTCTCATTTTTAAATGAATGTAAAATTCTATTGAAAAATAAAGTCTTACACCTTAATTTTCGGCTAAAATCTGTCTGTTTATGATTTATATGAAATGTGGGTAGTAGTTCTTACAATAAAAAAAGTTTGTTCACAAATAAAACTTCTACCATGAGAGAAATAAATTATACAATGTAAATATAATACAACCCATTTCAATCCAAGCAACATCAAAATGTATTTACCATTCGTACGCTGATTTGTTTCAATTGATAACAGAAATCTTTAACAATAGCTGTTTCAAAGCCCAGTATTTTGCTGCTGAACGTTTCAGTAAACAAAAAGAGTATTCGACAAACCATTTTAAACCTTATTTTATACACATAAAAGATGGAAAAGCGTTTGCAACGAGCTCTTTGAGCCGGCTACGAACAAAGTAACTTAATTTCAATGCTAAAGGGTTCGCGCTCATGTGTAGATTCTGTTAGAAACTTGTTCGCAGGCAGAGGTGTAACATTGTAACGGGCGAGGTAACGTACTGTATTCTAATTTAAATTAAAATACAAAATTCAGAATGAACAGTGCAAAATATTTTTATTTCTGCATTTTTTTTTCTTATCAAATTCATTACTTAATTAAATAATTAGTACTAGTGGTCGCCCAGTGATCGAAATTCGACCGTAATTTTATTAAGGCTTATTAAGGCTATGGCTAAGCAATGGAAAATTAAAAAACAATAGAATGTGAGTTTGGATTGGCAATGACAGATTTCGGCTGCTCCTCTTCCATTTTTGAAGGTTTTGAAATGAGTTTATATTATTATGCGTGTGTGTCAAATACATGTCAGTGTGCGTAATGATTGTTTTATTGATTTAATGTATTTTTATGCATAATTTAAAAAAATATTAACTTACTTAAAAGTGTTTAGACATCCAGCAAACAAATTTGACGAAATTATATAAAAAAGCCAAACATAGAGACACAGCCAAAGCCTTTCCTTATTTTTTTATGAAAAATTAATTAAATCGGTCCAGTTTTGGAGGAGGAATTAGGGGACTAACGAAACGATGATTTTGTCTAGTCGATCTTATTATTTCCTCTTAAATCCGAATATCTGAAATAAATAGATACATTTATAATCTCACGTCCTTCACCCATCGATTTAAAAATACCCTTCACCCAAAAAGATGTAGACGGAGCATCAAAATTACCAATTTTAAGTAAACTCGCCGTTGGTGACCTCGACGCCACATTTGGCATAGTCAAAGTAGAGCTCGAAGGTGGCATAGATAACATCAATGATAGGTTGTTAGCCGATCGCCTGATGTGCGAGTATCTTAAACCCTTGTCTCTTAGTCGACTCTTACAACCTGCACGGAAAGTTAGGCAGCTGATTCATTCTTTTTACGTCCCCGACCAGGGGATCTATTTTTGAATCGCACGTATGACATTGTGTTGTCGCATGCGACTTAAATCACACCCGTCTTCCAAGTCGCATGACGCCCATTTTCCATATTTTTGAATCGTTCGTTTCCGGTGCTGCAAACATAATACGAAATGTTGGATGTTATCCATTCCACACAGAATTTAGTGGAAACCGGTAACAACCGCAATGAAAACGGAAAGTAATGTACATGTTTCCATTGGCTGTTAAAAAAACCTTTGCTTTTTAATAGAAAAGACTATCAATGACACAAACAAACGAGTGACATGACATTGACACAATGCATTGATTTTGACGGTTATTCTATCAATCGCTTTGTATCGCTCGACTGCAATGAGTGGTTGAGGGCACTCGTTGCGGGCCAGCGATTCGAAAATATGGAAAGTCAAATGTCGAACGAAAATCAGTAGAAACCAAGCGCTCGACTCGAGGCGAAGGAATAAAAAATAGAGCCCCAGCATATATCACAATTGTTAACCCCCCGCTCGGGAAGTCGGGAATTCTGAATGGGGCAAGGGCACCAATCTATTGCGACGCACGAATAGAGATCTCCGAACTGCGAACGGCTCAGATATCTCGAGATAATTAATGGAGACGGATTAACTTTCAAAAATGTTAGGCTTGGGCGTTAACTTTATGAAAGTTATATCATTTTGAAATCAACCATAATCTCAAATCATCAAATAAGTACCTACGTAATGTCTTGAAAATTGAGATGTTGATGTTTTTTTTTCAAATGCTCAAAACTGTAAGAGACTTTCAGTCAATTACCGTTAAATTAATGTCAAATTATGTAATTAGCATAATTTATCAGTATGAACCTTTTCAATTAAGTTAGACGATCTGGTGAAGGTCACGGGTAGCCGCTGGATGCGAGCAGCACAAAACCGGTCGTTGTAGAGATCCTTGGGCTCCCCCAAGGCTCCAAAATGGACTGAATCTTTTGGCTGAGATGATGATGATGATGATGATGAAATTAGTTATTATTATTAGTTAACTAAGTGTCCCACTCTTGGGAAAGGGCCTCAGCAGTACCTTATTTCTGTTTTATTTTGTTAAACAGCCAACGTAGACTTATTTATTCAAACGACGGAATCAACTGGCCAACGAGTATACACGTTTCATATCAACGTAACTTTTTGAACTTTCAAGCAGCCTGAAACAAAGTAAGCACGTCCGCACCGACCCAGGAAGGAAGCGATTCAGCTTAGTCGCTCTTTTGTTATCGCTCAGATTTAGTTGGCTATACTCCATTTCAGGACGAGCTACAAAGGCAATCTGTCGATACAGAAAGATACTTTAACTTTAAAGCAACATGTTCTTTTTTTAAACTTATAATTACCCGTTTATTTTACAACGGGTAAGCGTTTGGTATTTATAAATGACAGAAGATGTGAATGAACTAAAGAACGAAGAAGTTTTTATTTGGAATCACCACAAATACTTTTTGTTTTCAGCCTTTCTGCTTTCACTATGCATGGAACACCACAGGTGAACGCAGTTGTTAACTAACGCAGCCGGTACCAAAGCCTTTACGTGCCTTCCGAAGCACGAACAATTGTTACACACATCTAATAACAATAACAAAATACAAATATTATTTTATTTTATTTTTTCATCCACATTCCGTGTGTTGTCGGACCCAAAAAATAGCACAAACCCATCTCTTTCCGTGGATTTCGTAAAGGGGGCTAAGGGAGTATAAGACCCCTTGCATATCGAAAAGCAATATTTATAAAATACAGTGAAAAAATTAAATGCCTACCCGACCCAGCCAGGAATCAAACCTGGGTATTTTGCAATCCGGGCGGCTACACTGATCATTATGCTACGGGGAAGGCTGACGTAAGCGCTGATTTTTTTTATTGTATTTTATAAATATTTATTTCAGTTCATTCACTTAAAAATAAAAAGTAAAATTTTAACAAAAATCACCCTGGGTCACCCGCGCGGTGGCGGGTAAACCACCACCAGGATTCCCAAGGAGGATTGGTGTCAGGCAGGGGGCTGGCCGTAAATACATTGCCAAAACTTTTGCAATAATTAACGAGGAAGAAACGGACAATTTGCGCCGACCCCAAGTAACATGGGACCAGGGCTGGAAAAAGAAGAAGAATTCACAGGTATACCATAGTTACGATAAGAAACATCTCTAGAAAAAATCAACCATTTTAAGGAACGAACCCACGAGAGCCTTGGAATACCGGTTCAATGCTCTGACTGCTGAAGTACCGAGAACTTTGCTTTGCAAAAAAAAATCTTGTAATACATACTTACATACATTATTTAATAAATAAAATATACATAATTATTTACTTTACCTAACTCTTGAGAAAAAGTTGTAGCTATGTACCTCAGTAAATTGGTTGTATCTACGATTAATTACTACATCGATTATAAACTTCCAGATTGAATTTGTTTGACATACATTAGGAGAACAACGTTATAGTTTCAGACTATCCTATGATAGAATAATATCCTGTTTCATAAATAAGTAACAAGTATGAGATTTGAAATTTAATTGTTTCAATATAATAGTGTTGTGGATGTACTATGTAATGATTCGGAAGTCGTGGAAAGCCAAATATTATGTAAGTATAGGATATATTTTAAAAACAAATAAACTTGTAACGTTGTAATTTAATTGTACAATTTTCATTAGAGCCACGTGGTTCTATATCAAAATGTATTCCTTAGAACCTTGATCCGCTCCGAACTCCTCGGAGAATCCAGTAGCCGTTTCCTACTGGATTGAAGGATACGCTTGCGTGATGCTAACCCGTTAGAAACCTTCTGGCGAAGCTTTGATAACACTGCTTCAGGAACCCTTTAAGTTTCTGTCCACCCCCAAAAATGTTCGGTGACGCTGTAGAGGACATATGCGCCAATTAATGAACATTATCTCAAAAAAAAAAATACAACTACAACCTATACTACCAATTAATAATTATTTGCAGTCATCTCAAGAGATTTGTCGGATTCTAAAATACTATTGTTTAAATGAAGGTATATATAATATAAAAAAGTTTAAGTGGTATCACTTCAAAATTGACGTCACGGTTCTTAGAAAACCAACTCTTTTAGATCTCCACTTCATCATCATCATCATCATCATCATCTCAGCCAAAAGACGTCCACTGCTGGACAAAGGCCTCCCCCAAGGATCCCCACAACGACCGGTTTTGTGCTGCTCGCATCCAGCGGCTTCCCGCGACCTTCACCAGATCGTCGGAAAGAATAATAATAAATAACATTAACAAACTAAACATAATTTAAATGAAGCTCTTAAAAAAGGTTGCTCTCTAAAAATCCATCACTTTAAAAACAATAATAAAAAATATTGTGATCAGATACGAAAGCATAAAGTTTTAATATTTGCCACTTCTTCAACAGGAATTGTCATTCGTTTGCACGTCACGTCTCCCCTCCCGGAATTTTCCACTTTTTCGCCATGTCGACTGAAATTAATTTATGCAAATTAGACCTGGACTTGTCTAAAATGGTTTTAATCTTATCGGCCTCATAATTTCATGGACCCTACGCAAATAGAAGCTCAATTTTTAGGGTTCGGGAATGTGATTTTTAAAGTTTGGCAACTAAAAGTGAAAAATAATACACTATGAAACATAATGATTTTGGCATTACTTGCAAATTTTTGTGAAAGTACAAGTTAACAATTTAAATTTAAATTAAAAATTATAATTATATACTCGATAGTTATTAGTTACCAAAATAGCTATCGTAAGGCGTACTCTCCGTTACGTTTTAAAATTACCTTTTTAAGTTTTTCCTCGATTAACAGCCAAAATTCTAATGAAATTCAAGTTTGATAAATTAATGATACAATATAACCACCATTACAATTTAGTCACCCATTATCAATGTAAAATCAATCATGATTTATAAAAAAGGGTACTTGGTATAAGCAGTGGACTTTTTTTTGGCTGAGATGATGATGATGATGATGATAAAACAATTGAAGGCAGGTTGATGCCTATAAAGTATTTAATTTTAATGTGTAGTGTTTGCGTAGACAACATATTATCGGTGTGTCAAAGAAAAGTTTTTGGTGTGAACACAGACCCTTAATACGCGTAGCAGACTCACACTTGAACTTTTTTTATCGCGGCTTAATTTGGTCAGCTGCCAATTTGGTTTTCTTGTTTTACCTAAAACTTTGTAATAGGTCTAATTTACTTATACAAATGTTAAGGTCGATAGCGGTTTGCCTATATTTTCTAAACGTGACTTGCTTTATAAAATTTTGACTATGTTAAACTCAGCTACACAAATTTATCGTAGCATTATCCTAACTTATTTATGAACTATTTTACTATATCTGCACTTAAATATAAAAACATTAAAAAATTAAACGTTTAAAGGTATAGGTAAAGGTATAGGTAAAGGTAAAGGTATAGGTAGGTAAAGGTAAAATACGTTTTATGTTTCCGTCGAATTTGGTGTGTCTTGCATTTGCCATGCATTAGCCATGTATTAGCCATGCGTAAGCCATGCGTAAGCCATGCGTTAGCTAGCAAGTAGCACTAGCATTAACAAGTAAAAAATTGTACGAATAGTGTGTCTAAACACAGCATTTTTTTTAAAACTCATTGTCCGGAAGCCACAGTTTAGTAATAGTAAAACTTTGTGTAAGGACATCCAATGCGGCACCATCAGTTGCACTAAGTTATCCTTAGCTTAGAACTTCTCAGGAGCTCCGTAGTTAGCTTAACTGGATTAGCAGCCTGTGGCAATCCTTTTCTGTTTAAGTCCACGTTATGTTAAGGAGGCACGTTCGGTTTACAGACTCGCGGTACAATGTTTATTTATACTCTTTGTTTTTTGTGCTCTTCTCTTTTTTGAGAAGCTTTTTTGCCAGAAGATCACGATTACTCCAAACAGTATGACGTACTGATAATTATCGTTGACTGATTTCCTAAATTTTCGCCGTTTTTCTAAATTTAATTTAACGCCGCACTTAACGATATCATACGCCGGTCTCTTGTCACCGTCAACGTGCCAAGTCTACTTGAGCCGACTGGTATTGCAAGAGACGATGACAAGAGACCGGACGGTATGAGTTTGTTTCCATGGAAGATGGGCCGGGTGCTGGTATGGGATGCAACCTGTTCAGACACGCTGACCCCTTCCCATCTACATGGAATCAACAACAGAGCTGGTGCGGCTTGTGAAGCGGCTGAAAAAGCTAAAGCTTGCATATACAGGGATCTAGGCTCCGAATATGATTTTGCCCATTCGGTGTCGAGACCCTTGGTCCGTGGGGTTCTAGCGCTATCAGGCTTTTTAAGGAAATAGCAAAATGGTTAGTCGACATCATACCCCATAGACCGAAGAGCTGGCAGCTACCTCGGATAAAGAATTAGTCTAGCTTTTCAAAGGGGAAACGCTAGGGGGAACGCTGCCAGTATCTTCGGAACCTTGCCTAATCCTTTTAATAATTTATTTTAGTTATTTTATTATATTTTTTAAGGTTTTTAGTTTTAGGTTCAGAATAATATTTTAAATCTGTATTGTAAACTTGTTTGTGATTCGTTTAAAATTTTGAACATCAGTTAAGAAAAAAATGCTTAGTCTTTTCCTCTTAATCTGATTTCATTTTGTACCCACTTCATCATCAAGAATATTAATATAATAAACATTTCCTTTTCCTCGTCTTGAGCCTTATTTATTCGAAGAAAAGATTATCTGGTACACTTTTCTTTGGGTTTTCATTTGCTCTTTACTTTTTGTCCAAGTGACTAATGTTGACTCCTTAATCAAGAAGCCTCTACGCATAGTAGTCTTCTTCGAAAAGGTTTTATTTATTTTGTACAAAGAGACATAAAATGCAAAAGTGTGAATACCGATAAATATGTTTCTTAGTCGGTAGCTGCTGTTTGCGAGTAGCATATGACCGGTCGTTGTGGAAATCCTTGGGGGAGGTCTCTGTCTAGTAAAGTTAAGAAAAGTGCTTTTGAATCGTCCATAATTTAATTCAAAATTCAAAATCATTTATTCAGTTTAGGCTATAAGTAGCTTTTGTGAATGTCACTATGCCATCGGTTCGTAAGTCTATTCTGGGCGGGAGATCTTGTACTGAGAAGAACCGGCAAGAAATTCAGCATATGTACAGCTCTTTTCTTCCTTACAGCGTCAAAAATATTGGATCCTATCATAGCAGGACACTTTCCATTACAATAAACACAAAAAATAAAGAAGACAACCACAACATGTAAAAAAAAACACAAATTAAAAAATATACGTTAACAAATTTACATCAGGTAAAAGTTTCAATTTCCACAATGTTATACAGTACCAGTACAGTACTCTCGTAAAAGTCAAACTATTGTGAATTATACTAAAAATAAGATAAGTATGCGAGAGCAGACCAGCCTCCACAGGCGACACCCGTTCACGAGTATGACATATGAATCAGCCATCGCTTCGTTCAACCATATTTTAGGCAACGTAACGACCCGACGCACACGTCACCTTACCGCATACATTTTTTACTTACTACAAGCTGTGAACATCATTTAACTGAGATGATGATGATGATGATGATTTTTCTACGTTAATTATCAAAATGTTCAAATAATTTTTAACGCAATTTTTTTTGCGAACAAATTACAAAAACACAAATGTTGAAAAAAATTCCACGAGCAGGATTATCATCATACCTAAGCTTACAAATGTCCCACTGCTGGGCTCATTTCTTCTTACATAAACGGCTTCTGGGCGATCGGACCATAACACATCACGTTGATCCAATGAAGCTTGGTAAGATCTAATGCTCATCCGTGCTTCGGACGGCACGTAAAGCCGTTGGTCACGATTGCATTAGCAGTCGTAACCAATCACCAATTCTCACTGATGATAGTTTATGACCCGTTCTCCCTATCAATCCAAAAGGATCCATAGGGCTCGTGCCTCATCAGTGTGGAAATAAAATGAGCTGAAGATAATGATGATGATGAAACTTTGATGACTGCCATCTTACGACTGCAACCGGAGCCTTAAATCTTACAGTCCCTTTCAAAGTTTAGAAAAGATAAAAAAGTTGGTCACCCATCTGATAACCCCAAATTGCGAAAGGTACTTACCTTTTACGATTGCAGCCCGAACGCGCAAATCACTGCGCCATCGAGCTTCTCGTAATAATAAAATCGTGGCACAGTCATGATAATAATGTAATGACTGAGTAAGCATAAATAAAATAATATTTTATTATTGTGTATAATCTTTTGACGATTCTTTATAAGCAATGAAGAAATAAATGAGATCGGAGATTTTTTCGATACAAGTTTTTCTTTTCTGATAGACCAAGTTTATTTTAGGAGCTTAAATACAAAGCTTTACGGTATCTCAAGTATTGACGGAGACTTAGACTTAGGACTGTATTAGAGAAAATTGGTTTGTAATCCGATATTAAGCTTGATCGATAAACTTAGTTAACGATTAAGGCCTTCGAGTGGTTACAAGGTATATCCCTTAGAATAAATATTTGTATATTTTAGTTAAGTGTACAAAAATGGAGTGGAAGTGTACAAAAGAGGAGGTCGATGGCGCTTGATTGGCGATTGCTAATTCTAAGCAACTTCCAAAGGACCGTAACTACAAAAAAAGTTTAATATGTCTATAATATTTAACAAGTAGGTCGCTAAAGTGTAGACATTCATCAAGAATGTATTTTTTTAAAACCCAATAAATACGGGTTGTATCGGCTGCCGGGAAGGCAATACCGACACAACGACGGGAGCTGAAGGATTAAGGAGCTGAGGAGGGATGGATGATGTATAATGATGATATTTGGGACTTACTTGGCGAGCTGACGTTGACGGCGTAGCCACGACACGACTGTTGTGGAGATGAAGCTGAGCTGGTAGAAGTTGTTTATTTTGCGCACACACACACACGCGTACACGCTCTTTATGAAGGAGTGTACCGGTCGGTAGGCAATTCACTAATAGTTCTAGAAGGTTCTGGAGCGGAGAGCTGATGGTATAATTATATTTCTCTATGGCTGATCGACGCGACGTCACGGGCGGGCCGATCGTTGAGAACTTAATGCCCGAACTGCTCGCCGCACGTCCTTTGAGCTGAGAGAAGTTCTCGCGGTCCCATCAGCACACTAGCTCCGCCGTCGGCTTGTGCGGCGTGTCTTTTAGTTGAATGAGACCATCGCGTTTCTGGCGCGAACACGGGTGTTCACGAGAATGAAGTCGTTACTTTTAATTTTTAATCACACTCTAATTTTATAATGATTTCTTCAGAAATGTCATGGCGATAAAATGACAAAATTGGTAAAAATAAAACACAAATTAGACATTAAAATCCGCCACTACGAACCATTTTCCTTTTAAGCCAATTGGTACATACACAACAAATTGTCGCACATTATACTGTTCTGCTCGTTTGAGACTGACCTCAAATCCCCCAGTGACCACGGTCCCTGCCAAAGGATTAACGTCAACTTGAAATAATGTTAAATAGTCGCAGATCCGTATAAAACGTTTCAATTATACTGTACGTAGTGTTCGAGAAGTAGGTGAACGCGCTCGATCTGTGATTGCTAAAGTTAAGCAACTTCCACAAAGGCTGGTGATAGGATGGGTGACCAAAAACTTTCATCTCGAGCTCCTCTGTGCTTGAGCAGGCACGTAAAGCTTTTGGTCCCGGCCGCATTAGCATTCTTTAACAACCACTTATCTGCACTGGGCCAGCGTGGTAGTTTATGGCCTGATCTTCCGTTTGGTATTGCTATCCATAGAAAAAGCTGGTGCTCCAGCAGTTGGGACAAAAATTGAGTTGGTGATGACGTTTCGGCTGACTGAAATGAAATGAAATGAAATGAAATAAAATGAAATAAACTGAAATTTATTGCTAAAATTTAAGTATTACAATTTAAAGTTCAGTGATTGAAGTCACCTAGTAAGCATAAAACTGCCTGTAACATGTGACTTCGCTCTTCTATAGCTAATGTTTTTATATTTAATAGACAAACTTAATGCAACTAAACAAAATTATTATAAAAATCAAACTTATTAACCCTTTATAAGGCAGTGGCATATATATTGCCACCATATTTTGAACTTTTAACAATTGAGATAAGGTCGAAAACCAATGAAAAATTTGAACATGCTGTGTCCGTTAAAGGGCTACTAGCACTACTAGTACTTTCCTCGCGACTTTGTCCGCGTGGATTTGAGATTTTAAAATAAACTTCTTTTTTTTAAATAGCCTATGTTACCCGCAAGAAATGTAGTATTCTATCAGTGAAAAAATTTTTGGAATTGGACCAGTTGTTCCAGAGATTACTCTCCGCAAACAAACAAACAAACAAAGTCACAAACTTTACCTCTTTATTAATAGAATAGATAGTAACTATGTGTGTTTCGAGTGTTTGTGTGTGCGTGTGTGTGAGGGGGTGTGTGTGTGTGTGCATGTGTGTGTATTATTTAGTATGTTGTTATAAATTCTCTGTATCCTCATAACTTTGTGGTGTAAGAAAATTATAATTTTAGAATACAATTACATTAGAAAACAAACGTACATATCGATATCATGATAAATACTCCCGAAAGTTATATTAGATTGGTTTGTGTAATTTCCTTTTACCAAAATAAAACAATTCAACAGTTTATGTTGGGTTCGTCCAAAAACGTTAAAGTTAAGGGTTGTTGATTTACGGGCGTAGGTAGGTCAGAGTGCAAAATTAAATTCATAAAGAATATTTCGGAGCTCTCTACCGACAGTAGGTACACTACAATTTATTAGGGTTGATTGGATCCAACCCAGATATGGATAAAGCTGGAATTGTAATTAGGACCTGTAATCTGTTAAAACGAGCCTGTTGGCTACTCTAACGTAACGAATCCAAAACTTTTATGAAGATAAATTAAAACAGTTGATGAAATTTACTGAGTTCGCTCACAGGGAAATCTAGGGCTGTAGAAGGTAGGGTTTGTGCGACGAACATGAGACACGCATTATGGGTGTGCAGATGACTATTTGTTTAGCCCTTCGGTTTAGCCGTATAGCGAGCGGTACAATAGGTAAGTGCGAGTTAAAGAAAGTGACCAGTTAAGGGGCTACAAAAGTACAGACTACAGATAAGACCCTGAACTCAGCTTACTCCTGAGTGTCACTTTATCTATACTAATATTATAAAGAGGAAACCTTAGTATATTTGTATGTATGTATGTATGTTTGCAACGAATAAACTCAAAAACTACTGGACCGATTTAAAAAATTCTTTCACCATTAGAATGCTACACTAGCGCTGAGTAACAGACTTTATTTAAAAAAAAGAAAAAAAAATGCGGTACGGAATTCGCCGGATCAGCTAGTAAGATATAAAAAGAATTTCCTAACCTCATTGATTGATTTCATTGAATTGATTAACGAACAAACATGACTGGGAAAACAAACCAAAGTGCGATTTAGCTTGTTGAACAGCGCCATCTAGTAATAAAATGCGGAACTAGTAATGTTGAACTTAAGAGTACATTTGAGTGAACTTAAGAGAACTTAAAAGAACTTAAGAGTGAATTTTAAAAGTAAATCTATAGGTGGCTGTTGTTTTACGTTTAAACAAATTATTTACTGCTCACGATCATCCAAAAAATTTAATAAAGTCACACGTTATTAACAGTATAAATCTGTATGCATTGTCTGCTTGAATTCAAACGCGTGTTAGGTCCGTTTAAATATTCTAAACATTCTGGGAACATCCGACCATAAGGGGTTGTCACAGAACTAGGGATGCTTTAGAAATATCGATATGATTATATTAAAATATAATATCAAAGTAGATGAACGTTGAAAAAGTGTCGCCTTACTTTTCGTTGCTATTTAACAAACACATTGAAGACAAGAAGCTGAAGATGATATTATGAAATAAAAATAATAATTAAAATTATTAAAAAATTCAAACTATTTATTCAGTTTAGGCTACAAATAGCTCGAATGTCATTATGCCATTGGGTCGTAAATCTACTAAACATTACTTTAATAATAAAAAATATATTAAAGAAATATGATAATAAAATAATTGCTTTGCTAATAGGCAACAATGATTGGGAAAAGTCTTAGATAAGCATTTTTTTATGTGAGCACAGAAACCACGCGCGCCAGCTACTGTAAAATATTTATATAGTCTAATATATAAAATTCTCGCGTCACAGTTTTCGTTGCCATACTCCTCCGAAACGGCTTGACCAATTTTGATGAAAATTTTTGTGCTTATCCGGTATCTATGAGAATCGGCCAACATCTATTTTTCATCCCCCTAAATGTTAGGGGTAGTCCACCCCTAAATTTTTTTATATTTTTTATGGCAAAACAACGTTTGCCGGGTCATCCGGTATCTATGAGAATCGGCCAACATCTATTTTTCATCCCCCTAAATGTTAGGGGTAGTCCAGCCCTAAATTTTTTTTTAATTTTTATGGCAAAACGACGTTTGCCGGGTCAGCTAGTAATACTATATTAATTAATTAATTAAAAAAACTAAATATTTCTTAAAGGTTAAAATATTTTAAGCAATATGCATTTACAATTATTATTGTATCGATTGTATCATCGTAAGTACAAATTCGGTAGTATAAAGAATATCGATAACGTCAGTTTATCGATATCTCTTCGCAACCATACACGCAGACTTTGCTAATAGGCAACAATGATTGGGAAAAGTCATGGATAAGCATTTTTTTTATGTGAGCACAGAAACCACGCGCGCCAGCTACTGTAAAATATTTATATAGTAATTAATTAATTAATTAATTAATTAAAAAAACTAAATAATTCTTAAAGGTTGAAATATTTTAAGCAATATGCATTTACAATTATTATTGTATCGATTGTATCATCGTAAGTACAAATTCGGTAGTATAAACAATATCGATAACGTCAGTTTATCGATATCTTTTCGCAACCATACACGCAGAATCCCACGAAGGTTAATAATGTACACAGTTTTCATTACACCGACGCATACTTTATTTGGTCCTGCTACCGGCTCGCAAATTACGCGCCAGGTCTTGAACCTCGTTTGTCTTAAACGAGATAATTTAAGGGGAAATAATTTCACGAGACAGACTAATTAAACCTAAATTAATTAACTGAGCAAACATAATCAAGTCTCCGGAAATTCTACGAGTATTAGGGCACAGATGTTTATAGTGCAGCTTTTAGAAGCACAAAATGTTTTTGGAAAAAAATACAATAAAATACAAAATGTGTGCTTTCAAGTTCACTTCCCATCGGGGGATGTTGTACTAAGTTTTGATGGTGGTTCGGTTTGCTTCTATATCAATGAATATACAGTAGACAAAATACCTTTTATTGTCTTAAATCATGAACTAAAATCGAAGCCTAAATAGTAAATTTTGTAACAAAACCCGGTTCAAAGTGGTAGTACATTAAACAAACATTAGGTCAGCAATCTTATACAGCCTTAAAATATTCTTGCTGAACAATCAGCAAGGGTCATGCGAAAAAAACTGAATCCGTACCTCGAAATGGTAACAATATCAAGTTAGACCTTCTACCCGAAATCGACATTAGAAAGAAGATTTCGCGTTCCCCTCTTAGATAATGCCGAAATAGTTTTCTGTTTTACCATGACTGAACTGGTACTCAATTACTAAAACGAATCGATTGGTAGCTTTCTACGGAGGAAGTATTTTTAAGGGAAAAAGTATCTCTTGAACAAAGTAGCTTAAGATGGATAAAAAATGTGTGTGCTTCGAATATCAATAATTCTATGGTAAGTTTATATTTTAGATCGCCACTTTAAACATTAAAAAAAAATTAATATCTAAACACAGATACGAATTATGTATGAATCTATACATATTATGAAAACTCAGCGTCTCTCTGTCTGTCTGTTCATTTGTTTGATGCGGTGGTGATATCGTGTTTTTTTAAATAGTAGCTATGTTTTCTTGCCAGGCTATATATGTACAGAATATGATGACGTCGTGGTCCAATTCTTTTGTAGTCCACGCAAGGAGAGCCGCGAACACAGCTAGTAATAATTTCCTATAAATTCTTGGTTTGGTAAAAACCAAAATAATCACATTGTTAAAACAGAGACAACTTTCAGCAATTTACAGTAGGTTTTTTCTGCTTCAAAGTGAATTAATATCATTTTAGGTTCAACGTGGTCAGTTTTTGCGGAGGATGTTGGCTGTAGATAATCAGGGTCTGCTCAACCGAGAAAGGTCGGAAACTGATTGGCTCGTTTAAAGGGCTAGGTTAGAATATGTGGGACTTTTTTTTTTTATGAACAACGTGTATATATATATATATTGTTTAGATAACGTAATAAAATTTGAAACATGTAAATATAAATACATAATTTCAAACAATTCATTTCAAATTACATATTTTACAAGGTTTAACGCCAACTCAGCCTGCCCGTGACCGGCTGCCGGGCTGGTGCAACATTATGTCGAATCGTTAGTTACTAAGAAGGAAGCATTTGCTTTGTTTTGACTGCATTAAGCCCCTGAATATTTTTTCAACTATGTAAGGTATCGACTCAAAAGCATTAGCATGTCAAAAAACACCACCAACATCATATCGTATTGACCCGTGACCACTTTCGAAAATATATTCATATAAGTCAGGATTAACCGTCTACGGTGTTAGACAATAAACTTAACAATTTTTTTTGCATATTTTTAACTCTATTATGGCTCTTCCCCCCATTTAGCTACTCTCAGCTCCGTTCAGCTTCGCTCAGCTCCGCTCATCTTCGCTTCAACTGAGTCAAACCCAATTTCATAGTCCAGCCTTGTAATCAGCAGCTGAGTGTTCCCGTATTACAAACTAGCACAATTACAGTCACAGTAAATGCCCATTTAGATAAATTCTAAAAATAAACAGTGCAAATTATGGGCCATTACATTTTTGTGAGTATTTACGAGCTGTAGCAGTTACGGAATGGCCTATAAACAAAGTAGCAAAGTCGTCATAAAATAAATACCTATTTGTTTATTTGTAACAGAGTGGTGTGCTAACGTTAATTTATTTTAACAAAGTAGAGCTCCGAGTTTAACACTGTTTTGGTAAAAGACCCTTGATAAGTGGCAAAAAGAAAGTGGCTTATTTGTAATTATAGGTAATGAAGTTTTAGTGACTGCAATGATCGTGAAAAATAAGTTACATTAGAACCAATTTCACTAAGATTATTTTAGGCTTTACCGTTCTGCGGGTTTCGTGATTGGTAAGTGAGTGAACGGCGTATTGCTTTTATAAATATAAGGATAATTATTTGAAAAATAGGATTTGAAAAAGAAATACTTTGAAAGAAAATATTATGTTGTCATTATCATTATGTAGGTAGGGGAGATCGAGGAGGGTTGTGACAGAGGAGAGTTGTGACAAAGACGATTTCTCGAGACCTATGACCGTTAGCGAGCTGGCAACAGCGCACGATTGTTTCTATAGAGACGCGCTACTTGACACAGTACGCGCTAAAAGCGCACGGCAAGCGATTGCGTGAGTACGACGCCTGCATGAAAAAAACCGCAAAGTAAGTTTTTATCAAAATTTTGATTGTATTTATATCGTGACATATTACATTAACATGGTATGCTATTTTTCTTATTTTTTGAAGTTTTAAGGCGTGGCATTGTTTTACTGTGTTTGCATGTTGTTTCGAAATTACGAATTATTATTCTGACCAGGTCGAGATTTTTGCCACCTAGGAGAGTTGTGACACGCTGTCACAACTCTCCTATTTAAGTTTATTTTGTAGTTTACTTATCGTACATGCTTTTTTCAATGTTTTGCCTATGTTTATATGTATGTTTGTTTGTTTTAGTCAATTCTTACTACCTAACTTCGACATAAAAGTATTTGATAATTAAAGTCTGTCTTAAAAATGACATTTTTGTCAGGAACTTATTTGGGCATGTGGTTTGGTGTTGTATGCTGAATGCTATTTTTTGTTTCAGAATGCCTAATAAATATACAAAATACAAATAGTTTATTGTTTAAATATAGAAATACAATTTGTAACAACAATTGTTAAGAAAATATGTAAAAACGAAATATACTCGAAAGACTGATAGAGTCATCGCTAGTGTCGACATTTATGAACGCCGCATCCTCTTATAATCTCAACTACATGTCTTTACATATGTAGAGATGTCAAAAACAAGCTTTTCAAGATAATGTAACTGATGTGGCTTCATCTATGGGTTATGCCAGTGCAACGGTGTTTACAAAAGAGGAAGAAATGTATTATGCGATTATTTGTTAACATGTGCAGCATCCAATTTTGGACTGACAATAAAAGAAACAAAGTATTGCGTTTACATTATTTATTAATTTATCATTAATTATTTTTATCTATCAAATTTAGATACACAGCTGTCACAACTTACCTTGTTACCTTTTTTTTTTTGATAGAGTTTGCTGATTGCCTCAGACGGCATTTTCAGCTTCACCGGGCTTTTTTGGGGGCGGCGAGGAACGTAAAGGGTCCCTCAAGCCGTGTGAAACGAATCACCTTCGGAGGTTTTCTAGAGGGAACGGCATCGCGCACTAGTGCGCGTCCCCGTGCCCTACTAGATTCTCCGAAGGGTTCGGATCGGATTAGTGTTAGGAGGGTTGTGACAAAGGGAGTAGTTTCAGTTTTCGTAGATTTCCCAGACGCCATATGACTTTTATTTACTTTGATGACTGTTTTCAAAAGAGTAAAGATTGAGCTATATTCAAGCGTAGAGTTCATAATCGTGCAAACATAGCACTACACACATATATAAATGTTGTTTTAAGTAAAATTTGTCACAACCCTCCTCGGTCTCCCTTACATTTGTACGTACGTATGTACAAAATATTATCGTAAATATTAACGATAATATTTGAATTGAAACATTTACCAGAAGTAAAGTTACGCCGCCATTTTTAATCGATTCATTACATTACTGATAAGTTACCTATTTGGGGCTAACAAATTCAAAACATTCCACACAAAAACAAACTCATGAACGGAGTTTATGAATGAATGAATATTAACGAAGGACCGAACGTATCGGTATGTTATTATAAGTCTATAAATAGTTATGGAATTGCATTCTGAGTTTTAAAACTTGCAGATAGCAAAACAATATTTGTCATTATTACTTATCTATATCTACACCTCAGTGATCGAGTGGAAAACTGGAGGTCCTGGTTTCAGCTCCCAAACCGGACAAGTTGTGTCTCGAATTTTTCGATGCATATTTTGTTACCGGGTTTGTAATCAAGATCAATCGTGATGATTAAGCTAATAAACATCATGATGAATGTCTTTGCGTGGTAGTAAGAGAGAACACTAATACTTACATTAAAATTTACTTTTAACTTGTTTTGTAAAGAGGCGAACGTGTTAGTCACCCAACACGTTCGCCTCTTTAAACCTTTGTGGTCTAGTGGTCAAGACCACTGGTCTCAGACTTAAGAGATCCTGGGTTCGATTCCAGTAGGGGTACTTGTTTGTGTACTCGGTTTGGTTGGTGGTAGGCCTTTTCTGCGAGCTACCACCATCATATCTAAATATGGCACCATAACATCAATGTTTGTAGCATTGTTGTGTTCCAGCAGCTAGAGATAAGATAGCCAGTGCCTCATTAGTTGAGGATTCCCGGTTATGTGCGTTTCTATCCATTAGGCTTATCATTACACTAGCTGACCCGGCGGACTTCGTATAACTTTGACAGTTTCCATCATTGAGGTAAATATATATCAATGGTTTCCGACAACAAAATAAACAAATAATTTTGTATTGGAATATTAAATTGTGTAAGTTTGTTATATATATTTTTTTAATATAGCCTATGTTACTCAACGCTAATGTAGTATTCTAATAGTGAAAGAATTTTTCAAATCGGTCCAGTAGTTTTTGAGTTTATTCGTTGCAAACATACATACATACAAAAATACAAAGGTTTCCTCTTTATAATATTATTATAGACGAGTGCAGTAGTTTTTAACAGTTCCGTAAGTTGAAGATAGTGTAATGTAAATACGTTAAATTGTAATATCATTCAATCGAGATGTAATTAAGTTCAGTTAAATGATCTTTTAAGTCGTTACTAAGTTACAGTTCAGGCATCATAAACAAGCGCTGTACAAGTACATTAATGAGTTATAAATTCAGTTCAATTAGGTAAGGAACACAGTTGGACTAAATGATTTCACCGAAACGATGTATTTCAAAAGGACTCATCGAGGACACGTTTCGTTTCACGCTCGAGCTGTCTTATTTTCCTAATTTTCCGCTGTAATAACTTGAAATTATTCCGGCCGTTGCGTCTCGGTAGGAACGCAATGTTGTTATAAGCAAACTTTGACTTATTATGCGATGAAATGAATTTCAGGAAAATTCGAAAGGTTTATAAGGAGGTCCTATGGCTGGATTCTTATTATTTTTTTTTAATATATTTATAATTTGTTTTTGTTGAGTGACATGAATAATTTTGTTTGAAATAAATCTGGCTGTTGATCACTTATGGGCTTAACAGCAAAGTGGGGGTTAAAGTTACTCGCGTCCATAGGTTTACCCTTGAGACTCTACACGTGACCCCTGGATGGTCTCACCTCTCCCCTCTCCCAATTCCCACATCAAGATCCAACTCCTTCCTCAAGGCCGGCAACGCATCTGCGATTACTTTGGTTTTGCGGGCATCCATAAGCGGCTGCGATTACTTCCCATCAGGTGACCCGCCTGCTCGTTTGCCTCCTTTTAATACAAAAATAAACTGGTTAGGGCGGCAAGGATTCTGGGGGATCCGGACCACTTAGTAGCTGAAGAAAAGTTTTCTATAGGTTGGTATGCATGAAAGTCAAAGCATTAACTAAATAAAGGCTTTCGGAGACATATTATACACTTATTAGTTCAAACTGAACTACTGAATCTACTACTAGTTCGAATAATGGGGATAGAGTTCAATCTAGAAAACTAGACAAGAAACTCGGAAGGTAAGATTGAAGAATTTGGTGACTACCAACACCTCAACCTCTCAGCGACCACAGACCCTGCAAAGGTTGAAATGTCAAAAAAACAAAATATGAAAATAAACGCAAATTTGTAGATCCGTATACGTCTCATCCCAATGTGTAGTGTTCGCGTAAACTTTCGAAAACAATATTACACTGCTATTCATTTGTTTCGGGGTTCAAGAAACGTCAGAACATGACACGTCTCGCTCGTGTCTCGTCTCGCGCAAAGTGTTTCCGCGTAAAGTCTCGCGTGTCACGCCACGTACCACGGCCTGATTTCTCGTCGGAATTGTAAAGCCGGCTGTCAGTGCTGCGACGATAAGCGGCGAACATGACAATTTAGCCTACAGCTTTACCTGCCGTTTTAACGTAGTGTGGGCGCAGTGACAATTGCGATTTGCTTTTCAAATGTTTGTAGGAGTTACCGAATGGTTAACGTTAAAGCTTTCAAAAACAAAATGCTTGCAATGAAAATATGCGGTGGTATTATTTTACTGCCTCTCATGTGTATTGGTTACATCATCGGTATTAGACCCAGAGATGCTGCATTCGATTCTCATCGGGTGAGACAGTCAGCAACGAAAGCCGCAGAACACGTGCGGCGGCGAATCTTGAAGACTTTGAGTATAGTTATTATGACATCATAATTGTACAGTCAATTACTATAGCCGCTATTACTACCAACAATGTTTTTTTATTATACTCGTTTTGTTGGTGTTAGTTACGTTTGTTTTAGGTCCGTTTGGCTAGCCATTGCCATAACCATTTTCTTTAAGTCGCAATGCATTATTGGGCATTATCCTGCTCGTGGAAATTTTTTCAACATTTTGTGTTTTTGTAATTTGTTCGCAACAAAATTTGCTTTAAAAATCATTTTGAACATTTTATAAAATAGCTTGCTTATTTCTTAACTGATCTTTAATATTTGTAAAAATATTATGATCGGATGTTAATGACGGTAGTTGTTGACATTGAATGGGCGCCTTTGGCTTACAAAGTAAAAAGTGTTGAATAATTTCGGCGGGCTGGTTAGAATCACGATAGCTCAATTGGAAGAGCACCTGACCCGGAATGTCAGAAGGGTGCAGGTTCAAATCCTGCTCGTGGAAATTTTTTCAACATTTTGTGTTTTTGTAATTTGTTCGCAACAAAATTTGCTTTAAAAATCATTTTGAACATTTTATAAAATAGCTTGCTTATTTCTTAACTGATCTTTAATATTTGTAAAAATATTATGATCGGATGTTAATGACGGTAGTTGTTGACATTGAATGAGCGCCTTTGGCTTACAAAGTAAAAAGTGTTGAATAATTTCGGCGGGCTGGTTAGAACCACGATAGCTCAATTGGAAGAGCACCTGACCCGGAATGTCAGAAGGGTGCAGGTTCAAATCCTGCTCGTGGAAATTTTTTCAACATTTTGTGTTTTTGTAATTTGTTCGCAACAAAATTTGCTTTAAAAATCATTTTGAACATTTTATAAAATAGCTTGCTTATTTCTTAACTGATCTTTAATATTTGTAAAAATATTATGATCGGATGTTAATGACGGTAGTTGTTGACATTGAATGGGCGCCTTTGGCTTACAAAGTAAAAAGTGTTGAATAATTTCGGCGGGCTGGTTAGAACCACGATAGCTCAATTGGAAGAGCACCTGACCCGGAATGTCAGAAGGGTGCAGGTTCAAATCCTGCTCGTAAAAATTTTTACAACATTTTGTGTTTTTTTTTTTTTTTTAAATCATATTATGGGCATCATCATCATCATCTCAGCCAAAAAGACGTCCATTGCTGGACAAAGGCCTCCCTCAAGGATAAATCATTTTGAGGGGAATTTGCCATAATCGCCACGCTTGGCAGGCGGGTTGGCGATCGCAGTAAGGTGAGAATAAACACAGAGAGACGCTGCTGCCCATCCTCTGGAATGGTCCCATAGTCGCCTTCTACGACACCCATGGGAAGAGATGAGGTGGTGCAATTCTTTACCCCCGGCACCACACGGGGATATTATGGGCATAGGTTAAAAATCATCATCAACCTATCGCAGTTCCCTGTTAGACATAGGTCTCTCCTAAGCTGCTAAGCTGTGCTATTAAGCCCGATCTTCGGCTTTCCACATCCTATTTCTCGCGCAGATTGCCGATCCATCTGGTTCGGGGGCGTCCCACACTGCGTTTCCCCAAGTGCGATCTCAACTATTTTTCATAAAAATATTTTATTATTTTTAACTCCTTTATTTATTTTCTTTCTTAAAACTAGATTTTTACAATATTTAATATAAAAACAATAAAACATTATAAAAACCTAATCCTAGAGTACCACCAGCAGCGGGGCAGGGCCCAAGCTACCGGTGGTCAGGGCTGCAGAGTGAGGAGGAACCTTCTGACAATACGTGCCGTGTCTAGGAGTGCATCTGACCCTTAACCCAACCTTTCAGCGGGAGCCTCTCTAGGTGTTGATCGAGGCTCTTCGCTATCAGACCGTTTGCCGAAACGACTATCGGTATTATTATTATTTTTATTATTATTATAACTCCAGAAATCTACCTACCTCATGGTCATCGGTTCCGCAACAGATGTGACCAACCCTTTACACTTCCCTGCAACTTCAGCTAACTGATCGTATGAGTTATGCCGGTACATAAATCAAAGGTCTACACCTACCTATATAAAAAGGTCAATGATAAAATAATAAAGAAAATTCACAAATGATAGACAAGCAACCTCGTTTTAACGAATTTTGTCAATACTATAAACTTGTATTTAGGAAAAGATGGTACTTACCGGGTATCTTGCGGCTTCTCCTTGGTATAAGGTTTCTACTTTAATTCAGTTAAATTCTGACGTTCAAAAAATAACTTTGTTAAAAGTTCGTTATTTAAAATTTTGTTTTTGTTAATAAACAGAAGATACCAACGTATAATAATAGTATGTAACGGTAAATCCATTATTTAAAAGTTTTAAAAATTACGAGGGATACATCATCTAAATAAAATCTATTACACTTCCAAACAACGTTGCAACAATAAACTCCGCAAAATGATTGATGTTAACCAAAGTTGTATATGAAGGCTGGCACAGCGGGGGGAGAGCCGGGAAGTCGTAAAGAGCTGACCTCTACCAATTTTCTCACATGTCCAAACTAGAATGGCTTGTTTTATCGTCAGCAAGAGGTTTTATACACGCAAGTCTTAAGTCTTTAGATTTAAAGGTCACGTCATTATGAATGTATTGGATTAAGTACTTAATAAGGTTTATTTTGAGGTGCTATCGTTTTGATTAAAAGCATTTTTTTATAAAATTATCAAGATAATCAATCAAAACAAGATTCATACACAATTTTTACTTTTTTATTTTTTATTTTTAAGTGTTAATTGCTACACTTAAGCTGAATTAAATATTTATATAAAATACAGTGAAAAAGTTAAACGCCCACCCGACCCAGCCAGGAATCGAACCTGGGTCTTCCGCAATCCGGGCGGCTGCACTGACCATTATGCTACCGGGAAGGCTACACGATTTATACACAATTTACATAATTTAAGTAGCATCAGGCCTGTGACAATTCCCGTTGGGTGTGAAATAGTGCATTGGTGTATACTGCATTACTATTACAACATATTTAATTCAAAAATCAAAATTTAAATTCATTTTTTCAGTTTAGGCTACAAATAGCTCTTATGAATATCACTATACCATCGGTTCGTAGGTCTACACTGGGCGGGAGACCTTGTACTGAGAAGAAGCGGCAAGAAACTCAGTAAGGGCATTTCTTTTCATAAGAATATACTCAAATTACATACAATACAAGTCTTATTACCTCTTCGGAAATGTAGACGGGTTTAATAAACATTTCATTTACACTTCATTTAGATAATAATGAGAATGTTACATTTGATAAATCTATCTTTATCGGTGTCTTCTAGTTAGGTATATCTTATTTCAAACTCGCTAACAATTTCAATCAACATTTTCTTTTCAACAAATATTTTAATAGATGTTTTTTTTAACCTCTAATGAGGATAGAATTTGTATTCCTATTTAATATATATTTAAAAACAAACTAGCGGGTATAACTTAATCTTAATCGCCAATTGAAAAATATTTTAAGAGACTTTCGTCCTATTTGAAGATGTGGTTCTAGCGCCACTTTAATTCTGCCTCCATAACTTTCGTATAAATCGGGAAGCATATATTCTCGTCGTAATAAAACCTCAAATTGCGTTCACAACTTTCGTTTGACAGCGAGAACTTTCCGACAGAGGGCAAACGTTATTCGTAAAAGTCGAAGCGCCGATCGTAACACAGTTATATATTACGTATGGCGACTAAATATTCCACGACTTTCCTGTAATTCAAGTGAACCCTGCAAATGAAAGGGAATTTCTAGTTTACGTGCGCATACAACAATAAAGTTTACATCCTACTTGCCTGTGTTTATTCCACGCATACGATATTTATCAGCAATCACACTTATGTCAGCAACAATCTATCCAGTCCGCACCTAGTGCTGTTTAGAAAGAGTAAAAGTTGTACAACGGATAAAGCTTTTACGACAACCCGATCCCTTACTACGTAAAGGTTTAACAGTCGCGAAACCGCCACGCCACCAAACTGGTTGTGTGCCATATAATTTGTTACTGTTATGAAATTTAAAAAGTTGCTGTCCAACTATTATGCTTTAACAAAAAAAATACTTGTAAGAACAAGATATGGCAATGTACAAGCAGCCGTATATTACACATTTTGTCGTACACTGCTTATTATACGCATACGCTGTTTATACTTATATAATAGTTTGATTTGTGAAATGTGAATACAAAATCCATAAAGTAAAAAAAATAGCACATCGCATAAATTTTGATGTCACAATCTAGCGTATCAGCTTTGAGAGGTTATACTACTAAAACCAATCGCTATTGTTCTTAATTAGGAACCCGTTTCAAGTGAATACGATTTTAGTAACAAACCACCTTTTCTTATCAAGGATAGTATTTACGACATGCATTTTCCAAGGAAAAAGGCGAGGTTAAGTTATTCTTATTTACTAATATTATAAAGAGGAAACCTTTGTATGTATGTATGTATGTATGTATGTATGTATGTATGTATGTATGTATGTATGTATGTATGTATGTATGTATGTATGTTTGCAACGAATAAACTCAAAAACGATTGGACCGACTTAAAAAATTCTTTCACCATTATAATGCTACATTAGCGCTGAGTAACACACACAGGCTATATTAGAAAAAATATATTAAATAAAATACTAAAATCGACAATTTAATTTTCCAATACAATGATTTGTTTGTTTTGTTGTCATGGAAACCATTGATATATATTTAACCCAATGATGGAAACTGTCAAAGCGGTACGAAGTCCGCCGGGTCAGCTAGTTTCATATAAATCAATCATTCATTTTTTCAAAATAAAATATATAAAAAATACTTAGTTAATAAAGTCATAACAGATATTATTGGGCTCGTAGTCGCTTAAATGTACGCATATTTATGCTTAATTTGGAGGTTCATATTATCGGAGGCCAAGACTCACTTTGGGCCGCTGAGCCAACTTAGTGAGTACTTAGTAAGTATATAATTTGCTTAATTCACAAGTATATTACAGATTTTGAACAAATATTAATATACTCCTAGTTGCTCACATGCAGTTAAGTACTTGCTTCAATAATTATGACTCAGTAAATTACTTGAGAGGAGCTCGATGGCGAAGTGGTTAACGCGCCTGGTCTGCGAGTGCTGAGGTTAAGCAACTTTCGCAAAGGCCGGTCATCGGATGGGTTACCAAAAATTTATCATCTAGAGCTCCTCCGTGCTTTGGAAGGCACGTAAAGCGGTTGGTCCCGGCTGTTTTAACAGTCGTTAACAACCACCAATCCGCACTGGGTTCACGTGGGTGGTTTATGGCCCGTTCTCCCTATCCATCCATAGGGAAGGCTCGTGCCTTTGCAGTGGGGACCTATATGAGCTAGCGAAGACGATTATGAAATTACTTGAATATTCATGAATTTACTGGTCAACTAGATATTTTTGTACTAACTTCTACATTTTTATTTCTCTGTACAGAACTATTTTGAGGATTTGGTACATATACATACCTAGTACCAATATAATAATTATTGTACAGTTAATTTCTTTCTAGAAGCTAACACTACTTAATTATAACGTGTTCTTAACACTATACGGATCTATGAGTCGTCGACATTCTTATATCTATTATCGCTATTGAGGCAAATCTATTTATGACCAAGCCCTACAACGTTTTCCTAATGCTGTTATATATGAATGGTTGTAGTAACGCTTTTTTGCGGTGATACATTAGGCGTCACTTTTTTACGCAAACACAAAGAGGAACATGCAAAGGATTCCCCTCAAGCTCATGTGGCGTTCAATTCAATTCAGCTTCGCCTAGAGTTTTTAAATTACAATTTATCACTGGCCCCGGCTTCGTCTTTCACGTTTTTGCGTGGGAGTCGACTCAGCGACTTCTTGAAGTTTCAATAGTGAAAGCACAGAACAAGGCGACGCACAGAAAGTAAGCTTTATACAAACGCGCACAAGCAACGCACATACAGATAGACTTTTTTATCACCGTCCAAACCTTCTGAGATGACTCCCGTGATACAAACGAACAACTCTTGCTATTGGACCAACTCCCTAACTCGAAAATGAAAGTCAGCTGTTCCATACATTTTGGTCGAATGAATATTGATGTTTTGAATGGAACAGCTGAATATTATTTTCGAGTTAGGGAGTTGGTCCAATAGTAAGAGTTGTTCGTTTGTATCACGGAAGTGTCACGGGAGTGCTCAATGGTTTGTATCACGGGAGTGCTCGACGGCGCAGTGGTTAACGTGCCTGGTCTGCGAGTGCCAAGGTTAAGCAACTTTCGTATCATCTCGAGCTCCTCCGTGCTTTGGAAGGCACGTAAAGACGTTGGTCACGGCTGCATTAGCAGTTGTTAACAACCACCAATACGCACTGGGTGTGGTTGTTTATAGCTCTTTCTCCCTTTCCATCCATAGAAAGGCTCGTGCCCCTGCAGTGGGTACATAAAATGAGCTGATGATGATCACGGGAGTCATCTCAGAATATTTGGACGGTTAAAAAAAAGTGACCCTGTATAGACATCCTTTTACAGACACGGAATCTCGCAACAGCTACGTTCGAACTGTTCCGAACTTTTCCGAGATTCGTGATCGTGAGGGGTCAAGTGTGTGTTGCTCGAGCGCGGTATGTTTCAAGCTTACCTTCTGTGGGTCTCCTTATTTTGTGGTGAAAGCTTGTGCGCTGAAATAGAAAAACGGTTGGAACACAGTATAATAAAATACTGCGCCAGATATAGCACTCCCAGTGACAATAGTCACGTGGGTGACACAAGTCTACGTCATCGCCGCTATCGATGAGAACCATGATGTAGGCTTAATGACGTAGGCTTGTGTCACCCACGTGACTATTGTCACTGGGAGTGCTTCCTATACCTGGCGCAGTATTTTATTATACTATGGTTGGTTTGCTTACTATCTTCGTCAGCTAAGTTCGTACTGTTCCGAACTTTTCCGATATTCGTGACCGTGAGGGGGTCAATGTGTGCGTTGCTCGAGCGCGGTATGTTTTAAGTTTCCCTTCTGTGGGTTTCCTTATTCTGTGGTGAAATCTTGTGTGCTGAAATAGAAAAACGGTTGGACCTGGTTGGTTACTGCAGGAAATAGATTTTTGCTCACGATCTTCGTTTTTGCGGATCGCCAATCCTTTAGATACTTACTTATATAGTTTTGTTTTAAATTCATAGATAGCCAGAATACGGTCTGTTGTCAACGATGCTTAAAGGATTTATTTATTTATTTATTTATTTATTAACGCACAACACAGATTACAACTATTACAAAATAACATAACAATAAAAAACAAACAAAAAAACAGGCTATAATCCAAAACATGTGCTTATACAAATTGTTACAAAGAGTTGGAGTGTCTAAGAAAATAGAACGAATACATAAAATACTTACTTAATATCTAACATTAAAATAAAGGGTTTCGGAATAGGTATCATAATTTACAATTATTTGTGTGCTGCACCCATATCAGGCGCAAGATACATTATATTTTTTAATATCTTTACAAAAAGTGGAAGCTTAGAAATAAATATGTCAAAATCAGGATTAGATACTGCTATCTCATTGCATTGTCGGGCCATCCTTACAATGGGGTTATAAAAAGAGGTGCTATTTTTATAAACTTGTAGTGAAAAAATACCTATTTGGTTAGATCTTCGGGCACTGTATTTAATATTAAAAGATATTTGGGAGAGTAAAGCGGGAACATCAAGTTTTGAGTGAATTATTTTATAAAAGTATAAAGAATCAAAATACTTCCTACGAGTCTCTAACCTTTGAACATTAAGTTTTTTCAATCGCGTCTCATAATCAATAGTCGTACGTCTCATCTGGTGTCGATAACATAATATTCGCAGGCATTTTTTTTGAACTCGTTCTATTTCATTAATATGGACTTTGTAATGCGGGGACCATATCGGGCTACCGTATTCTAAAATAGGTCTGACCAAGGCATAGAACAAATAAAGAACCGATTCCGGCTTTTTGAAGTCCTTAGTGGACCTAAAAATAAATCCAAGAAGTTGGTTAGCTCTATTTGTTATAGATTGATAATGGGCTCGGAATGTGAGTTTGTCATCGAAAAGAATGCCGAGATCTTTAACAACATTGGATCTTTTAATGATAGATGAGGATTCGATATTCATTAAATTTTTAATTGTCGTTTTGACTTGTTATAAAATATATTAATTTCTTTAATATGCATATGGCAAATTTAAAATAAAAACACAAAAGGTTTCCATTTAACAAATTTAAATGAGTGCCAGTTTTTGCATTTTTCTTTTTCACTCTTGTGTGTGTACGTGGCCATGATATAAAACTACATATTCATAAATTCAATACAGAAACCCGACGTGAGCGCGTAGAAGGTCTTAGGGTATTCCGATACGTCAAGACAGAATATCTTTCTGTACATCTCCCTAGAGCATTATAGACTTATGTACGACATATCGCATTTGGGTTGTATTACTTTGTCTATTGCCTTATTGGCCGAGTGGCCTTGACTCGTCATAATCATATCCGGACATCCTGAGTTAGTTTCTAGGGGTGTTTCGGATTTTTCGATACATATTATCCCGGGTTTGTGATCGATCACCAACACGCATTTGGCAAACGGTGTGATTAAAGTCAATAATTCTCTATTGTTTCAAAAACTTAATTTCAATGATGGCTTCGACGTTTGTCTATAATAAATTTAAAGAGATCGATGGAGAAGCGACTACCTGTTAAACAACTTTCGGAAAATGGGATCGTAATTTTGGATACTAATTTTGACTGCTGTGAATACAGATACAATAGAATTTTAATTGTTTGACGGATCTAGCATTAAACAGATGAAAGGTTAAAATATCTCGTGCTTCTCAGTGATTTGGACGGCATAATCAGACGCTCGTGTCGGTTGTTGTCGTAAGATATCAGTCGTTTAAACTTCTTTAAAGCTTGTTAAAAGTATAAAACGGCTAGAGAAAAGAATATGTCAAATCAAACACGAATAGACTAGTAAAAGCAAATTCATTAATTCATTAAATCGATAGTATTAGAGTTCACGAAAAATATAGCTATTTTATAAAAAAAAAACTTGTAACATTGTGAATGCAAAAAAGAAAAGAAAAAATAAATAAATAATATAATTGTTATTTTTAATAAATACATCAGCAATTTATACCGTAATTTTATTAAGGCTGCACGGATTGTATCCTAAGCAATGAAAAATTAAAAAAGATAGAGTGTGAGTTTGGATTGGCATTTACAGATTTCGGCCGCTCCTCTTAAATTTTTTGGAATTTTTGAAAAGAGTATTTTAGCGTGTGTGCCAAATACATGGTAATGTGTGTAATGTTTGTTTTCTTGATTTAATGTATCTTATGCAAAATAAAATAAAAAATAACACACTGATACAAAACAATATTCTCTCTATATCAACTATAAGTGTGCGAAATTTCATACTCCTCCGTCCGCGCAATTTTCGTAAGAAGGGGTACAAAATTTTAAAATATAGATTATTCAAAACTGAGTTATTTGTCACGTAGCTACTTATTTTTAGTTTTTAGGCATTATAAATATTTTATACAGTCCCGTCATGAAAATACCTTTTAGTATTTAAGTAAAACTATCCAACTTGTATTATTTAAGTTTTGATATTGCACAATACATCTAGGTGGACTTGCCAAGCCGGCACAACGTTTCTAACATTCGTTATCAGGTAGTTCACAATATAAGGAGCCTGCAGAAAGTAAACTTATGGTTAAAGATACTCGCGTCCGTTTACCCTTGAGACTCTACACGTGACGCCTGGGTTTTGCTACATAAATGAGTGACACTGTCCGAGTGGTAGAGCCACGCTGCGTTGCAGCACGAAATGGGCCAGCTCGCCCGGCGTAATACCGCCCTCTCACAGAATATCAGCGTGAAACAATGGCACTCGTTGCTGTTGTGTTTCGTCCGTTGAGTGTAAGTACCGGAAGCCCATCTCTCACCCCTCCCCCTCCCAATTCCTACTCCCTCCTCAAGATCCAACTCCTTCGTCAAGGCCGGCAACGCATCTGCGATTACTTTGGTTTTGCGGGTGTCCATGGGCGGCGGTGATTACTTTCCATCTTGTTACCCGCCTGCTCGTTCCTGTTAACATAGTCATCATCATCATCATCAGCTCATTTTATGTCTCCATTGCTGGGGCACAAGCCTTCCCTATGGATGGATAGGGAAAACGGGCCATAAACGACTACGCGGGCCCAGCGCGGATTGGTGGTTGTTAACGACTGCTAATGCAGCCAGGACCGACTGCTTTACGTGCCTTCCGAAGCAAGAAGGAGCTCGAGATGATAAACTTTTGGTGACCCATGCGATGACCAGCCTTTGTGAAAGTTGCTTAACCTCAGCACTCGCAGACCGGGCGCGTTAACCACTGCGCCATCGAGCTCCTCCCTTTTAACATAAAAATAACAAAGAATCTCGCAACAGCTTCGCTTGGACTGTTTCGAGTTGTACTTGGTTCCGTGTGCATGAGGGGGTTGATGTGTGCGTTGCTCGAGTGCGGTATGTATTAAGCTTACTTTCTGTGGTCTCCTTATTTTGTGGCTAGATTCAGATTGGGGGCATGCCCCGAGGAAGGTTTTGTACGTACGGCATGTGAAGCGAAATGCTAACAATTTGTACTGTTGAATAATCGGTGTAGTTTTGGCAAACGGTTTGCGCTCACAAAAAACTGTAGTCGGAGTTTGGATTGTATATTGCGCGAACGAACGAACCTCGCGCTGTCAACTGCGTATAAAATGTAACGTTATGATGACTTACTGACTACTTGAGTGACTGACTAACTTGTATTGAATAATAATAGTATTTAAATAATATATTTTAGTCCACATTGCATGCCGTGGCAATGGCAGCCTATAGGCTACGAAAACAATTTTGCTTGTATATGTGTTAATTTTGTTGGTTGTTGGTTTAATAAAATAAAATAAATAAAAATGACTGGCTAAAAAGCTTTTTTAATACAAAGTGTCATTTGTTTCATAAAATAAACGAATGATAATCTGAGTATATAATAATGAATACGTAAAGCGAAAACATCATGCTCCCTTTTAAGAACATTGAGTGCACGGAGGAGTGTGAGATTTTGTAAAGGCAATGTTTATATGAAGAAGGAGTCCCGTAAAATAAAATGTATGGACGGTAGATCGGGGTTACTTTCGAATCGAGTTTAACATTGATCACAGCTCCTGTTCTCTACAATTGTTTTTCACTATGGCATGAGTCTGGAGGGAATCGTCTAGAGACACCTAGAACGCTAGGGATATCCATATTTGCAGCTACTTTACCCACTAGCTTAGTGAGTGTTATAACACCTTTAAAAACAGTATATAGATGTACCCTAATTATGATACTTTTAAAGTTTCATTTACAACAACACACAAACGCCTGGTCGGTCTAAATGGGTTAAGGATAAATCCTATTGATTGCATTGCTATCCATTGATTGCAGCTATTTATAGCTGCAATCAATGTCACACTTATATCAAAGTAACCCCGTACCCCATTCTACTATATAGTATCAAAATTTTACGTATTACAGATATTTTTTGAAACGGTCGAATTTCGACCTAGTGCTCGAAGTTTAGAAGTGATGGTGGTGGTGGCGAAAGCTAGTTATAATTACTTTGTCAGGCAACTACATCTGAAAGAATAGAATAGAATAGAATAGAATAGAATAGAATAGAATAGAATAGAATAGAATAGAATAGAATAGAATAGAATAGAATAGAATAGAATAGAGTAGAATAGAATATAATAGAATAGAATAGAATATTTGCTAAGAATACTCACACGCACTACTAGTGGGCCAGGTAATACTATAGTAGACGGAGGATCAGGTCATCATGTATAAGTGCGTATTCGTACGAGCCCCATTTGTACGAAAACACATCCAAGGGCGCGTGACCTCATGGTTTGTGTGCACAGTTTTTTTTTAATAAAAAAATAAAAAATAATATAAAAAAAGTATTACAAATGGACCTACGATCTGGCAAAGGTTGCGGGTAGCCGCTAGATGCGAGCAGCACAAAACCGGTCGTTATGCAGATCCTTTGCGGAGGCGGAGGCTTTTGTCTAGCAATAGACGTCTTAAGGCTGAGATGATGATGTTGATTACAAATGCTAGCTTCAGAATGTAGGTATGTAGTTACGATCAAAAGTCACAGTCGCTTGTAGGTATGTCAGTAAGTAGTCAAGCTCGTTTTTGGAAAATGTGCATAGTAAGTACCTGTGTACACAGTTCAAATAAATAAGAAAATTTTATTACTCTTCGATAATTTTTCCACGTTTTGGTTTTATTAAAATTACGGTAATTACTACGCCTACTACCTACGCCATAAGGAATTAAATCATTCTGAAGAAACGTAAAGTAAAAAAACATTTTGCGAAATTATGATTGCTACGTTTGAACCCAACTAGAGCTAATGGCTTTTTAAATGCTAATCAATTATCAAGCTTCCAATTGAAAACCACCCTCAGGTTTCGTAAGTTTTCATAAGTAGTAGTAGTAAACGGCCTATAATTGTCCCAATGCTGGGCAAAGGCTTCCATCATTGAAATCAAGTCATCGCCACAGTTTCATAACGATTGTAGTGCTCTGGGTACCAAAGAACAATTGAATTCTATTGTGTCTGGGTCCGACGGCGGTCAACCCAATAAGTTTATGTCGAATTGGCTACTTACTGTTACGCAGCCGAGAGACACTTTTAACTGTTTTTAATGTAAATTCATTGCATTTTTATAATATCTCCTGTCTGCTGAAATACACGATTGTTTAAAAAAAAAAATTCCACATAATCAACATCTCCACTAAGCACACACTAGAGACAACCCTAATCTAAGAGTGCACTCTACTACCGACGCAACATTTTGTCATGGTTAAGTTGCTTCTACCTACTGTCCTTTATTTAGCACTGAAATGTGTTTATAATGCTTGAAATACTTTCAATTCCAAAAAGAGCGTTGCAACGAGATTTTACTATAACTTAAAATATAAAAATATACGCATAAGTTTAATGTCTGAACAATTTAACTTTATTTTTTATTTTTATCCTGATGTTTAGAACTATCAGCAAGGTCCGTGGTCACAGAAAGACTGACGTATTTTATAGTCTCGTGATTATTTTATTGACTCGCATACCGTATTTTATTTAAATCGGGTTCATTCCATCTTACGCAAGATGAGCTTACAGTATATATTTATCTCTTACTTATCATCATCCTAAAATACTTATATAATTATGTAGTCAAAAGCACTCGCACTTAATACTATAGTTTGAAATTTGTCACCTCAATCTTTATTTAAAAAAATCTTCTGTGCGTGTGTATGTTATTGTACTCTTTTTAAACGGCTGGACCGATTTGGATGAAATTTTCTGTGTGTGTTCAAGTGGATTCGAGAATGGTTTAAATCAACAATTGAACCCGGTAGGTGGCGCTGCTAGATGGGTCCATCGTGGGATACGGGTGTTCTTGAGCGGACGAATGATTTGTTTGTTTGGTTGTCATGGAAACGTTAACTGTCATAGCGGTATGAAGTCCGCCGGTCAGCTAGTTACTTTTCTCACAGAGATACGCCCAAAGTCTGGTAAATGAATCGTCGCAGCAAAACTCACTCAAAGGACTATAATTATATAGTCCTTTGAGTGAGTTTTGCTATATATGTATATATATATAAATATTAATAAATTTGTTTATATATATATAAACAAATGGCTAGAAGCAGTCTTTATCATCATCATCATTATCATTAGCCTATACTCGTCTACTGCTGGACATAGGCTTCTCCAAGTGCACCCCACTTAGTTGATATCATAAATTATGAACAATATTGGAAGCGGTTAAAAAGTCGCAGCCCTAGCTCGCTACTTGACAGTTTGATGATAAATGAGTCGTCGTGGTAAAACTCGCTCACAGGACTCACAGTTTACTGGGACAACTCGGACAACTGGGACTGTCCGCAAATGCTCGTACAGCCCTGGAGACGTGCTTGCTGCAGCCTATACTAGTCCACTGCTGGACATAGTCCTCTTCTATTGCACGACACTGAGCACGATCCGCGGCTACTCTCATCCAGCTCAGCTCTTGCCAGCCAACTCGCGAAGATACGAACTACGCTTGCTTCGCAGTGCTTAAAATATAGTCAAGGTATATAAACAGCTCTTTGAAGACTTAGCTTTTATTGAACATTGAAATTGTGTTTGTAGTGCTTGATATATTTATAATTTTAAAAAGAATAGTGCAAGCAGAATGTTACTGTTATTAGAAACAGAATAAAAAAACACAAAAGTTTATTATTTTTATAAAACGTCGCAGCCCTAGCGCGCTACTTGTCAGTTTTTTTTCTGTTAAATGAGTCGTCGCGGCAAAACTCGCTCAAAGGACTCACAGTTTACTGGGACAACGAAGTGGGCCAAGTGAGACGTACTTGCGGCAGCCCTGATCTACGAGGGCTCTCTGCGACGCAACACTGCGCTTGCTTAGCAGTGTTTCATTTAGTCTAGGAATGTTAAGCGCGTTGCAAACTAGCTTAAAAATAGTAGTATAGTTGATTAGTTAGTGTATAAAGAGAAATATTTTATTCTATTTCGCCTATTTTTGTAGAACAAGATTAAATTTTACTAGAAAATATCAGAGGGGCCTGAGCTGAGCGGGGGCTCAGCTCAGCTGTCAGAGCATTGGCCGGTCCAATGCACACAATATGTTGATTTGCACCTGCGACATATTCATAGCAGCGATCATATTGCTTATACTTATTATAAATAAATTATAAAAAAAAAACATATTTGAAAAGTTTGTAAATAAGCAAAAAAACGTAAGTAAACGTAAGTAACGCGTAAGCTTAAGACACTACGTAAGGTCGACGACCTAAAACTAAAAATACTTTTAACACCGAGCAAGTACTTAATAAGGAACCGATTAATTAGTTAATTTGGTGTAAATCAGAATAGCGACCGTCGTCGCCTGACGAGAATTAGCGGTCCGGACCGTAGTAGGAAGATTAGTTATGATTATGATTAGTAGGTTACTGGTTGATTTTTTCTAGTAAAATTTTATTTTTTTTCTAAATATAGCACTATAAATGCAAAATTTAAAAATAATAAAATTATTTTTGTAATAAAATTATATATTATACTAGCTGACCCGGCGGACTTCGTACCGCATTTTACTAAGCGCAAATGTTACTCAGCACTATTGTAGCATTCTAATGGTGAAAGAATTTTTTAAATCGGTCCAGTAGTTTTTGAGTTTATTCATTGCAAACATTCATACTTACGTACATACAAAAATACAAAGCTTTCCTCATTATAATATTAGTATAGATATAGATAATAAAATTAAATAAATAATAAAATTATATTTGTAGAGATAAAAATGGGTAAGTAAAGATAAGTATTGGGTACATACATTAAACATTTTACGCAAACTTTGTTGCCAGACTTCGAGATAGTATTGAGTAAAATCCATTAGCTGCAGTGGAACCCGCACCGGCTTTCAATTATGCTATCGTCGCTCTTTCCTCAATTGTAATTTATTAGCCGAAAATTTAGTTTGGTAAATTACCCGTATTAAAGGGTAAATCTCAATTTATACAAAGACAAAAGCTGCGTTTAGTTAAAAAAAAATACTTTATACCTTCAATTCGGTTTACCAAATTTGAATTTTACCAAACGGAAAGTAGCACGACAACTATATTGTACCCTTGTTATTATTTTGATGATATTTAAGTGAGAGTTTATAAAGGCACTAGGCTTACAAAGTGATAGCACAGTCTATCTAACCTCTTGTGGTGATAGTAAGTCTAGATAAATTTACACGGGGACCTCTGTCCAACATGACAACCTTTGACATACCGGGTCAGGTGCACTCTGTAGGCCACTGGGCGGCTAAACTTTCAATCGGCTCAAAAGCTAACGTGCTTTTGCCAACCCTAGTCTACTAAGGCACTTCACCTCACTACATAGTGCTTTTAGCGTCTGTCATAGCCATTTCAATAGTTGAAGTAGTAATGTTTTTAGTTGCGTGCGCCATAGGTATGTTGTTTAAAATGTTTAAATGAAAAAAAAAATAGATTAAACTGTAAGAAATAACCAAATAGTATAATAATAACTTTAAATATAGCTTGCTTATTTTTAATAGATTTTTAATATTTGGTAAAGTTTAAGATTACGTAGTTAACATACAGTAAGGCGCCATTGGTTTACAATGTAAGAGCTGATCAGTAGATAGTGTTGATAAATTTGTACGGTTTGGACAGAGCCACGTTGGTATAGTTGGAAGTGAGTCTGACCCGGTATATCAAAGGGTGCTCGTGAGAAGTTCAACCCTGCTCGTGAGAAATTTTTCAAAATCCAACAAAGGTTTTTTTACACAACCCTCAATTTGAGCGTCACCGCTGTCTCGTCAAAACGCAAACGGATTCACGTAGGAGCAAGGCGAGCATCACCACCGCCATCCAGCGCCGTGATAAATGAAAATATTACCGATATATATGTATTCCCGTCGGTAACGCGTGCCACTCCATACGCGGCAACGTTTTTGTGAGCGCCCGGGGGTCGGTTGCAAATTACATAATTTATCATGACTCTGCCCGGATAAAGGACTACTCTGGCTGTACCATGTTCACAGAGAGCCGGGTTTGGCCGCAGTACGGAGATCTAATGCTACACACATAAACTTTAACCGGTATGCACGGTTGCACGCACTCGGTTCAGCGTGTTCAACTGTTATTTATTATGGAGGAAGGATTTCACTCAACAATCATACTGGAGTGTTGTGTTTTAATAATACTGCAGTAAGTTACTTTAAAGCTATAATATTTTGTCATATAATAGTTTTTCTATTGATTTTACTGTCACCTATATAAATTAAGTAGACATCATAATTGCTGTAATAGAATAGCTAAATATATATCGCGTGTAGTTCTTTTCTCTGTACAGAATGATGAAAAGTTTTTCTCTGACTTCACATTTTGGCTGAAAATAAACTCATTATGTTAACATTAATTGTGTTTCGCTAGTTGGCGCTGAACCGTTCAAATACTTTTCTGACTCGCAGTATAGAATTTTTTATTGCAGACACTAGATAGGTAGCTACTTATTTTTTTGCCTACTGCTTGTACAGTCAATTATAGAATTTTTAAGCCAAAAAGTCACAATCTGTGCAGCCCTTAAAATACTACATTTAAGCTACAAAGATTTATACGTTACTTAGCATAGGTTATTTGGACACCTAATAATCTTACACATTTATTTCGTGCTTTAACATGATTTGTTGGTAAAGTTTCGTTTTTTATATAAAAACGTTCGTTATAAAAACGTTCGTTACAAGAACGTTTGTTATAAAAACGTTTTTTATATAAAAACGTTCGTTCGTTTTTAATATATGTTGCGTCTTAGCACGAGCAACAATCATTTGTTTTTATGTTCTTAACCGGAACATAAATTGGTCCTTCGAGCGTAAAATAAGGACCTCGCGCTTATAGGAACTTTTTTAGTTTCTCAAAACTCAGTGAGGTTCGATCAGTGACTTATAGTGACAGTAAACTGGGAGTGCAGTGCTATTGGAGTTGTTAATTTGTTGCGTCTTAGCAAAGTAGCACGAGCAAAAATCATTTGTTTTTATGTTCTTCACCGGAACAATATAAAAAGTGTGGTAGGCCCAAGTATGTATCATACTTTTATATACGACGTTACAAACTAATATTGTCCAGTAGTAGTGGCTAACACTTCGCTCAAGGAGTGTTTGCATAGCCTGAGACATTCTTAACGCTACGGTAAAAATCGGATTGAACGGTCAAAGGAGCAAAACCAATACGGCTCGGAGATCCATTTTCGTACTCGCTTTCCCTTTTACGCCTGTTCCGAGTTGGGTTCGAGTGAAAATTGGCACGTTTTTTTTTTACAAAAAGGTGACGGATTTACCACGCCAAGCTGTTAGAATAACTATCTATTTTGGTCTTAATTTTTTTTTATGTTACCATAAGAATTACAAATTCACGTACTGAGAGTTACATAAATCAAACTTAAAATTAATAAAGTTACTGACAAAAAATGCGGGTTGATCGGAAATCTTTGTAGCAGGTACGATGTGACTCGAACCGAGTGTAGTTTTCGTCGTCAGAGCATGCAAGCCTTCGATCAATAGCATTCATCGAAGTTGCAAACATAGATGCAGTTTTATATCAATTGTTTTTTGGTAACTAAGACAATTCAAATATTGACTGTATTTTATAATAGTTTGCCTACTTCTTAACTGATCTTTAGTATTTGTAAAAATATTATGATCGGATGTTAATGACGGTAGTTGTTGACATTGAATTGGCGCCTTTGGCTTTCAAAGTAAAAAGTAAATAGTGTTGAATAATTTCGGCGGATTGGTTAGAACCACGATAGCTCAATTGGAAGAGCACCTGACCCGGTATGTCAGAAGGGTGCAGGCTCAAATCCTGCTCGTGGAATTTTTTTCAACATTTGTGTTTTGACTGTATTCGTTTCCAAAACGATGCAAGACGCGGCAGAGCGTGAGCAAAAATCTCCACAACGACCGGTTTTGTGCTGCTGAAGAAGTACCTATACAACAAATTAATTTACAAACTATTATATACTTAAGCTTACGTAAGAGGTATTATGCAAAAATGTCTATAAATCATTGAAATGAAACACTAAACAAAGTCCTTATTCACTTACTAACCTGTGTCTGCAACGCCCAGCCTAAACCCTTTGGACCTAGAAATCTATAACTTTGCACAGAGGTTGCCTTTATTATTATGATTTATGATTATAGACTGGAATTCCCTCTGGATCACGTAGAATGTTTAGGCGGACGAAGATGACTTCGTCCGCCTAAACATTCGTCGAACCGCCGTATTTCAAAACGGCCCTGTTTTTGAAAACGGTTAGTCGTAATGTAATGCGGCGGATTATACAATCCGACTGCGACACATACCGCTGGCATGCAGCGTGAATCACAAACTACAAGAATAAACCAATGAGTCTTCTATGACCTCGGTAGCTCAGCGGTCAGAGCATTGGTTATCCGGTTATCCAAAGGTAGTGGGTTCGATTCGACTCGAGCTTCCTGAGGCTGGTTGATTTTTTCCAGTAAAATTTCATATCATACATATTATTTTATCCTGACATTTTGAACTCTATGCGGGGTCCATAATAACAGTGACACTAAGGTTCCCTGAAGTAACTTTGGAGATATCAATTCAGAAATCGCAAAAACATAATCATTAACTGCTTGCCGGGTTTGATTGATGTTTTTTACATTACAATAAAGAGCGGTAAATAGAAGCCCATCCAGCCTTATTAGAATCGCGGGAAAAGCAAGCAATTTCGACTGTCTTGTTCAAGTATACCCATAGAATGTTTTGTCCCGGAAAACTAAACGGAAGATTATTTGCGAACGCTATAAATTTCTCAAAGCCTTCCAGTTGTAGAGGCTGCGCTTTGCTTAGATCCCTTCTTTAAATTGCCTTTTTTACTTTCCGCACAATTAAACAAGAAGCTTCCTTAGCCGAGACAAATAATATATGTACGTACTTACTATGTGGAAGTAAATATTTTTCTATATTTTTTACTGAGATTTTTTTTTAAATTTCGTGTCATCTATACAACGTGAGGAGCTGGCGAACAGAACCGTATTAGTCCGTGAAAAGAAATTTTACACACTGACTAAAAAACTAATATCAATAATAATGGAGGTGATTAATAATCATGAAACAAAAAGGAATTAGCCTTAAAACGCCACGTTGGCCAGTGCGGCTTTGCGAGTTATATTCCTGGTCACGTTAGCCTGTGGTGAGAAGTATAGAAGCAATATTGTTATACTTCTCACCGCAGTTACCAGGTGGGACCACATGGAGGTGTGACACGGAACCGGTGTCTAATACGAAGACTAACTGGGTGTTTGATGCAATAATAGAGAGTTAAAGTTTGTAGGGAAATTTACTTTACGGTTCTACAAAGGTTTCTTATGTACTAGTCTATATCTAAGGTGCGGAGCGCACGCGCGCGCGTGCGTTCAGTCGCGGTCGGCCGAAAGCAAGTGGACGAGGCGATCCGCGGCCCGCCCGGCGCCAGCGGCTGCTGCGGTAGGGGCTGGAGGGGCGGCCGTCTTCCGTGCGTTCCCTCTCGTCCATAGATAAAGTTGGCGTAGACAACCGGTATAGCAAAGTTCTGCTGCTGAGTTTTGCAATTTATATAATTATATATAAATCACATATATAATTATATATAATAATAATCTTGTATGTGTTACTAATAAGACATAATAAACTTGTCATACAATTATAAATTTGAATACTTTTATCAGTGATGTCATGCGCGTCAGGCGCACACAAGTATCAGTGATCATAAATGTAAGTACACAAAGGTTACTAAATCACTAGGGCTGTGAATTGTTTATTTTGATGTGACATCATAATAGAACTCTTTAATATAAAATTGCATAATAAATAAGAGTGAATAATAATGTTTATGTAAATCTGCGTACAAAATCTAGATCGGATGCATTTTGGATATTTTCAATTTTACCACACCTTACTGTGTCACGTTGTACCTATACGACGATAAAGTCGATGATTGAAGAAACTTCATCCAGTATCATTTATTATATTATTTTTCGCCGGCATAACACAAAAAATGCAGTTACAAATAAAACTGACCACAATGTTTAGGTATACTGGGAATCGATCCCAGGACGTCTTTTAGCATTGAAAGACACACATCATTGAGAGCTCTCACTTTTATTTATGAAAGCAAAGCATTTTATTTCGATAAACGTTAAAAATCTATTATACTTACATATTTTTTATTTTAAGCAGTGTTTTGGCCATAGTAACATTTTAATATTTTTATTATTCCCGCTGCAATAATGCAAGGGCACTGCGTCACACACATCCTTTCCATATTCCATTTCCTTTCCCGCTCACTTCAGCATCGAATCAACGGTGTCTATGACGATCAGCGCCGTCGATGTTGGCAGCACTGTTTTTGTGATGGCAATACTGGCTGCCACAAAGAAGCAGACCATTTTATTTTTTTATACGTAGCACGGCAAATGACTCCAATTCACCTGATGTTAAGTGAATATGGATTCCAGATGCGACGACAACTGGTGCAGCGTGAAAACAACGCAGTATCAGTTATCCTCACTTTGCCGGCCCACAAGGTGCCTCTTCACGCCTCGTTTGAAGGACCCCATATCATAGGAAGGAGGGAAAACGTGTGCTGGCAAACTATTCCATGTTTTGGAGGTGCGACAAAAAAACGAGTCACCAAATTTCTTAGCGCTATTTCGCGCGATGGAATATTTGAGACAGTGAAGCGGTGACTCCGGAGAGCAGCACGTGTACTCCTATGGGTATGAGTGACGCAATATCTCTACGCAATTGCAGAGTTTCAAGAGTATTTGTGACTTCTGCGTTGCCGATAATGCGTACAGCGCGGCGCTGCAATAAGCATAGAATTAATAATAACCATATAATATAACCGTCGTTGCCACGACTGGTTCGCTTTACAACCCGCTACTAAAAAAATAAAGTGTTATAATGTTAGTGAAGTGAAGCTTGAAGATCACCATCCAGTCCGGCCCATAAAGGCCGTGCAGCCATCGATGCCGTGCGGCGCATTGCAGACTTGCTGTAATTGAGTGAGTTTTCCAACTTGCCGCTTTTCCCTTTGATTATCCAGGCGGCAGGAATCCCACCCAATTGTGTATTGCAGCAGTGCCCTTAGCCTCATATCGAATTTTTTAATTCTATACACCTAAATAGGATGCTCCCCGCATCATCAAACAGTGCAAGTAGAAATATGTAAAGGAAAAAGATATTGGGTTGACGCACGAACGAACCGGGATTGAGATCGCGCAATTCTTGACAGATACAGATGGAAATGGAAAACAAGGCTTTACTTATGGCAACTGATGTTGGATGACGTGGGGTAACTTGAGTTACAAGGCAATACTGAGAGGTAGATAAGCATACAATTACATACTTATTAAACATAAAGAATATAATTATAATCACAGAGGTCAGACAGTAGATAATAAAATAAAAAAATATATATTTTGTAAAAAAATCAATTCATATCATCATCATCATCATCATCATCATCATCATCATCATCATCATCATCATCATCTTAGCCAAAAGACGTCCACTGCTAGACAAAGGCTTCCTCCAAGGATCTCTACAACAACCGGTTTTGTGGTGCTCGCATCCAGCGGCTTCATATCATACTAGCTTACTAGCTGACCTGGCGGACTTCGTACCACATTATTTTTTTTTAATTATAGCCTATGTTACTCAACGCTAATGTAGCATTCTAATGGTGAAAGAATTGTTTAAATCGGTCCAGTAGAGTTTGAGTTTATTCGTTGCAAACATAGATACATAGATACATACATACATACATACATACATACATACATACATACATACATACATACATACATATGTACATACATACATACATACATACATACAAAGGTTTCCTCTTTATAATATTAGTATAGAAGTATAGATATAGATACGTAGCTGAAATTTGATATGACACAACAGTAATAGTGAGCCTACGGAAACATTGTGTTGTACCGAGATAAAAAGTCGATCCGTTATTCCATTTGACGTAAAGCATAAACAAACAAACATACTTTCACTTTTTTAATAGTAGTTTTATATTTAGCTTAATTTATATACTTATATAATATAACCTTATGAGCCATGATGAAGTTTATGATTTTCATCATCAACGAATGTCGTGTCGTCATTGTTGGGGCACGAGCCTTCTCTATGGATGGATAGAAGGAGTAGACCATAAACCACCACGCGGGCACAGTCCAGATTGGAGTTTTTAGTCACCTATCCGATGACCGGCCATTGGGAAAGTTGCTTAATCTCAGCAATCACAAACCGGGCGCGTTAACCACTGCGCCATCGAGCTCCTCTTTATGATATTACTATAAAAATATTGTTGTTTGGTTTCATCATGCAAAAATGCGACGCTGCAAACTGCGATGGAAGTAGGAAGGTAATACTTTGGAAGTTCAAAGAGTTTGAATTTTTAATACTGATAATTTTGTCTTTAAAAGTAGGTCGGCTACGTGAAAACGTCTTGGTGGCCAACTTGTTTGTTTCTACCTTATTTTTTTTGTAATTTATTATGCGACTAACATGAAATGCTACTTTTCCTTTCTGTTGTTTTACAAGTTTATAGCCATTGGGGTTACAACGTTTCGCTCCATTTTCAGTAGCTGCTACTCAAGAAGCTTAGTACGGTAAGATGTTTACTATGTTTTGTAGAATCGGAACCAAAACTATTGATATAGCTCATAGAATTAGTAAGCTGAAGTGGCAGTGGGCTGATCACCTTAGCTAATCAGAACTTATTATATTGTTTTCTAAAGTTTACGCGAACACTACACATTTAAATGAAACAACTTTTACGGATCTACTTGCGTTTATTTTACACATTGCTTTTTAATGTTTATCCTGACGCGTCTCAGAACTTAATAGCTAAGTAACAGCTGATTAATAGTAGATGTCATCATCATCATCATCATCTCAGCCAAAAAGACGTCTACTGCTGGACAAAGGCCTCCCTCAAGGATAATTAATTTTGAGGGGAATTTGCCATAATCGCCACGCTTGGCAGGCGGGTTGGCGATCGCAGTAAGGTGAGAATAATCACAGAGAGACCCTGCCACCCATCCTCTGGAATGCTCCCATAGTCGCCTTCTACGACACCCACGGGAAGAGATGGGGTGGTGCAATTCTTTACCCCCGGCACCACACGGGGTATAGTAGACGTAGTAGATGTATTCTGTAGTAGATGTATAGTAGATGTACGAGTATTCTGAATGTATTTTAAAATTAGATTTTACTGGCAAACTGTCTGTCAGATAGGTAACGCTCACCGCATCATATTGACTGTTTATTTCGCTTTCAGTATTTTAAAGAGCTTAAATAGTGAAAGCAAAATAAAGAGCGATACTCAAAACTAACGCCTCGGTGGGCAAAGGTCCTGGGTTCAATTCCCAGGTCGGGCAAAGTGTGTTACGGGTTTTTTGATGCATATCCTGGGTTTGTGGTCACCAACCCGCAATTGGCATTCTTGGTGTTAAGCCAATACCTACCAATTGTAGTGATGACTTGAATTCAATGAATAAGGCCTTTGCCCAGCCGTGGGACGGTATATAAGCTATTTACTTTACTTTACTTTTACTCAAACATAATAAACGTGGTAACAACCCCGTTAGTAATTACTCTTATTTTAAAGAGTTGTTTTATATTTTGACATAAGTACCTACACTAATTTGCAGTTGTTTATGTACCTCCTTGGTTGCATAACCATTGGATAGTTGGCACTAATGTCGCTCTAAAGCATTTCAAAAAATCAAAAAGCAGTGACAAAATTCAGCGCTTACGTCAGCCTTCCCGATAGCATAACGGTCAGTGCAGCCGCCCGGATTGCGGAAGACCCAGGTTCGATTCCTGGCTGGGTCAGATGAGCGTTTAATTTTTCACTGTATTTTACTTTATATAAATATTTAATTCAGCTTAAGTGTAGCAATTAACACTTAAAAAATAAAAGTAAAAATTTACCTCCTTGAACTGTCTTCTCTTTACATCTCTTACTTTATTACTTTTTGTCATATTTACCATGTTAATGCGAGTACTTCTACTTGCTATAGTGATTAAGATCCTGCCTGCAACATTGTTACGAGTTATGATCAAATATTTGTAAGTGGTGAGTGTATACTATAATCAGTTTTTATTCATTAACTCGTATTCAAACCTAAATCGTGATTTCTATGCTGTGTTACAAAAAAGTCTTCGACAATGTTATAGAACGATAAATCTTCGAGAGCCGTGACTCGTGACACAGTCACTCGACAGCAGTGCCCCCTACCATTTGTTTGCGTAGGATGTGTTTGCTAAAACAGCATTAATGCTAAGTGAGTAAAGAGCGAGGACCATTTTATAGTACAGTGGTGCATTCCAGTACCTTTAAACCTCTGGTAATAAAATAATAGAAATGCTTACGCGTAAGGTTTAGTCACAAATTTGTTGCATGTACCTTTGTCAGGGACTAATTATCGATCTAACGGGTGTTCATTAACAGGGCGCCTGAGCTTTACAATTAAATGTGTCGAAATATAGACTTAGACTTATTCAACACCAACGTACATATTATATTATGTACAGTGTTAAGCTACGGAGTAGTGTTTTTGGCATAATTAATGCACTTTGGAGGAGCTCGATGGCGTAGTGGTTAACGCGCCCGGTCTGCGAGTGCTGAGGTTAAGCAACATTCGCAAAGGCCGGTCATCGGATGGGTGAACAAAAATGTTTCATCTCGAGCTCCTCCGTGCTTCAGAAGGCACGTAAAGCCGTTGGTCCCGGCTGCATTCGCAGTCATTAACAACCACCAATCCGCACTGGGCCCGCGTGGTGGTTTATGGCCCGTTCTCCCTATCTATCCATAGGGAAGGCTCGTGCCCCAGCATTGGGGACATAGAATGAGCTGATAATGATGATACTTATAGATACATTTTAATAATTATTTATTGTTATTTGTTATGAAGTTAATATAATGTCTTGAGTGACTTAGCTAGATATTTTTATTTACACTTCAAAAAGTAGGATTAGAAGATACAATTTTTTTGTTAACAAGAAGACCTGCATATACTGTTATCTTTGCGCAATAAAATTACTTACTTATTTACTTCTTACGTATAAGTAAATAAAACAAAAAAAATTACGCCACAGTAGCGTAAAAATACTCATAGTAAGGCCTCTGAATCATTCTGGCGGCCAACTGCGATAGCCTTTAGCTCAGTATACATTTCTCAGAGAGATTGAAAGCCTCGGAAGAGAAAGTATCTGGGGATTTGTTTGATTCCGTAAACCACTATCCCTGCAATCAAAATATACCTACTACCATACCATTCTAGTATATTGGTACTTTATATTTGTAACCTACGTTATTTGAAAATGTTTACAATACCTACTTTCGTTATACCTTCCCTTACTACGAAGCTTGTACTGAGCCATCATCAGCTCATTTTAAGTCCCCACTGCTGGGGCACGAGCCTTCCCTATGGATGGATAGGGAGAACGGGCCATAAATCACCACGCGGGCCCAGTGCGGATTGGCGGTTGTTAACGACTGCTAATGTAGCCGGGACCAACGGCTTAACGTGCCTTCCGAAGCACGGAGGAGCTCGAGACGATACATTTTTGGTCACCCATCATGACCGGCCTTTGCGAAAGTTGCTTAACCTTAGCACTCGCAGACCGGGCGCGTTAACCACTACGCCATCGAGCTCCTCTTGTACTGAGTAGGGTGCTTAAATAGATAATTTAAGATACACTTTGTCTTACCTAATGATGAACGGCAATAAGTTTAACATTTTATTTATAATTGAAGGCAAAATGTTAAGTGTGTACGAGTACTTCGTCAAACTCTCCCTTAAACTTTCTAAAGCATATAAATATGAACAGTATATCCAGCTATCATTGGCATCGAAACTGAAAATCCTATCCATTCGATGTGTGTGTATAATACAACAACTCAACTCAACTTAGTTTAACAGTGCCGGTAGAGAGGCTTAAGATGGTATTACCACTTCGACAATAAAAAGCATTCAATAACTTTAATTTATTTATGGTTTCATTTAGAAGTTATTTGACAATCGATTGACGTTAACGAAGAGAATTTGTATCGCAATATTTTAATTCTCCTCGTTTTTCACTAGGAGGCGCTACTACAATACCATACGAATTTTCATTAGACACCCAGATGTAGTTAATTTGAAATAAGTGCCAGGCACTTAAGAAAATGTTCGGTAGGTCGGACATAAAAGCCTGCATGTTCCCTATCCAAAATATTAGTTTGAATATTAATTTAAAGTCTTCGATATTCAAGCATCGGCAGTTAAAAGTTTGGAGCGCCGAGACAGAGCACGAAGTATCGCGCGCTACTTTGCACTTCAACTCAAGTTTTAATCTGTTTTCGATAATAAAAGTCTATTAGAGGAGTACGCTTACAGACGCCTTCTTGTTTGTTTGGTTCCAGCGTCTCTTGGGCAAAGATAAACTTGAGGTGGGAAGTAATCATTGTATATAGGTAACGTAGAGCTAATCTAAGCGCTTTCTCCTACCTTTCACCGACAAGTACAGTGCAGATTTACATTTTATACTTGGTCATGTGCTTGGACGTTTTTCCTCCTCTTATTAAGGTTACCGCTACCCGATGTCCAAATAAACAAGGGGATCAAATTAAATTTTAATCAAATTATTTAACCCAATAATCTATGTTAATAAAACTTTATATGCATGCAGCAGAAATGTAAATAGTTAAAAAAATTAAAAGCAAAAAACCTTTTTAGAAAACAAGCTTTTATTGAACTGCGCTAAAAAGAGAAAAATAAACTTTTACTTTAAAACTTTTACTATCAACTTATAACGTCCTTACACCTTTTATTTATTTATTTATTTATTTCATTGTCATGCAAGTTTTATATGATACAAAAGGTTATCGCTAGATTTAAGTACTCGTATTTATAAAATGTTCAAAATGATTTTTAAAGCAAATTTTGTTTAATGACGGTAGTTGTTGACATTGAATGGGCGCCTTTGGCTTACAAAGTAAAAAGTGTTGAATAATTTCGGCGGGCTGATTAGAACCACGATAGCTCAATTGGAGGAGCACCTGACCCGGAATGTCAGAGGGGTGCAGGTTCAAATCCTGCTCGTGGAAATTCAAATTCAAATTCAAATTCAAAATCATTTATTCAGTTTAGGCTACAAATAGCTCTTATGAATGTCATTATGCCATCGGTTCGTAAGTCTACTCTGGGCGGGAGAACTTGTACTGAGAAGAACCGGCAAGAAACTCAGCAAGTGTCAAATTTTTTCAACATTTGTGTTTTTGTACTCGTATTTACTTAGATTGAAAATTTTAATAGTCAAAATCAATCACATCAAGTTATTTAATTTACTTGATTATCTACACAAGTAAATCTCGTGACAAGCTTTTATATCATATAAATTGTGTAATGACGTTATAAATTGATAGTAAAAATTTTAAAGTAAAAGTTTATTGTTTTTTAAAAAGGTTTTTTACTTTTTATTTTTTATTTTTTAGTTATCGCTGGACACGTTTCAAAAACTTAGTCCACCATATTGGATTTAGAGTAAAGTTACATTATTTTTCGATTTATTCTCAGCAAGCCCTTTCATTTGATACCCATATTGTAGGAATGCATTAAAAAGAATTAGTCCGCCATCTTGGGTATGCCGCCATGTTGGATTTAGAATGACATATCACAGTTAACCATGCATTGTCATTCAAACTGAATGTGTATACAAAATTTCAGCTCAATCTGTTAAAGAGATATCTGCTTCAAAATTGAGTTTCAAGCTTTAGAAGTCCGCCATATTGGATTTAGAGTGACGTCACTTTATTTTTCAAGTTATTCTCAGCAAGCCCTTTTATTTGATACCCATATTGTAGGAATGCATTTAAAATAATTAGTAAGCTATCTTGGGTGTGCCGCCATCTTGGATTTCGAATTACGTCACACAATTAAACGTTCATTGTCATCCGAACTGAACATGTATACAAAATTTTAGCTCAATCGGTTGAAGATGTCTGCTTCAAAATTGAGTTGCAAGATTCCACCCGAACAAGCTTACATACATACATACATTGCAGGTTAAATAAAAGCTTGTAATAATTAGTAAAAATAATTTACAAAAAGTTTCATCTTTATCATCTTAGCCGAAAGACGTCCAAAGCTGGATAAAGGCCTCCCCAAATGACGGAATCTCCTCGGCGAACGGGTTTTGTGCGTTTATTAAACTGTATTTCATCATCATCATCATCATCATCATCATCAGCCTAAACTAGCCTGTATTTATTATATGCGATTTAATTTATTGTAAGTTTACTATTAAGTAATTAGTTTTTTAGATCTCCGTATTTCCTGTAGCCTAAAAAAATCATGGAAATTTAAAATACTTTAAATTGGTTTACTTTAAATAAAATTTAAGCTTAAAATGTTTGCATAGGACCCCGAAATGTACCTATTATAGGCACTTAACGCAAAGAAATATCTAGTCCGTTTAAAGTCATGCATCCGTAGTTTACTTTAGCAAGCCGTAAATCAGTAAAGCGTGGTAAGTCGACTTAACTAACTGCCGACAGCCGTTGTGGTGCGGTCGGCTCCGCGACCTCTGCCCTGTTACGCCTTAGTGTCTTCCGGCTGATTTATATATCACCGTCACAAGGAAATAAATTACAATTTGAGAATAATTTGGAGTTTAGAAAACGATGAATCAAGTTTTTCTTTGCCGGAATCGCGGACGTAATGAATTTTGATTAGGTATGTAGAGACGGTTTTGGCAGCTCTTATTGAGTGTTCAGCTGAGACTGAATGATAGGTAAAAATATATTATGACCTGAGAGGCTGCGATGAGTTGGTTTTTATCATATTTTAATACAATCAGCTCCATGGTACAGATAAATCATGTGTTGTTGTGTGTGTTGCCAAATTTATACCATCCATCTTTACAGAGGAAGAAGAGTAAAAACAGGCTTTACTGAGACAAGATAAGATAAGATAATGTTTAATGTGTTAGGTTGAATTCATCCACTACTCACCAAACATGGTGATACATTTAACTTTTTATTTTTGTGTGCTAATTGCTGCACTGAAGTTGAATTAAATATATTTAAAATACAGTGAAAGTGAACCTTCACGGTAGCATAATGGTTAGTGCAGCCGCCCGGATTGCGAAAGACCCAGTTTCGATTCCTGGCTGGGTCGGGTAGGCATTTAATTTTTCACTGTATTTTATAAATATTTATAGCGGTACATACCTTCTCGATATGTACCACCATAAATATAAGAAATACAAGGTGATACAGTGCAAACTCAGTGCAAAGACAGCGAAATTTTCAAAGAAGTACTCAAATTAAACCTTAAATCAATTTATGTATATTTAATATATATATATTGTTGTTTGTTGTTGTTGGTTGTCCTAATAAATATGTAAAATAAATAAATAACAAATATGTAACATACAGAAATCTACCTAGGAGCAAGGGGCTTGTTGTAGCAGGGGTAAGTAGTAACAGGGCTTTTTCACTAGGAATTTAAACTTTTTTAACGTATTTCTACGACTGAATCTTACCGTTATACCGCGCCGCGTTACGACATCACAGCAAGTGTCGCGCCAGGCGGCGCAGTTAGTGGATGTGCACAAGTGCTTTATTTTTGCCAGGTAACGTATTATTTTACTTTCGTAAATTTTTGGTTACATTTACAATTATCGACTAATTGGAGCTTTCTGTATTTTATTTGGTGTTAAAATTTATCTATTTATGATGTTGTGTCACAGTTTTCGAGATTACTAAGTTGATTAAATAGTTATTGTGATAAATATTAAGAACTATACCTTGGGGTTAATTGTAACAAAATCTTGGGGTTTGTTGTAACATGTTATAACTTGCCCCCATATTGCTGTATGTTAAGGTTATTATTTATAATGTAATTTACCTAATTTGTTTTGTTTTAGAATGAGAGAGTATAAATAAGAGAAAGTCGGAGCGGGCAACACAAAGCCAGGATAGCCTTAAGTATGCCGAAATATATTTTGAATTACTTCCTATGGAAGTAAGGAAACTAGCTTACCAATGTGCTGTGCAACTTGGTGCTAAAAATATTCCTCTTTCTTACATCAAAATAAGAGTGCTGGTCCTGACTGGTTCCAAAATTTAATGCGCAGAAATTCTCACCTGTCTATGAGTACTCCCGAATTTGTTGATTATATAAAAAGTATGTTAGGAATTGTTAAGATTATATAATACAGTTAAGAATAAAATATTTTTTGTTGAAAACAAAAGCAAAGTCATTCAATTTGTGAAAAAAATAAATTATTAATGGTGTTAATTTCGTTTTTATTATTGTTACTATTTGCCCCAATGGATGTTACAACAAACCCCAAGCACGGGGTAAGTTGTAACACCTCCCTTTTTTAATAAAAAAATTAATAGTGAAAGAATTACCCTGGGATTTGATATTTTTTCAATTTGACTTAATAGAAGAATAGTTGGAGCATCAATCAATGTTTAGTTGGCAGTAATTTAAACAATACATCTCAAGATATATTAATTTTATCAAAAATTTTTACAACAAGCCCCTCGCTCCCCTACTAACATAATCAATTGAAACACATAACGGAAATAAAACACAATCCCATAATAAATTGTGATAATAATATAACCTGAGCTGAATATCGAGCGTTTCACCACTTTCCAGGAAATATCATCCTTAAGGTAAATTGTAACTTTCAGGCACAGTGGAGAAAAAAGCAAAGCGAATTTAATTTTTATTTATATTAATTTGACCTCCAACTCACCTGACGATAAGGCCCAAAATGGAAGCGCACTTTACTCAGAACCCTCATTGCTGAGGCACTGGCCTGGAACACAACAATGCTACAACAAGCCGGTGGTAGCTAGCCAGGTGGGACAAAATCTCCCCTCCGGGAATCGAACCCGGGAGCTCTGGGTCTGAGACTGGTGGGCTTAACCACTAGACCATAGCGGCTGTATTGTTAGAGAGAGAGCGCTGTTGGCTGCCAATGGCCTTTCCAGCGTAACTGGACGGTTTGTTGGCGGCGAGAAACTGAAAGGGTTTCTCAAATCGTGTGATCGTAACACCCTCAGAGGGTTTCTAGAAGGGATGGTATCACACAAGCGTGTCAACTTCCTACTAGATTTTTCGAGGCATACGGATCGAATCGAATGAACATTTATACAAAGCTTGCTGGCATGGCTCGGATATACGGTTTCCTGTAAACCGTCTTAACAGAAATTCCTTTGCATCCTTACGTAAGTGGAATGACCAACTTCCTTACAATAGATTTCTTGAAAATACCAGTCCAGCTGAGTTATTGTAGTGAGCTCGGTGGATAAGAGCTGGCGCTCGCAAGCTTATTATTACCGAAAAAAGCAACCTGTTGTTAATTGTACAATTGCAACGCGACTGATAGTTGCGGTTGATAATTGGTACTACGGACACAAATCGCTCTATGATCGCTCACTTAGTACATTTGCGATTAAAACGTAGATATGTAATAGTTTACATACATTGAGCCAATTATATTGATTAATACCAATTTATCAACCGCAACTAAGTCGCGTTGCAATTGTACAGTTAACAACTATGGTTGCTTTTTTTGGTAATAAGCCTGCTGGACTATAAAAGGTCTTGGAATAGAGTTTTTCTGACGCAAGTGTTTTTTTCAGTTGTGATACAGATATTGAGAATGAAGAGTAAGAGTAAGAGTAAGAGTAAGAGCTATATTATAGTTTGCTTCAACTGTATTTGTACTGTTTAGTAAATAAAATGTAACAACAATTATTATAGTATTTTATTAGACAAAAAGGAAGGGCGAATTGAATCATCTCATCATCATCAGCTTTGTAAGTACAAAGAAATGAATGAACATTCATCCTTTAATCCCTGTTCTTGTACTAGGAGAAAAGAATAGAATAAAAAAATTAGAGCAGTCGTTAACACCCACTACCTAGCATTGGTCTAACGTGGTTGTTTGTAAAGCTTTGGCTGTGTCCCTATGTTTTGCTATTTTTCATAAATTAATTATTAAAAAAGATATGAACCTGTAAAAACCTTAATAATTAGCCAGATTTTTGCTGTGTTTAGACATCCAGCAAACAAATTTGACGAGATTATATAAAAAAAGCAAAACATAGGGACACAGCCAAAGCCTATATAAAATTTTTAATGAAAAAAGTGATTAAATCGGTCCAGTTTTGAAGGAGGAATTATGGGACTACGAAACGTTGATTTTGTCTACTTTCATATAATCAGTCGACCTTAGTATTTCCTCTTAACTTTGTTTATGGTTTGCGAGCCTCGAGACAGGTTAGGAGTTAACTTCTACTAACTTGATTTGCGAGCCGCATTTCTCGTGCCCCACCGCACACCCACCTCAAAAATCTCGTTAAAACTTACAAAGTTACCTAGCATCAACAAACTTTTATGCTGAATCAAAATTGATAAGAAATAAACAGAATGGTAATAAAGTATCGTCGCGTACTTTGAGAAGGGTCTATGTTTTTGTTGGTATAACTAAAACAATCTGTTCAAACGACAAATATTACTCAATACTCTTTCATAAGCAAAAAGGTATTTTTCTGTTTAATTTTCGGTGAACGGAACGTGCCTGTTTATAAAAGAATGACGACGGTAACAATTAAAAAGCGATTTTTTAAACGACCATCACGCCCTTTGAAATTAATTTTTCATACGCTTCCCGTATAAACTATTCCAATAACAATATAACAACGAGCAGTGCTGGTGCTCGAGTCCTTTCAGTCCTAGCTCCTAATCTTAAAGACTGTTCTAATTTTGGTAAAGCCACGAGACTTCGACTTTAATGAGTTCTGAGTACTGAGTTTCAAGTTCTGATAGGTGACCGAATTTGTTAACTTTTAAGATGAGACACCTGAATGTGTAACCGGTACGTTTGCTGCTGCTTTATCGAGCTCTTTCATATTTTTTTATAGACCTTACGACCTATTTCTCAAAGTTTTGCGTATCGTAATAAACCACCCTAGTGCCCTCAACGAGATGGCGATGCATGTGGCTAACGACGGCCATCTTGCGACAGCATCTGGTTGCAATGGCGTTCCGTGTCATCAGAAACACGAACCATTTATTACCTATAAAGGTTACGTCCGGGTTTTCACTGTGAATTTTATTGAGCATTTAATCGTATGTCGCGTGTAAAGTCGCAAGTCGTAGGCCATTATATAGACTGTTTGTTTTTCGTAAGAACTGTAAAAAGTAAAATAATTGAAATATGCCAAGAATACCTAATCTAGAGAGATCTTTAGACACAGAAGTCCCGGGTTCGATCTCCAGCGGGGGGTACATGTTTGTGTACTCAGTTTGGTTGGTGGTATGGCTTATTAGTCTGCCTGGCTAGCTACCACCATCTTATCTAAAGTTGAGGTTTCCGGATAAAGTGAGCTTCCACCTTCGACCTTATAATCACTTAACATCAGGGGTGATAATGGCTAAGTGCTAACAAGTAAGATAATTAACAAAAAAAAACAAATATATAAATATTTGTGAACAGATTAAGCTCATTTATAGCTATTTAAATATCAAAACTCTAAAAGTACCATAGGTCGAGGATATCGGTAAGAAAGGATAAAGGGGGATCTCGCTTCTTGTCGTTTGTTGTCTCGAGCCAGTGACAAAGAAAATAATAGGAGTACTAGATTTTTAGAGTCTAGGCCCTCCCTAGTCAGTTACTTAGAAGTAAGTTTTTCTAGTTGATTAAGACATAACTTTGCCTAGTTTAGAAAAGTGTATCTGCTCCTTCCTAGCAAAAATAATAAATTAGTTTAACTACTTGGCACTTAGTTTATTCAGTAGGGCGTTTTCGGTTTTCAAGTTGTTGAGTAGTAAGATGTCCCTTAAGTGGCTCTCAAACTTGTGTTACCAACTTGAATAAGTTTCGTTATCCTGAGTGCAAAAACAGCAATTTATCTTTACTTTAATTACGTAATTGTTTTAATAAAAAATAGTACTTAGATACTTTTTTGTGAAATATATATTTTTCATCAACATCATTATTATCATCACCACCAGAAGCCTCTCCAAGTACATGCCTTTAAGCATGATCCACGGCTACTTCCATCCAGCTTTTGCCCTTGCGAAGCTTATCAGCCTAAATCATCATCAGCCGATATTAGTCCACTGCTGGACATAGGCCTTTCCAAGTGCACGCCACTGAAAAGAAAAGAAAAGAAAAGAAAAGTAAAGAAAAGAAAAGAAAAGAAAAGAAAAGAAAAGAAAAGAAAAGAAAAGAAAAGAAAAGAAAAGAAAAGAAAAGAAAAGAAAAGAAAAGAAAAGAAAAGAAAAGTAAAGAAAAGAAAAGTAAAGAAACGAAAAAAAAAAAGAAAGCTTATTTGCAGTAACCATTATATTCTTGTTCGCAACTAGATACTGGTAGTAACCATGTAGTGTAGGTATACGATAAAACTTCTGGATATTGTATAGTATCGTATAAATATTATTTAACGGCTACAAAACAGGTAACTACTGTTTAAAAAAAATACTTTTTAAAAAGAAGCTTTTATTACTTGTTAATAAAAAAAAACTAAAAAGTTAAAAATAATTTAAGCATAATAATAAGATTTTTTTTTATATTTAAAAGCGTGTTACATTGTGATTACAAAAGAAAAATAATGAAGGTGTAATATACTAAATGTTCTTTAATGTTCCATCAAATCTTCATAATATAATGCTTCTATAAATAAAATAGACCCATGTTTTGATCGTCAGCAATAAGCTGACTTAACTTTATTTGTAGACGAAAATGAACTGTAGGCGTTACTATTTTCGGACTGGACAAATCTCTTAGAACTTTAATGTATAGAAGAACATGTCATGTTGTCACAAGTCTATATTTATATAATACTCGCTTTTGTTCGCGGCTTTGCTCACGTGGGCTACACGACTTGTGTTTATTCGTAATAAAAGCCAACATAATAAAAGTAAATATCATAAGGGTATAAGTAAAAAGTGTCTAACACAAAACAACTTAATAAAGATCACTCTGTATAAGTAATTTGGTGCCGTTTTGCAACTTCCTGTACAAATTGTCATCCCCTACTTAAGGGATCATTTTCCGAAAATCCTGAAACACTTTACAATTTCTTACCAGGCCAAATACCGAAAATTAAAGAATGACAGATTTCCATACAACTTTTCAAGTTTATTTCACCTCTCTAGGGGAGATTTTTCGAAAAATGCTTAAACACGTCATTCTTTATTTTTATCGAAAAATCTATCATCATCATCATCATCATCTCATCCAAAAGAGGTCCACTGCTGGACAAAGGCCTCCCCCACGGATCTCCATGAGGGGTATTTGCCGTAATCGCCACGCTTGGCAGGCGGGTTGGCGATCGCAGTTGATTAAGAGTAACCTCAGAGAGATGCTGCTGCCCATCCTCTGGAATGATCACTTAGTCGGCTTTTACGACACCCTCGGGAAGATCTATAGAAAAAATCTAAATCTATAGATCGATTAAATTATTCATTTTGATTGTTATTTCTTAAAAATAACGATTTCCCCCAAAAAAACTTCTTCCCTTTTTTACTCTTTTAAAATAAAATAAACAAAATTCCTGAGACACGTCATTCTTTATTTCTTATCAAGAAGCCAAATACCAATTTTCATGTATTTTACTTCAAAACTGACGGACTTTCATACAAACTTTCACCCTCTATTTGACCCCCTTAGGGTGTGATTTTCGTAAAATCCTTTCTTAGTGGCTGGTTACGTCATTCAATTTACCCACAGTCCAAATTTTATCTGATTAGCTTTAGCGGTTTAGGCTCGGCGATGATGAATCAGTCAGGCCAAGTCATTATATGTATATAGATTACTCTGGAGATTGCTTACAGGGAATTACAGAAACACTAGTTTAACAACAAGACCATACAGGTAGGTACGTTATTGACTAACGAATTATATCACATTATGATTGTACTTGGTTATGTACTTATTATAAGGTGGACCGACGATCTGGTGAAGATCGCGGGAAGCCGCTGGATGCGAGCCGCACAAAACCGGTCGTTGTGGAGATCCTCTGGAGAGGCCTTTGTCCAGCAGTGGACGTCTTTTGGATGAGATGAGATGCACTTATCTGGTATCTGGTAGTAAATACGTTCCCACCATATATAACTAATAGTGAAATTGGATATTCATAATTTTCTGTAACAAACTAAAAGCTACTTTAATTTTAATGAAAAAGTAACAATGTTCAGGAACTATGCAAAACACAGCGCAAGAACATTGAGAATACATAATTAATTCTAATTTAAATACAAGTCGCCTCGATGGCGGAGTGGTGAGAGCGATCGGCTTAAAATCCAATGGTTGATGCAGGACGGGCATTCATAAGGAAGGCTCGTGCCCCAGCAGTGGGGACATAAAAATGAGCTGATGATGAATATCGTTAGCACTTGAGCTGCCACTTTATAAGAGTGCAATCGTTGTGTCATAAAATCTTTCATATTGTAGCACCAATGAAGTGTAAGAAAGATGTGGCATTGAAATACATTTTTTTTTCGGTAAGTGTTTCTGTTTTTCTTTTGTCATCATCATCATCTGTTAGTCTCATTGCTGGGCACAGGCCTTCTAACATAAAAGATAGCACATCTTGAGAAAGGGCTAAAACCCACAAAGGTTAACTCAATATGTATGGGTAGCTTTGATTAATTATACTAGATTCCCGATAAGCGCTACAAAAACAATCTGAGAAATTAAGCCGCAAATAATCTTCTGTGGTCTTATTTCAAATTAGGAAGGTCAATTACACTATTAAGTATTAATATTAATAATTTGATCGTTATCGAAATTTAAGATTTATAATAAGCTGTTGAGGACATAGAACCTTTTTAACAATATGTAAGTAATAAACCTCCGGAGCCTAGTGGCTTGCACGCCGAACTTTATATGGTGGCGCGCTTAGAACGCGGTCTGGGGTGATTCGGTTCCCGGTTGGGTCGATGTCGAAACTAACTTTTCGATATTGTATCGGGTCTGAGTGGTTCATTCTGATTTAACACTTTAACAGCCGATCACGTACTGGATACGGGTGGGTGGAATAATCTCAGGACGCTGATCACGCCTTTGTATCGACATTGACTTTCTTAGCGTTTGTTTTAAAATGACGTCCGTGGTACGTGATTTGCATGTAACACCGGTGTAATGAATAAAAAAATAGATGTATTACAAACAGTTTTTATTTTATAAATCTTACAATATCGGCAAAAATTGCCGGCGTACCAGGAAAAGCGCGCTTTAAAATAGTCGGCTGTTAAAGTGTTAAATAAAACGAGTGATTTAACTACTCACCGTTGGATCAGAACAATGTATGTGATGTTATCTAATATTTGTTTATTATTTATTATTAATAAATTTCATACGTCGATGTATAATTGAGTAAACGCGGCCACTTTCGTGATATATTTTTGTACCGGATCTTAATCTGGTACTAATATTAATCGAAGATTGGTAAGTTCTAAAGACTGCATTATACGAAAACTACTGCCTAAAGTGCTTTTCGAATCTCAGATAACAGGGATGTTTCGTCCCCACATCCTTTAAACCAACTTTTCAAAAGTTGTTAAACACTAGTTAAACAACAAGACCATACAGGTAGGTAGGTACCTATAAGTAGGTACTGGAAAATAAACTTTGGTTTTCATTGAAATTCATGATTCAACTAAGCTTCAGTTCAGAACGAAGGAATAGTTCAGGACGATGTTGCGCTAATGAAAAGACTCCAAAATTATTATCGTAATTTTAGAATGAAATCAGTTACAGTTAGAATAAATTGTTAAGTTTACTTGACAAGTTGATGACTGAGCCCAAATTGAAAGTGACGCTGATATTAATTTTATCAAACCCCCAGCTCGATTAATATGTGGCTGCTGGCTGGCCCACAAGCGAAAGGGTTTGATTGTTACAATGAAAGGGCCAAAGTATTTCTCTTAATAAATTTTATCCGAGGATCATGATTTGTTTTAATTACCTTCTATCCCGTTTAAATTGATTTCTGATTGGTTCAATATTGAAGTTGGACTGTTGCTGACGTTATTCTATTTGCAAAGTTTATGAAAAACTTTTATTATATTTTATTCTTTTCGATCGTTCTGAAATTTTAATCTTTTGCTTTTATAACAGCTATGGTAGCTTTTGATTGCTATTATATGTTTATATTTTTAAGCAACTCTATCTACTAATAAACGTTTGTTTGTGTCAAACACTAATATAAACATGTACCAAATAACGTACCCACCTACCACTATTTACATAATTATGTAAATGATGATGATGATATCATCATCTCTCTCTATACAATTTGTAAAAAAACCCTATTCGATCCCAAAGGGGTACATAGGCATACAAATAACAATAACAAAAAAATAAACAAATGTTATTCATGAAAATAAAAAAAATATCGTAATTTACAACGCAAGCTTTTTGTATAGAAATTGCTCAATTGCTCAAGCTAATATTATAAATTTGACCACACTTTCCATCAATAGCGGCGGCGCCAAAGGTCCTACCTACCGAAGTGCCGACAAAAGCATTGCCATGTAAGTTTTGTCATTTAACAAAATTTTTATAGGGGTAAATTTTTTTGACTTATTTAAAAAAAAATGATTACGTAAATAGAACTGAATCTTGATACCTAATAACACCTTAACGGATCGGACAGGGCTTTTATTACATATTGAATGTCTTTTACATATAATTCCTCAATGTGGGTGTATGCCACTGTACTCCTCTTTAACTGCTGGACCGAATAAAATATTTTATGGTGTGTATTTGAGTGGGTCTCTGAATAGTTTCGTTTTATAATTAAACCCGGTAGGCGGATCTATATAGGAGCCAATCTAGAAGTAGTTTAAAGGTTGATTGTATGTAGCAAGTTCATTAAAATAACATATTATTGCACTTGTGCTGTTCTATCGAATTGTGGTTGCGTTAAAGCTTCCATAAATAATTTAACCGCCTCTGTGGTCTCATAGTTGAGACCACCGGTCTCAGACTCAGAGACCCGGGTTTAATTCCCGGTACATGTTTGTGAACCCGATTTGGTTGGGGGTAGAGAGGAGCTCGATGGCGCAGTTGTTAACGCGCCCGGTTTGCGAGTGCTGAGGTTAAGCAACTTTTTCAAAGGCCGGTCATTGGATGGGTGACTAAAAATTTATCATCTCGAGCTCCTCCGTGCTTCGGAAGGCACGTTAAGCCGTTGGTCCCGGCTGTATTAGCAGTCGTTGACAACCACCAATCCGCACTGGGCCCGCGTGGTGGTTTATGGCCCGTTCTCCCTATCCATCCATAGGGAAGGCTCGTTCTCCAGAAGTGGGGACATAAAATGAGCTGATGATGTGATGATGATGAGGGCTTTTTTGTCCGCCTGGCTAGATACTACCATCTTATCTAAATATGACACTATAACATCAAAGTAGTAACATTATTGTGTAACTTTCAGTAGTTGATGATTCCGGGTTGATTTCCTCCTTCGTTAGGTCAGATGAAGGCCAAATTCTTGCACGAAAAAAAATAAAAAAGAAATAAACCACATAGTACATAGTATGTAGGACATATATGTACCTACGTAAGATAAAAGCTTTCGTTTCCTTTTTCGTTTCAAAATTGAAAGAAAACTTTGACTTAATTTTGAAGGAGCTCGTAATTTACATTTATAATTAATTATGCAGAACGACAGCAAACGGTGCCGTTAATAAGGTCGTACTCTAATTTATTTAGCAACGCCATTTTGTGCTTATTGCTTGCCGTGTTTGGTAAAATTCAAAGTCAAGCTGTTCTATGTTGGTCTCGATATAAAACTGCAATGACAGCTAATCTTATTCCTGGTAACCGGCATTCCTAATGTTTTTTATATAGTTGATGAATTAGTCAATAATTTATTGTACCTATTGTGTAATATATTTTATGATTTCATTTTAATTTTTTTATTGATATTTTAAATAAAATAAATAAATTGAATTGAATTAATTTGAGTTCTTGTTAACCGTCTCTGTGGCCTACAGTAAACTAATTACCTAGCCTATATGCTGTCCCACTGCTGGACACAGTCCTCTATCATTGAATTCTTATGATGAGATGCTACAGGTACCATGAAGTCCTTCATGCTTACTACATCTCATCATATTGCTTTGGGCCCTCCTCTTGGTTTTAACCTGGATAGAGGGGCAACTAATACAGCCTAAAATCTGTAAATTCATACTATATCTGTAATAAATCCAGAGACAATTCTTCTAATCAAAATACATCAATGTAAAACAATGTTGCGTGATGGCAGAAATAGGTATAATGGCAATCGCCATTTTGTCGGTTTCTAAACAGAATACTATGCAAAACTTTATTTTTTATTTTTGTACTAAACGCTTACCCTTATACAAACAAACTAAGTACATCATCATCATCATCATCATCATCTCATTTTTGTCCCCACTGCTGGGGCACGAGCCTTCCCTATGGATGGATAGGGAGAACGGGCCATGTACCACCACGCGGGCCCAGTGCGGATTGGTGGTTGTTAACGACTGCTAATGCAGCCGGGACCAACGGCTTAACGTGCCTTCCGAAGCACGGAGGAGCTCGAGATGATAAATTTTTGGTCACCCATCCGATGACCGGCCTTTGCGAAAGTTGCTTAACCTCAGCACTCGCAGACCGGACGCGTTAACCACTGCGCCATCGAGCTCCTCACTAAGTACATATAAGCTAGTAATTTATAGTTATTCAGTGTTTTGTTTTGGTCAATCAAATATAATATAATTAGAATCTTATGAAGGTAGACAAAACACTGCGTAGCTTTTTCAGGCTTTTTTAATTTAACCTTTTTCGTTTCACTGGTGGGCAAAGGTCCCTCACTAATCTCTTATATGTATAGATGTCGAGATCGTCTCTCAAATGCTTTTTTGATCGACCCCTCCGTTCGTCCAGGTATCCAAACAGTAGCCAATTTCCAAGATTATCGTAAAAAAGTTACTCTTCTGTGTGCCAATTAAATGGATATTGTTCGGTGCGCGTAGAAAAGCCAAAAAAGTTGAGAAAATAGAAATCATTTTGTATAACAAACTTTATTTCGTTGATTTTCTTATGTACACAGCCCGTGTCTACACGGCAAAGGTTTCTTACTCGGTACAATTGTGTAACTTAGTGGACTGGCGTAAAATATAATATAATATAATATATAATGGAAATAAAAATACTTAATACACTAATGAGCAGAAATAAAAAAAGTCGGTGACGACAAAAGATACAAAAAGCACAATTTTCATTTTAAACTTTTTTCATTAACTTATTAGAAAGATATAAAGATAATAATAAATGTTTATTGCAACCATACAAAATTAACAATTTTATTTTAAGTGCTAATTGCTGCTCTGAAGCTGAATTTAATATGTACAAAATACAGTGAAAACATTAAATGCCTACCCAACCCAGCCAGGAATCGAACCTGGGTCTTTCGCAGTCCGGGCGGCTGCACTGACCATTCTGCTACCGGGAAAGCTGACGTAAACACTGATTTTTTTCCCGGTAGCATAATGCTCAGTATTTTATAAATATTTAATAATTTCAGTTCAGCCCAAACTTTAAACAGTAAAAAAGTAAAAACTTTAAGCCCCTTTATTCATAAAAACTATTTAAGCATTATTTAGTTAATCATTGTTTTGTCTCTTTTTCTCAAATCCAAAATGATGTTTGTGTGACGTTGACAAAACAATGTTTAACTAAATAATGCTCAAATAGTTTTTATGAAAAAGGGGGTAGATCGATAGATTTGTGTTGACTTTAGGAGTAAAAATCGGTATAAAACTAGTTAAAGAAATAAATGGCCTGATGACCTACCTAAAGAATGAGTAATATAAAAAAAAATATTTGTTGTTGCATAGAACAACTCAAACGGTTAAGTGTGTTTCTATTTATTCGAGATAATTTTAAGAAAATGGTATTTCATAAAGTCTGAGACTAATGATGAAATGTAAAAAAAAATAAAATCAAATCTACGTTCATTTTTATAAATGATATCGGCATAGATAGATCCGTAATACCGATCGTGTCGATTGGAAGAAATGGCCTTAGTGCGTTAAGTCCGTCTTTGCAAAATTATTATCTTTGTAAAAAATAATAAATAAATTGATTAGACATTATTAATATTATTTGTTACCGACTTTTTATTGCCTGACAATTAAATGTTAATGACATAAAATAACAATAAAAAAACTTAACTTAAAAGATAAGAGAATGGTTTCATGGTTTTTTAAAAAAACTTAATATATCTCTAGACAACTAGCTTTTAAAAATGTTTACCTAAGTTGCTGACATAGGAATACCTATTCTAACTTGATTAATTAATTAAAATGATTGATGAATGTATGTTCCAGTGCGAATAAATTTCCATCTTCCCCTAATCCGTAAATTATTGAAAAATAACAATCTCATTAATATCTTAAACAGTTAAGTAATAAATTTTATACAAACAAAAAAATATTGCGCTTTGCGGTAAAAGGTGAGAAGGGAAAACATAAGACAAATATTTATTTACATGATTGAGTCTCGAAATATTCACATTGTCATTTATTCTAGTACTAGCAGTAGGTAAGCCAAATACTTATCCCTTTATTCTCTTATAACTACAATTCATTCAAGTATCAAACATTCTATATGTACATATTTATAGGATGTTTGGTAATAGGTGTATAGTCGCAACCAAGTATAATGACAACACAGTGATAATCATGCAAAATCATATTTACGTTCGTAAATTTTTTCATACAAAAATTAAGTTTATTTTCTTAAATATATTTGTTCAACGCTGACATGCTTATGTTTTTTTTAAGCATGAGGTTGACAGCCATTATACTAAACGCAAAGACTCGTGGCAGGCGGAGCAATAAAACGTGCAAAAGAGACAGCGCACATCATTTTCTCTCTCGCACTTGCACCGTTTATGGATGACGTCACACAGACACAGAGATGCGCGTCGTTTGTGTACGTGCGTTTATCGATAACAATAGGTCTGAAATGGGGTATTTGAAATGTGATAAATTACTTCTAATTACCCTCATTACATGATATGTAATTAAGTAAATATAAGTAAGTATAGCGATTATCAGTAACCATCAACACTTTGTTTGTACATCGATGAAGCATATGCATTCGGTATTATCGATAGTCCAGTAATTAGCGCGTGCGCATCCCTGTTACAAAAGTAATTTATGGCACCGACTGCCACGAGTCTTTGCGCTTAGTATAGCAATGTACCTGCTGAAACCAGGGTTGTCACTTTGCAATTTTTCTTTGTTACTAACAGCCTCAATATCTCAGCCTTATAGTGCTTTTCAGACATGCAATAGTTTTCCAGGGTTCTATGAACGCTCTTTATCTGCCATATTCGGGATTATATAGTTATTACCAAACCTTTTTTTTGAATATCTTATAAGACAGCTCTTGACCTCGATCTCGCGTGGTGGTGAGCGTAGATGAGGTCTACGATGGAGCGAGCTGCCCCAAAAGATGCCTATTAACTCTCGCCTTGAAGGCATTCAGGTTATAAGTTTTTGGGAACACAGACGATGGCAGAGAATTTCACTCCCTGTCAGTGCGCAGAAAAAATGACGACATGAAGCGCTTAGTCCGATTTACACCTACCTTTATACCGACCTTTATACCTATCTATACATCTAGAATGTTCGAAGCTTAAACAATTAAGAAATAATAAAATTAGTAGTTTCCAACATGACGTGTTAAACTTAAACAAATATTTAAACGTACTACTTAGTACAATAAAAATATGTTGGTTGAATATTCAAAAAGTATAAAATATGTGGAATTCTCTATTTCATAGCTTACATTTAATATTCAGGTACCGAACAAGAAGTTGAAAAACGTAGGTTTCCTTAAGAAATACGTAGACAAAAGACAACAGACTATAGATAAGGTTCTGTCTAATGATGACTTTGCACATCCCTGTTGCATAGCCGCCGGGTGTTCACCTGCAAACGATTAGTTATTAATAATAAATTAATATATTAATTAAGGCAAATAAAACCAGACAAATAATTACACATTTGTAATAAAAAACACAATTGTAAAACAAAGAAATAACAACATATTTTTCACTACCATTTTAAAATACGATATTAGACTACCAAGATGTATCAAAGCATTCACAAATTTTCAAGCTTTGTTTAAAGTTGTGTTGTTTTGTTTCTGACTTCAAACTAACAAAATTAATAAAGATAATTAGTAGTCCCCAAAAAAATTGGAATGAAACGTTAAATTACAGATTATAATACACTAGCGACCCGCCCCGGCTTCGCACGGGTGTACTTTTATTATTATTTTTTTATTGCCTATGTTACTCAGCGCTAATGTAGCATTCTAATGTGTAATTTTCTAAATCGATCCAGTAGTTTTTGAGTTTATTCGTTGCAAACATACTTACATACAGAAATACAAAGCTCTCCTTTTTATAATATTAGTATAGATAGATCTGTATGTAACACATCGAGAAATCTAATACGCGTTTGCTAGGTCTGTGACATCAGCAGACTAACGTGGTTATGAGTATTAAACCACGATTTCTACGCATACAACCCGAGCATATCCCAGTGCGGCTACCGAACGCTTTTAATCGCATGACTGAGCTTGTTAAACCGTTGTTCCGGCCTTATGAATTCAGATGACAATCGTTAACAGACAAACCACGTTTCAGGTAAGGCAGAATTGTACGTAGCCTTAATCAATTCTGTGTATGTAACAAGTTACAGTACAATCGCCAAAATCATACATATGTATCCACATGTAATACCATCGTAGACAGAATCAGAGAAATTCTTTGTGAAAAAAAGAATTACACGCTGTATGTCACAAACGCGTTTCGTCACACACTCAGTTCGCCATAAACAATTTGATTTACTCAGTTGGTCAAAAAAACCCTAGGTCTCACTAAAATACTAAACATGTACTGTAATATCCTTTGTTCTTCTACTGGTAAGCATAATATTAGGTCCTTATCTATGAAATTGGTATTGTTTTGTATGAAGATTTTTTATAAAATTATATTTTTCATACTAAATTTTTTTCTATTTTCTTAGCGTCTACTTAGGTTAATATGTACTATAAAAATTGTAGGGCAGTGTGTTTGTTTCACTAGCTAAATATAGCAGACCCTAAAAAGAAAAAAAAACAAGTACCTTCAAAGCTACAATGAAAGGTCAATTCCGCTAACAAAAAAAGAAGTCAATTTAAAAAAATATTTGGGCAATCAAGACTCAAAATCAAAAAAACATTGTTGTTATTACTGATGCCTAACTAATATAGTCTTAATCAAATGTGTGTGATAATATTAACAACCGGTATTGACTTTTACAAGTAATACACCTATTAATGAGTGAGAAAAAAACGCCAAGTTTATAGGTAAGGAGCCATACATACAATAAAACTTTTAGATGTACTGTTGAGCTTCTATATTAAAAAACATTGGGCTGCTTATATATAGTACGCACCAAAACACTTCTATAGCGCGATTTAGAGAATAATACATCATTTTAGGCAATGCGCCACCTGTTGATAAGAATACCCAAACAATTCAAACAGTTGTACTTTTCTTTTCGTCCACATCGCATTATCACATGAGTATCTACTACTCTGTGGCATTATGGCCTGTACATTTTGTACAAAATACATCACTAGTTTCTTTTGTTTGTTGTTGTCTTAACATTAGCATTGATTGCGACGTAATGTTTTTTTTTATTTGTGTGACTTTGGGGGAAGCATATTTTGTTACGAGTGTCAGGTAATGCTTAGATGTGTGCTGTACGTGTATGTTCTGCAAAAAGTAATAGAAGAAAAGTATATGAAAGGGTTAAGTTCACGCCCCTTCTCATTTCTCTAGGTAGGTAGACAGCATTCATTCATTAATGTAGACGACTATTTTGTAAATTGTAAATTGTCGAATATTTTGACGAGTTTAAGTGTGAGCAACTAATCAAACCTATGAAGGACGCTGGACGTAAATGCTTTGGAAAAACAACGTATTTCATGTCAAATAGTATCAATTGAGGCAGTTATAATTACCAACATTTCAATGGATCTACTACCCTTCACACACTTCACACCGAAACACATCCGTGATCCGTTAATCTGCTTGGCAGCAGAAATATAATGATAATACCTTTAAGTCGAATTCTGGGCCATTACTATTTTATTTCTTTCTTATATTTTTTATTTAATTCTACTTCCAGGTAAATAACCGTCACGAATAATCATGACGGCACAGAGGAATAATGCAACCCCTTTTCCCCTTGAGGGAGCCGGGGTGGAAATACCAACATTACCATCTGGAACTCCCACGCAGTGGTATGCGTAATTGCGTAATGCATTTCTCACTTTTCCGTTGCATAAAAATGTTTTCAGTTGAGGAATTTTTTGCTTTATTTTTTTTATCTTGACACCCATACTGATGGGCTAGTAGAGAACGCCTCAGGGCATTAAGTTCTATTTTTGCTGTATTTTTGCAATAAAGAATAAATCAATTTTCATTAATTTTCAACAAAATTAAGTTTCATTAATTTCTCACCAGATAAAACGTGGACCCTAGTAGATGATGGTGGGGCGTTGTTGGGCCCACATGTGTACAGTCCGGCGTCGGAGCCTCTCGCTCTCTGCACTAACAACCGGCTCGTGCTCTTCAGACCCTTCTCCGTTACCAAGGATATACCACCCCTGGCTGAATCGAAGTTTATCACCTGCGAATTATGAACATAGCTGTATTTAGGTGTAATACTTAAATTATTGAGGAGCTCGATGGGGCAGTGGTTAACGAGCCCGGTCTGCGAGTGCTGAGGTTAAGCAACTTTCGCAAAAGCCGGTCTTCGGATCGGTGACCAAAAATGTATCATCGAGCTCCTTCGTGTTTCAAAAGGCACGTAACACCGTTGGTCCCGGCTGCATTAGCAGTCGTTAACAACCACCAATCCTCACTGGGCCCGCGTGGTGGTCTATGGCCAGTTCCCTCTATCCATCCATAGGGAAGGCTCGTGCCCCAGCAGTGGGGACATAAAATGCTGCTACTGATGATGATGATGATGTGATGATGATGATGATGATGATGATGATGATGATGATGATGATGACTTAAATTTTTATAAGCCCCAAATAAAGCCCTGGTCAATGATTCTGTGTGATATAAAATGTTTATTAAAGCTGATGCATAATTGTCTTAATCACCATGCTTGCAAAATGCTTGGTGATCACAAACCCGGGCTAAGCTTCGAAAGCAAAACCTGGGAATTGAACTCCTTCCTCTGTGGCCAAGCGCATTGCCATCATGGAAGCGTTCTTAAAACAAAAACAATAATAATAATAATACATTTTTTTTTCAGGCCTTCACAATCCATACATGTCAGTTAAAACTCAAAATCAACTATCCTAGTTTTCCAGTAATTTAGTACGTTTCTATTAGCAATGTTTGCCGTGACCATTCACAGAGTAATAGCGTTAAACCGCCTAATCGATTGAGCCAGCATTGAATCCCGCCATCAAATATTTAATAGCCACTAATCCCGGCACCTCAGATTTGTCACTTATCGTGATTAAGCGAGTTCGTCCATCCATTGATCGAATGCAAATCCCGCACCTTATGGAAATTTGCCATTTTGCAGCTACAAATCCAACAGTTTAGTGATTCAGATTTAACAGAAAAGTTAATTTATCATTTGCTAACGTTCCGAATTGCATTCTAATAAAATATTAACATAATATTAACAACATTTTTTATTATTATTATTAACATTAATGTGATACCGAATGTAAATTAAATTTAACAGTATAGCTTAAGGAAATTAAAATTAAAATAACAATTAGTAATTTACTAATCAGAAGCATTAGTACATAAAACACTGCAAAGAAAGAAATCGAAGAAGAATCTTGACTAGCATTCAAACTGTTAAATTTAAATAATTTATTTAATTAAAATGGGATATACTCGTAAGCTAGGCTTGCGCATTTGCCTTATAAAAAAATAATTTGTCATTTGCAATTTCAAGTTCCAGTTTGGGAGAGCATACCGTTAATAAAATAGTATTTCGTAATGGTAAAAGGTAGTTAAATACATGATAAAACACAATTTTTTTATTATGTTACAATAAATTTACCATCTTAAATCAATATCAATATCCATCGTATGCAATTGCAGATACCAGGTTAGGATACAGATGACACCTGGTTGAGTCTGCATATAACTGGGTAGAGGTTCGAAATATAGATACCTGGTCGCCGTGAGTCCAAGTGATGGAGGACGGTGGTTCTGGTGTATGACGCACAGTACACGTCAAGTTGATTGTGGACCCGGCTTGTATGAACAGCTCCGATCCACTGGATATTGTCGTCTCTGGTTCTTGAATATTAAACAAATATGTTTTATTAAGAAGTAGACAGTGGTAAAGTAAAATTAATGCACTCGATAAACTGGAACCAGAACTAAGAATGTTTACACAATTACATGACGATAAACAATAATTAGCACTTTGAAACAGCTGCTGATAGTTGAGATTTGTACACACAACCAATGCTGGACATAAGCCTCTTGAATGCACGCCACTTAGCATCACGGTCCGTGGCTACTCTCATCCAGCTCTTGCCAACAACCTTGCGAAGATCGTCGTTCCACCTAGGCTGAGGACATCCTACACTACGTTTGCCGATTCGCGATCTTCACTTAAGGTCTCGTTTACCCCAACGGTTACCAGTTTTGTTGCTTTATGGTTGGGTTGACCTAATGCTACTAAAGTCTACTACTGACCTACATCCTGATTCGGCAACTCTCTATCTTAAATTACTCAAATTGGAAAAGCAGCTGTTAGAAGAGAGAACAAGATTTACTCAATAGTTAGTATTTTGATACTTGTACTGGCTTGAGTTTTACCGCTGCGGCCTCGAAGCGCTGGTCCAACGTGTATGTATACCGACCTACAGTCAACAATATATACAAACTACAACAGCAACTGTAAGGGCAATGAACTCACCAACAATGTTGAGGAAGACTGCGTGCCCAATAGGAGGCGTGGTGGATATTTGACACTCGTACTGGCCGGAGTCTCGCCGCTGCGGGCTGCGAATCCGCAGTGCCCACTCCTCTGAGCGTGGCTTGTGCTGTGCCTCAAAGCGCTGGTCCGACGTGTAGGTGTACCGACCTACTGTCAGCAGATGGATGTCTCGATGACGGACCCACGATACCTGAGCAAACAGAAACAGGTATTAATACATACTTTTACGGGTTAAAGTCGTATTTATTTGTATGGCAGCCAAGCAGATAGGACCAACAAAAAACATCTTATTTATCGTTTGGATTGGATTGGATTTGAGATTTGGATTTTTGAAATATAAATAAACTTTGCATTATGAGTAGGATTCGTATGTTCGGTCATTAATCATGTAAATTTAAAAAAATATATATTTCGTGACAGAAAACAAACACATAAACATATTTATGTTCAAAGAAAGTCAGAGATTGAATAGTTAGGTATAAAAAGTCTACTTCATTATATGTATACAACCTTTGAACATATTCGAGTAGTTACAAAAAAATAGACACATTAAATTCGTGTAGCTAACGTCGTAATAATGATAAAACATTCAAATTATATTACTTAAACCAAACATCGATATTATTCTGCGACGATATTGTATGTTCAAAGGAAACATTACGCAAACGATGTGGTTGAAATCGGCTCAAACTTAAATTGAGATAACAAAGGAGACACATAGGATGTAACACTATTACAGAAGATTTTAGAAGCAGACATTTATCGGAACGCTTCAATACGAAGGTACGACTCAATAGTTTCAAAGGTTATATTTTGAAAGGGTTGCGTATGAAAGTCAAGGAGTTTCCAAATTAAACAGGATAGCACAAAGACTTAATTAAATTTCTATGATAAATCAACAATGAACAGTACTTGGGTGAACTCAATCTTATCTTATTGCCAACCTATCCCTTGTTTTGAAAGGAGTCTGTAGGTGTTTTAACTGATATTGTGTTGGAGTCTTAATTCTCAATACCTTGAAATATTTCAAGGGTAAAAAAAATATCAGTTTTTATGTTGTGTGTGTGTTGTATGTGTTTATTGTTTTAGCATGATTTTTAATCAATTCTTCAAAATAACACGCTAAAGTGTCAAAAAAAATATTAAAAAAAAGTAAAAAAAAATAATAAAAAAGAAAAAAAAGAAAATAAAAAAAAATAAAAAAGAGTAAAAGTACGTAAAAATTATCCCACTAAATTATAAGTGCCTATTAACCTACTCCTATTGAAAGTACCGATGAGGTACAATTAAATTGAAACTGATGTGAAAATAAAGCTAAAAATGTAAACATTATGACGTAAATTTTGAAATTTGAAATTTCAAAACCAAAAACTCCGGTGGAATTCAAAAATTGCGACCAAGATCCTTGCAAGTGTTTGTGGAAGTAATATTTCGTATATCACCACTAAAACTTTACGTGTAACAAAACGGTATCAGCCGGGAAGTTTGAAGGACTTCACCAAGGAGGCGTCCTCTCAGATACATAATAATGTAATATTATACCTGCTAACAGCGTCTCAAGTATGACGCAACCTTCTTTTAACATCGCAGATACCAAGAAGCGTTCATAAAGAATTTTGCTAAAGAAAAAAACACCCTCAATTTACCTTCAGGTTTCGTTTAGAATTCACCATAATGGATCGTGTCGAAGAATTTTATTGGGGTACGTATTATCAATGGGAGCTCTTAAGTGCGCACTTCAAAGGTGAAACGATCGCTATCAGAAAAGCTAATCATAAATATAAACCTTCCTTCCTAGCAGCTATAACATCCACCGATTTTATGTTCATCTCAAATAATCATGGGCACAATTTATTAAACAACAAAGTATTTAGGGATAATGGAATATTCTCGTGAACATTCTTTGATAAAAAGAAAGTATGCTGGTAAGAACAGCGGGGGAATGCTTATTTCAAATTGTATTGGAGAGAGCGTCGCGTAAGACTGCAATAAATACTACATACAATGTTTTAAGAAAAACAATTGAAACCCTTATAATAGTACCTACTAGTTGTCGCCCGCGACTTCGTTCGCGAAGAATACACTATCCCACAGGAGTCTGTTACCGGGACAAATAGTATTCTATATTCTAGTCCGGGTCATGGTCTGTCTATGTGCAAAGTTTCATCCAAATCCGTTTAGCCATTTTCACGTGATGCGCGGTCAAATAAACAGACAGACAAAAATTCTAAAAACTGTTGGAACGTGTTCTGTTATCGCTTCTAAGTATCCCCAGCCAACTTTTTTTTGAATCTCTATCAAATAAATAAAACTTTAATTTGTCGTGTTTGTTTCAATAAAAAAGTCCTAACAGTCACCCAAACTGTCACGTAGAGTCTTGATGACGTCACAAATTGTATGAAATGGCGTGTGTTAACGGAATTTGTGTCGTTATACAAATTTCCATACATAATTTCGTAATTATAGTCTTACTACATAAGTTCAAAATATCTAGCATTTTAGAAATATTCAATTACTTAAAATTCTTTGTCTTCGAAAAAAAATAGGACACAGAGAATCTTAAAAATAGAAACAAGTTTAATTTTAAGTACATAAAATGTAATTTTAATAAAAAATATCAGTACCATCAACCTCAAAGTCGAGTTAGTCGTTGGGAGAACTCAATTAAAAAAAAGAAAATTGCGCTTGTCACTATCTTGTTTTCTCAAGAACAATCATTGACTTTCCTCTCGTACCACGGCTATTAGAGACTGAACGACTTACGTCAAATCCATTGACTCCCCTTCTTCGGATTGCCATTACTACTCGCTTCGTGCTCAAATAGGCTTTTGAATTCGAGGTAAGTCGATATAGAATAGGTTTCAAACAAATGCGTTTGAATGTGAAAATTTTAACACGATTTTGAAAAAGTTCTGTTAAAAATTACAAACTTTTAAGTCTTTTTTTAAAAAAAGCTCCTAAAAGCCTAAAGCTCATTTAAAAAAAGCGCCCAACACCTCAAAGTATCACAAAAATGTTTGCTGAAATAACTTTTTTTTTTTTTATATTGACACGTCATAGTGACTTTATCCTGCCTGATGGTAAGCAGCCGATGCAGTCCAAAATAATGAGAGCGCTCCTCACCGTGGAACACGCACGTTAACAAGCGCACCCATTCATGACGGCCTGCATAAATGCCGTTTCACGCCCCGCTTAAAAGAACCGGGACTATAGGAGCTGGGAAACACATGCGCCGGCAAAGAATTCCAAAGCCGAATGGTCTTACAGAGGAACGACTTGCCAAATTTTTTGGTACGAGTACTGATTGTCTGTACAGTATGATGGTGGTTCCTAAGACCAGCACGTGTAGTCCGGGAGAGGAAAGGAGAAGGCGGGATTAGGTCAAAAAGTTCTTCAGAACACTCACCGTAGTAATTCCGGTAGAAGACACTGAGAGAAGCAATGTCTCTTCGCAGCTGGAGGTCCTCTAGAGAGGCTGTAACCTCAGCATCTCCAATAATGCGTACCGCTCGCCTTTGCAGTCTATCAAGTGCATCGAGGAGGTATTTAGCGGAGCCGTCCCATAGATGGGAACAATACTCCATACTCGATCGCACCTGAGTCTTATACAGCAAACAGCGCTGCTCGGGAGTGAAAAACCGCCTCACCTTATTGAGAATACCCAACTTACGGGAGGCAGTTAAAATAACACTCTCGATGTAGCATTTTGGGTTCAGTTCCTGGCCGATGTCCATGCCAAGAATGCTGAGGTCCATCGAAATGGATAACGGAGAGGTCTGAAGCGAGGGAGGAGTAAGGAAGGGAGTTAGCTTGGACGAAAATGCACAAACCTGAGTTTTGCTGGCATTAAACTCGACCAGGTTTTCAGATCCCCACCTAAAGACACGATCGAGAGCCAGGTTCAGTTTGGCAACCAGTTCTTGCCTTTTCACCACGATATCGGCTTGCTTTGCCGCAGGATGTCCCAAGTACCACTCATGCACCGTACTGTCATCCGCATAACAATGAATATTGCCCAAGGACAGCATGTCATTGATATGCAGAAGAAATAGAGTAGGTGAGAGCACAGAACCCTGCGGCACTCCGGCATTGACTTTGAAGAGCGCGGAGGAACTACCCTCACAAAGGACACGAATCCTCCGCTCTTCTAGAAAGTCTGCAATCCAGGCGCACAAACGGGGCGGCACACCGAAGGCCGGCAACTTGGAAAGAAGGGAACGATGCCACACTCTATCGAAAGCTTTGGCTATATCAAGGCTAACTGCCAGAGATTCGCCATGCTTGTCCATCGCTTCACCCCATGCGTGAGTTACGTACGCTAGAAGGTCACCCGTTGATCGCTTGGGTCTGAACCCGTACTGGCGATCATGGAGCAGCGAGTGATCCTCTAGGTAGTGAATGAGCTGAGAGTTAATTATCCGCTCAAACACCTTGCACAGCACAGAAGTTACAGCGATGGGTCGATAGTTAGCTGGATCCGAGCGATCCCCTTTTTTGGGGATGGGTTGTATGTTCGCTATCTTCCAAGACACCGGCACAATACCGGCATCGTAAGACTCCCTAAACAATCGTGTCAACACTGGAGACAACTCAGCCGCGCATCTGAGCAGCACAATTGCCGGAACACCATCCGGCCCGCTAGCCTTCCGCACGTCGAGCGACCGCAGCACGGCACGTACATCACACAGCCTGATACGAATATCAGGCATAGTGGCCCCACAATGTGCTATAATAGGTGGAGCGGCGCCACAATCGTCAACGCGCGAATTAGCCGCGAAAAGTTCTGCCAACAAGTTCGCCTTCTCTAGCGGCTGGTAAGCTAACGAGCCATCTGGATGTTTCAACGGGGGCAGCGAGGGAGAGCAGAAGTTGACCTGCACGGCCTTAGCGAGCCGCCAATAGCTACGGCTACCCGTAGGGTGCGAGATCAACTCCTGCCCTACTCTCGCCACTCTCTGTCCATCTGCTCTTGCGAGAGCCCTCTTGTTAGACTTAGAGGCCTTGTTGTAAGCCGCCTTCAGGGAGCCGGCACTAGGGTCATTCAATGCGCAAGCCCTCGTCCAAGCACGATATGCCGCTTGCTTGCATTCAGCAGCTTTGGCGCATTCGCGGTTGAACCAAGGCCGCTGTCTACCAACGCTGGCAAGATCCGTGAATGGAATATAATATTCCATACCCAACAAGATCTTAAAGAGAAAATTAAAGAATTTTAAAGATTTATTTCTCAGATGTCTTATTTGTATCCTAAAATGTGCTATGTGGTATATAACCACGACACAAATTTCGCTATGTAGCCTTTCTGTGTTTGCCACAACGCGTCATGGCTTTTCAACCGACTTCTAAAAAAGGAGGAAGTTCTCAATTCGGTTGTATGTTTTTTTATTATTATTGTTTGTTACCTCATAACTCCGTCATTTATACACCGATTTGGAAAATTATTTTTTCATTTGAAAGGATATACTTCCAGATTGGTCCCATTTTTATCAAAATCCAGTTCTGATGATGGAATCCTTAAGGAATTGAGAGAACTTCTCGAATATTGTAGGCGATGTATAGCGATTTTGGAATTTTCAGCAATAAGTCAAGCATTTGCATTCAGAAAGTATCATTTGATGAAGTGTAACTGATGAATAACCGGAACTCCTCAATGATAAGTATTTCACACAATTTGTATTTTTTTTGTTAGATTGTAATTATTGGTTATGGATTCTTTATCCGCAATAAACTATTATTAATATTATTATATTATTGTAACACACCGCGGATAACAAATGGCGCATAAATTATTATTTTGGAGAAATTATTCATGATTAGTTACCACTATTAATACATATAACGATTTATTAGGATAAGTCAAAATAATGTACAATTCTAAAGTCTGTTATATCCAATTTCCAAACCGGTTCCGAAGATCAGCGTCGGTCGTAAGGCCAACATAATGCTGAGTCGGGACCGTTTGGGACAATTTTTTTTTTATAAATGTTGTTTTCTTTTTTTTTGTATGTAATGTATTAATGTGTTTTGTCCCAAATAAATGTTCTTCTTTTTTTTTCAAATATATATTATTAAATGTGTAATTTTAATAAATCTAAGTTACCCTTATAGTTGTACATACATAGTTGGACATAATGTGAGTTAGGCCAATTTCACCATTAAGTAGTGGCAATGAGGTTTGGTTTTGCCAGTCACCTTCTTTATTTGCGGGGTTGATAAAAATCGCCATTGATGGACACGTTAAGGAAGGCACCATTATCGTTAACGACTGTCATATCATGACAATATCTGACACACGCGGGTTCACTTGCCTTCCGAAACGTGGAGTAGCTCGACATAACTGTATATTAGAAAAACATCAGATACTGATGAAAACGACGGTCCTATGACATGGAATAACCTAAGTTATCAGTCGAGTTTTTTATATATTAAAGCTACATACCTAATTACATTAATGCTTTTTTTTTCTTCTTCTTCGTATTGTGTATAATATAAAAAAGTAAGCACTTCATATAACAAAAAACACGTTCCATATATTATCCACTCAATATCACTTATGTATGCAACAGTGTTATACGACAGTATACACTTTGCAATATAATTATGTACAGTTTATAATATCGTATGTTATACCTACATAACCAATTAATTACACACATAAATAAGTGATTGTTTATGTATTTTTTTTTAATGATTCGGTAAGAATGGTATAGATGTATACTTTAGAAAACGATTCACAAAGCTCGGTCAGTACAAAATTCAAAATTCGAAATCATTTATTCAGTTTTCGATACAAATAGCTCATAAGAACATTATTATGCCATCGGTTCGTAAGTCTACTCTCTACATTCCCGTATATATTTATATAATATAGTGTATAATTATTATAATATCTAATAGATAAGAAGTAAGTAAATTCTAAGGAACTTTAGATATTAGAAAAAAACAACTCGAAACTCGTAGGGTCTTACAAATAAACAAAGAATAAGCTCCGTATAGTTATTCCGTGTTTTGTCTCTTTTACTCTAATTTGAAATGACGTTTACATGACAGGAACCAAACACGGAATAACTATTGGGACCTTATTCTTTGTTTATTTGTAAGGCACTATTTATTCACAATTGGTAATTCCAGACTTCCGCACACTGATTCCAATATTAAACCACCAAGTGCTTTGCCACCCATCCGGCCACCAACAACGGTATACGTTACCCAGATTCCACGATCGTAACTCGAACGTGCAAGTCGTTAAAAACGCTCCTTCATGTTAGCTCAGTAACAAAATTAAATAAACTCCAGACATTTAACCGTAAAACACTGCTCCGTCTCGTATTTAAAGTGGGAATAATTTCACGCGAGGTTTGCCATGATAAAACGTAATGAATATACATTACATGTTTACGTTACATACCGTCTATTCTTACGTTAATGGAAACACAAGATTATTCTAACGCAAAGATTAGAATAAATTTAAAGCCTACGAATGGAGGGTTGAAGAGGAAAACCAGTGAAAGCACCAAGTGAACACTCTTAAAATAAATTTAACACACAAACATTTGCCATTGGCGTAATTGAAACTAGCTACTTTCTTTTTGTAATGCTTTTGATAAACTGATAATTTTAGAACTCAACATACATCATACATAAATCATTAATAAAATCTGGCACTATATAAAAAAGTATCTAATGCCTACATGAAAATATAAATACCATCAGCATCATCAACATCAGCCTTTATTAGTCTACTGCTAGACATAGGCAAGTGCACGGTAGTGGCAGTGAGTATCTGAATGAGAGTAGTCTCATCCAGATACTTTAATAAAATAAACATTAAACATCTCCACATCCAATCCATTAAATGAAAAGCAGGGGCAAACAACATTTAATAACTGTACAAATAAGGCACTGTCTCGTGTGTGGGAAGCATTTATCCCTGTCGATATCGGGCGGTAGATCATCAGTCTCGTTGTCTGTCGTGTCCACAGTTCAGGGCAGGCCAATTGCTTACGGGCGTCGAGTTTCACTGCTTTAGGTTTCAGTTTGATAAAATGTTTTTTCTCTTCATATTTGCAGTACGAATTAAAATAAATATCTCTGATTGAAAGATATTAATACCTTGATTTTAATGATGTAGACTTTACCCACTCCTGGAGCGGGACAGTTATTTTTTTAATTACCTATATAGTTACTTATTAGGTACTTTACGTTATAGTATTTTTTAAAAGTGAAAATAAAAAAGGCTTTTCTAAGATATTTTAATGTGATATTATTATTATTAGATTTCGACCAATATATCTCTGGTTTAATAAAAACAATTCAAACTCAAAAGACACGAAAAACAATATTTATTTTACGTAATTAACTTATTTGATAAGCACTTCTGAAACGTTAATAAAATATTACATATTATTATACCTATCACTAATTAATCAAATCATAAAAAAATATTGACGCAATATACCCATAGCAAACAAAACTTTGAGGAGCTCGATGGCGCAGTGGTTAACGCGCCCGGTCTGCGAGTGCTGAGGTTAAGCAACTTTCGCAAAGGCCGGTCATCGGATGGGTGACCAAAACTTTATCATCTCGAGCTCCTCCATGCTTCGGAAGACACGTAAAGCCGTTGGTCCCGGCTGCATTAGCAGTCGTTAACAACCACCAATCCGCACTGGGCCCGCGTGGTGGTTTGTGGCCCGTTCTCCCTATCCATCCATAGCGAAGGCTCGTGCCTCAGCAGTGGGGACATAAAATGAGCTGATGATGATGATGATGTTGAAACAAAACTTCTGTAAAAGTTTCTACATAAATATGACTTCATCTGAAAGATTCAAAGATACTTTATCACTAAAGTTGTTTCGTTTATCATTTCACAAGAGTATTCTTTTCCACAACAGGGCAGCGCTTTGTAAGTGACGATAAGGCTGAAGATGGAAGCGCACTTCACCCGTAATCATTTTATGCCGTTTCACAAGAAAACATAAAAGCACTCGCTCCATAGCCTTTTTGAATGTTAAGCTTTAGATACACCGTAAATCACGTTCCCAGCGAGACTGAAAACAGCTCTAATAGGGTAACATTGAATAGGCATAAGCTAGTGTTGTGTCTTTTAGAATCGTTGCAGAAAAAAACGACAAAACCACAGGCTTTTAGGTTCAAAAATCAAATCTACTTGAGTAATGATGGTTTGTTAGAAGTACGTCAGGGGATAAATATTTATATAATTGGGTATCTGGTTATTATATCACAAATAGATTTAAACCGCTTCTGGTTTTGTGGCTAGACCACTGGTTTAGGCCCAGACGTCCCAGGTTGGATTCCTGGCGGGAAACGACCTTACCATCAGGTGAGATGATAGCCAATCGCCTTCTTGGTGTAAAAACAAAGTGAATATCATGACATTGTCCTATCCATATTTCTACTGAAGATTTTTCACCTTGCACAGCATACGCACTGGGTGGACACCCAGCCAACCTGGTGTTTATCTGGTGTATAAATGTGTTCTGGCTGTTTCTATAGTCTTATCCAGTCACTTTCATATTAAATAGTCGTCATCAGTTGTCACTTACAGTTCGGTTCTGAAGATACTTCACTCTGCATAGCAATCATACTGGGTGTCCTACTAAGCCGGTTATGTTTCTTAGTGTGCTCGGGATCAAAGTATAGCCCGTTGGTGAAACCCTGTCACTCTTAAAATTAATATGAACGGCACCTGGCTCTTTTTACAATCTCAGCAAGTCTCTTATTCTTATTTTATTCTTTTTCAGCCTATATCATCCTACTGCAGGGCAAAGGCCTCCCTTCCTATTATCCAACATTCTCGGTCTGTAGTTTTCTGGGACTAATCCTTCAAATTTGTAGTAGATTTCGCCAACAACTCATTTGACATGCGGCTTACGTGGCCGGCCCTGTCTCGCTTAAGAGCAGCAGCTTTCTCAGCTACGGCGGCAATCGCTTATTTTTAATCCATGAAATAATCGTCATCAGTGGACACTTACCGTGGGGTTCTGAAGATTCTTCACTCTGCACAGCACTCGTACTGGGTGTCCAACTAGACCGGTTATGTTTCTCGGTGTGTTCGGGTCGAAGTATGGAGCATCAGTAAAATCCTACCACCTCAAAAGGAAGCCTTTTCGCCACTCACCACCAGAAAAGATAAAAGAAGGCCAAGCGCTTTCTGTTGTGAAAACAGATTATAGTTTTCATGGACTTTGACTTTTCCATAATCTTATTCAGTGTTTAGCTATTCTTAGCAGTTTACACTAACTTTGCTGAGTTTCTTACCGGTTCTCCTCAGCACAAAGTCTCCCGCCCTGTGTAGACTTACCAACCGATGGCATGATAACATTTATAAGAGCAAATTGTGTAGCCTAAACTGTATAAATTATTTTGAGTTGCATTAAATTGAATTACACTTACTGTTCGGTTCTGAAGATTCTTCACTCTGCACAGCAATCTTACTGGGTGTCCAACTAAGCCGGTTATGTTTCTCGGTGTGCTTGGGTCGAAATATGGCGCGTCTGTGGAACCCTGCCACTCTTGCAGGAACTCGGCGCGGAAGCGACGTGATGACACGTCCATTGTCGAGTCGTCCAATGGCGCTTCGGTTCCGGACCCGGCTGGAAAAAAAGAATACGATTACTTTTATAATAATGTATGTACATAATACTTGTCTATTAAGAATACTATTTTAATTACACCTAGCTAGAGACTTTTTTGGCGACAGATTTGGTAAAGTTAGTAATATTCAACTCCTGTTTGGCATCGATCTCACGACAACCGGTCAAAAATCAGTGGTGACCACTAAACCACGAAACCACTAAACGTCCAACGTTCAGATGATAATATCAAGCATAAAAAGAGAAAAAATATGAGATGGCATAGGTGATATGGGTTTAAATGAAATTAAGAAGGTGAACACTAAAAAGATTATGAGCGTTTAGCTAACTAAAAAAATATTTTACGACATTGCGGGTGTCTCAAGTGGTATACATATGTGCTAGGTTTTTGAAAGATTTAAATAAATTGTCTGTGTTTTATTAATATAACGAATAGCAAAGCAATAATTCTATAAAAGCCTTGTTGTTGCATAAGTCAACAGCTGCTTCAGCATCACCATCATCATCATAAAAAGCCATTTACTCTGGGTGGAGGCCTCACTTCATAGGTACACGACACGTCGACTCTGTGCTGCACATAAGGCCGTACGGCATTAAAATCCGATTTTAATGTTATGACAAATATTTAGACATTATTATACCAATTTTATTTCCAAACAGTCCTAAATATTGTTTTTATATTTATTAACATATTTTGTTAGTAAGTAGGTAACAAAAACATTTTTCTGTTATAGTCTAGCATCATAAGAATAGTCCTGATAATAGTATCATTTTATGAAAAATCGTATTCTTACCTAACTGAAATAATATTTTTCAAACAAGTATTCAAAAGGGATTTAGTCACAGATGGTGTTACAAGACTCCGCTCTCAAGGACAGGAGCTTTCAAACGAAATGAGCTTTGGCTACTGGTCTAGAAAACGTACTTTTAGTAATATCTTATACCATCGAAAACAAACTTGTAAAAAACACCAAGTCTCGCAACTCATTTCTTCTACCGTAAAAAGTTGTGAGATCTATGTAATAACAAGTTCTCAATATTAAAAATCTTTTATATATTAAATAAATAAATTGACTTGGCCATCGCATGAAAACACAATGTATCTCACAAATACATATATTATATTAAATTAGATTGTTTAGTGCGATTGCCAAGTAAATCTATTTATTTAAAGCATAAAAGATTTTTGACATTGCGAGACTTGGTTTTTTTTACAAGTTTGTTTTTTGATGGTATCTTATTTCTTTTTGTAGATAGTCCAACTTTTTTTCCTTTCCGGTACCGTCTAGGTACCTATCTACATCTATTATTCCATTAGATTATACATACAAGTAAACTGATTCACTAACTGCAAAATTGTATAGGATTACAAATTTATTTATGCAGTTGGAGTATCTAGAAAAAAAAAACGAAATTGCAAAATATTTTAGTTTTTCCTTGATTTATACACTAAACACTCATTGTATTCTAAATTTGAAGCTTCTATGTCTGCTTAAGTGCCTTAGAGTTTTGATGATCGGTCAGTCAGTGAGTGGCAAAATTAAGAAACTTTGACTAGTTATAATTCTTAAACTACGCGTTCAAATTGAATGAAATTTGAAATATACCGTGTACAATACCTGCTTGGTTACTGAAAATTCAGGTTTCTAGTTTTATCCACAACAAAGTTATAGGGAGTCGAAAATGGCCTAAACTGTTTCGATAAAAGGATGGTACAGCCGTGCCGCTTTTTTGCTCGACTTGGCGGGGGCACTGCCGTGCCTCCAGATTTATAAGTTAAAACTGACATTAATTTCATCCCAAATTTCTATACGAAATATTAAAAGTTCTATCCTTTTTTAACTATTTTCTATTTGTGGTTTAACACCTCGGTGGTCTAGTGGCTTAGTGCTCGGCCCTATTAACGGAGGTTCTGAGTTCATGTCTTAGATCGGGCTAAGTGTGATTATTCGTGTGATACTATTCGATGGCCAGCATATATTTTTCATGATAATGATAATCGTTTTATCCACAGTCTAACACAATTTGCCCGATACTTTCACTTCTAGATCATAATGTAGCAATGGAAAGAATTCTAATCAAGTAAAAGCCAAAGCCCTAGCTTACCGAATAAACCAGAAAGCCACCGAGGATATCATCAATTAAAACTTTTCCCGCCAAAGAAAAACCAACCTAGTTGACTTAAAAAAGAATAGCTATTCGCATTCAACAACAGGAAATCCATTTTAATTATTTTCACCGAGGAGCGACAAACACTCGGCATACATTACGCAAATGAATTTTTTAGATTAATCCCCAAATTACTGCCACCATTCATTTCTCAAATAACTTCGTTAATATCTCTCGTATTCTATGGGAATCTGTTGGGAAACATTGTAGAAATTCTCTACAGCAGCGAGGCATTCATATTTTCTCTTTCTCTTTTAAAATTAATGTTCTAGAGAGACCTTTAAAAAAGACAAAAGGCATGCGAGCTACTTCCTCATTCATACGCATCTTACATTCAGCTTTGGCCCGTTCATTCGTACCTAGCCAACCAAAAGGAAATAAAAATGTACACAACAAGCCCCTACACAAAGATGCTCGCAATCTATGATTTACGAAAGGACGTCAGACAGTTGAAAAAAATGTAACCGCAGATATATTTGGCAAACTTACAAAAAGAGCTTTTATATAAATAGGTAATAAGCTCGCTGGTCCACAAACATCCTGTTTTTTCAATCTTTACACAAATATATAAAAAAGAAACACCAGGATATCTCAAGACCAACTTGAAATTTACAACATTCCTTAACGTAGAAATATGTTAAAAATAAGTAAATAAAGTATAACTAGGTATATAAAGTACCTATGTATAAAGTATAGCCAATATAGCTATTTTACCAGTGTTGCTTAAAAGCAAAGGTAAAAAAATACATCCTTAGTTTTGCCTTGGTGGCCGAATGGCTTATCCGAGTGTCCTTATAGGACGGACAAAATGTTTCGGATTTTTCGAAGCATAGCTCGGATTTGTGGTTACCAACCCGCAGCTGGTAAGCGAGGGGATTTAGCTCATGCCCATCGTGTAGCAATACCTTGATTATAATCTTGGAGAAGCCTTTGCCCATCAGTGGATTAATATACAACGTGTATCAGATTGGAATGGTCATAATTAAAAGACCTAAAATGTATCCGATTTGGATCCTGTTCGTAGTGTCACTTAAACATAATTAATAACTTTGATTTGTCATGCAACTGGTAATTAATAGTTATTTGTTATACAAGAGTGCAAAGTTGTTTTTTAACCGCGTGCTCAATTTTGATGACCGAGCAAGCGAAGGATTCTAAAATTGAATCACGAGCGCAGCGAGTGATTCAAAAATTAGAATCCTGAGCGTTAGCGAGGGAATCAAAAGAGCACCAGGTGAAAAATCTTTGCACTCGAGTGCAACACCTAACTTTTCATCCCACCTCAGCGAGGAAATGACTAAATGCAAAAAAACATTTACAATCACAAGATACTTTTATTTCAGTTTAGGTATTAACTACTACATTATGAAAGGTAAGTATTACAGAATAATCTTTAAATTATAACAAACAATACTTAGGTATAATTAAGAAAAATTGAAAGTAACGTTGCTACAGTTACTAAGTGTAATATTTTTGTTAGGTACTGTAATGTTGTCGTTAGTAACTTGTGTACTGTAACACCCCGCTGGGTCGTTACTTAAGGAACGGGGGGTTGTATCGAATAATAATGCTTTATAGCTTTAAATATTTATATTACTTTCAACATGAAATAATAACAATCAATTCGTCGTCGCGACCCGTCACCGAGTCCGCGATGTTCTTCTTTTTTCTCTTCTACTATATTTTAATGCAGGCCACGGTGGCTGCCAGTAAGTATGCCCGAGCAAGGAGTCTCGGTTGCTACAGTACTGATAAATTGGGCACCATGGAGGTAGAAGCAAATAGGTTTAATGATGTTTTGAATTCACAAACTTAGTGCACACGATGTTCTAAATTCAATTTACTTTATCCTCTAGGGGATAAAAACGGCTTTTGCACTCAGATATCGAAGAGCAAAAATACTCTTTCCGAGATGGTGGGATGAAAATATTTTTATTAGCGACCTCTGTTAATGTGGTACACAGAGGTCACTGAAACATTTGGGCTGTATCTTGTTTATTTTGATGTGACGTCACAATAGAAATATTTAATTTAAAATTTGCATGACAAGTTAAAGCTAATAATTATGTATGTACAAGCAACTCTGATAATCGGATACACTTTGAGTCTTTTCATTATGACCACACCTATCTGATACACGTTGTATAGACTAATTATTTTACTGTGTGGTATCTACCATAAGTACATGAGTATAAGGTTTATTATTAACCTAATAATAGTGGATAATTAACCGTTATGTGTTCGTGAGCGTGCATAAGGGTTGGCAAATAAAAAAAAAAACAGCGCAACGTCACTTTTCAATTATCTCAAGAAGTCCGCTTGAGATCAAGATCAAGTGGGGCTTTACCTTGGTAGACACACACACACACACAGACACACACACACACACATACACACACACACACACACACACACACACACACACACACACACACACACACACACTCACACACATCTTTACTGGGATACTCAAGGGGTTGGTTGTGGGTACATCATTTCTCACTTTTCATTTCTATTATCATTCACCATCATCATACAGGAAGAGAATATTGTTTATTTATATGCATACTTGTGAGAAAAATTACTTTGACAATGGTTAAAATGTGCTAATCGCATGGCGCCATCAACTAAACGACAAAAAAGAGTATATTAATAGTATAATGGTTTTTAGGTAGGGAAGTGTGGGTCGCCCGACTATAATATACGACAGTAATGGCAGTAATAATTTATTCGTTACTGTGAGTTGGGTGACAAATAATATAATTATGAGGGCTTTGTGCAATAATAATCGTATATAGGACATGAGGGATAATAGACACTTGATGATACTGAGCCTTATGACGTAATGGAAGTATAAAAATATATTAAGAACAATAATTAAGACTGATTGATGACGTCTTATAACGTTGTTGTCAAAAATAAGTAGCATCTAGTAGCAGCTTTATCTAATAAAAATCAATTGCCATATGTATGTCTCGTAGCATCACTTGAAAACGGCTCGACCGATTTGGCTGATTTATTTTTGTGTTCGTAATTGTCTGTCGAAGTCGAGAGCGAGGCACTAGTTTTTATATAAAAAAAACGAAAATCCGATTTGAGATCAGACCCATATATTACTTTTATTTGGTTGCTCGTCTTATTCATTCGCTGTCGTTAACAAACACCCATCTGGACTGAGCGTACTGGTTTATGGAACGTTGACCCTGTTGTGTTTCCACCCATGAAGCAGGCTTGTTCCCCAGTGTGGAAACATAAAACGAGGTGGTGATAATGACGTCTCATGTAATACTTTTCTAAAAGTTCTACAGTAATAATATCACCGTTGGGAGTCGAGCCCTGGACTGTCACTTGACAGTAACCTTTACAGAAACCTCTGTAGTTGTATTTTTTTATGTTAAAAGGAGTAGGCGGATCACCTGATGGAAAGTAATCACCGCCGCCCATGGACACCCGCAAGACCAAAGTAATCGCAGATGCGTAGCCGGCCTCAAAGAAGGAGTTGGATCTTGAGGAGGAAGTAGGAATCGGGAGGGGGAGGGTGAGAGATGGGCCTCCGGTACTTTCACTCATCGGACGAAACACAACAGCAACGAGTGCTATTGTTTCACGCCGATATTCTGTGAGAGGGTGGTATTACGCCGGGCGAGCCGGCCCATTTCGTGCTGCAATGCAACGTGGCTCTACCACTCAGACAGTGTCACTCATTTAGCACCACTCAGGGGTCAGCGTGGTTCTACAACTCAAAAAATAGTTTCGGTTTTATTTGTGTTGTATTGTATTGTTTGGATTTTAATAATATATTTTCATTTATTCATTTACTTCAGGCAACAAACAATGTGTATGTTAGTAAATTATGTACATAATGTACATATACTCCTAATAGATAGAGAGACCTCAATATAGGCTTAACATACCTTACCTACACACAAATCACATAAAACACACTAATGAACATGTATTGGCGGTGACGTGGAACGCAGCGTGGTGTCTGGTAGTAGACCTCGGAACCGCCAGAACATTCAGCCAGTAGTCCTCTTTCATTAAGGTCAACAAATGGTCGGACGTTACTCTCACTTCTCGTTTTTGTAAAGACGCCTGCATATCAGACTATGCAAAAATGTCCAATCTGTGTTCAATAAAAGTTCAATAAATGTTTCACCACTTGCCAGAGACCATGGAGGAGACGCAGTGATCCATGCGCCCGGTTTACGAGTGCTGAGTTTAAGCAACATTCGCAAAGACCGGATAACGGATGTATGACCAAAAATGTATCATCTTGAGCGCCTCGGTGTTTCAGAAGACTCGTAAACTCGTTGGTCTCGACTGCATTAGCAGTCGTTAACAACCACCAATCCGCACTGGGCCCGCGTGATGGTTTATGACCCGTTCTTTCTATCATCCATAGGGAAAGTTTGTGCCAGAGCAGTTGGGACATTAAATGAGCTGAACATAAAGTTCCAAGTCTGCTTACGAATTTTGACAGTGTGTAGTGTGATGTGCACCGTGTGTACTCATCATCAAGTTTATAGCAATACTAACTGTGCCCCGCGGTTTCACCCGCGTTAATTAGTCATAGCGTGATGTAATATAGCCTATCGCCTTTCTCATTAAATGGACTATTTAACACAAATTTTTTTTTTCAATTCGAACCAGTAGTTCCTGAGATTAGCGCGTTCAACCAAACAAACAAACAAACTCATCAGCTTTATAATATTAATATAGATTTTTTGTGGTATCATTATAAATGCATAGCATAGTCTCGATCGGGTTTCTAGAATACAGTCTTGTAACGTACCAATTAGGAAGAGGAATCCATGCAGTAGTGATATCCATAAGGCTGATTTGGCTCCGCCCACCGCCTGACCCATTTCGATCACCTCACTCTTGCATCCGGAAATCTGAAATCAGTAAAGAGTTTTAGAATCGTTGCAGAACGGTTGATTTTGATTTTTCGTTTGATAACTGGTCACAAATTATGCCGGCATTATTAAAATATTGTGAAGCATTAAGTGACCAATGGAGCTTTACTGGCATCCCGGATAGCGAGAATGCCGAATGATTATTTTTGTTTTGTTTTTAATATTCTGTATTTTCCAATTTTGCAGTAATTTTTTTTTAATTTTATTTAATTTTTCTGACTTGCTTTGTATATGAGCTTGCATTTTAAATTTTTAATGTTTAATTTAATTTAATTTTCTTTTCAATTGTGTGTTAAATGTAATAGATGTATGTCGTTTTTATCACAATAAAATAAATAAATGATATTAAGATCAAAATAATGTAAACTTTTAACATTAAGTAGAAATCAGTTTTTAAGATTTATTATGTTATTTTCTATTGATTTGGTATCATTTCATTACATACACATTATCTTAATATTGACACAATTATATAATGAAGTCCTTTACTATTTACCCATCTGTTAAGCCAATACGCTTAATTTAGGAATGGGTTCACTTTAGAGCTGTATGGGGGAGAGATATAGGAGGTGACCCATAGGTTTTTTGCATTCCACCCCATTAAGCGACTAAATGTTAAAATCGTACTTTAATAAAGTACGTTTTCAGTTGAATGCATCATTAAAGAGGAATAGTTAAAAGCAGAATTGATGAAACATACGAAATGACAGATCGCAGAGACAAGCCATCCATGAAATTTAATAAGACCGAATCCGATTTCCATGCACATCAAAGGAGAAAGCTGGATAGTATAGGATAGTTTAATTAAGCATATTAAGTTGAATCGCACGATAAAGTTCATTGAATGTTTCGGTCGTATTACCATGTCTTCTATACCCGATCACATATTATTATGTGATTAAAGATATTCTAGATGTATAAGGTAAACGTACATTGCACTATTACAAATTTGGGTTTAATTTTCATGTTCACTTTTTCCCTCATTTATTGTATCAGCATTCTTTTTTTTTCATTTTTGACATCTTCCGCCGCAACGACATGCCAGTTACTCATATACTTATCACAGTCGTAATAACTCGTCACAATAAATAAAAGCTAATATATATTAGCGACGACCTCCGTAGCGGAGTGGCTTGCACGCCGGACTTTGGGCGGCGCTCCGAGGTCCCGGGTTTGATTTCCGGTCGTGTCAATGTCGAAAACGAACTTTTTGATATTGTGTCGGGTCTGGGTGGTTGTAGTACCGTCGTTGTATCTAATTTCCATAATACGTGTGTTTTACCTTGGGATCAAAATAATGTGCCTATGATCACATACAATATATCAATATTGATCAATTAAATCTGCTCTATCTAAATAACCAGTAACATATTATTGTTTCTCAAATTTCAATTATATTTTTAACAGTATTAAACAAGCTTTATATCAAATGACAGACATAAAGAATTCCATTTCATAGAAAGTTCCTCCGGTTTCATTTCTGAAAAGGGTTGGACAGATTATGATTGAATAGAGCAATGCAAAAATGTTGTGTAAATATTTAACGATTTCAATTGATTTTTATTTGATTTGAAAGTTACATGTCTTTTGAACGGATTGACGTAGTAAACTTTCAGTAAACTAACATTTTTCTTTATATCGATGTAGGCAAGTTATCCGCTCTACATGATGTTAAGAATATGCGAGGACACCTAAAAAAATTTGAAAAAAAACAAAGTGTTGAAAAAATTCCACGAGCGGAATTCAAACCCGCACCCCAAGACATGCCGGGTTATGTGCACTGCCAACTATGCTATCGTGGCTCAATCCAACTCGCCGAAATAAATACACTATCAATTTTTTTACTTTATAACCCAAAGGAGCCCTATTCTATGTCGACAACTACATACGTCATCAACATCCAATCTTAATATTTTTACAAATATTGAAAGATCAGTTAAGAATTAGGCAAGCTATATTTATGATTATTTACATATTTTTCAACACTTTGGCTTTTATCAAATTGTAATTTGTTCGCAACAATATTTGCGTAAAATTATAATATGTAAATGACCCTAAAAATCTTTAAAGAAAAAACTTTTTACTTTTTTCTTGTTTAACATTTCTGTGTTACAGAAAAGGCAGCGCTCAGCAGTAAACGTGCTTATTTTATTCACACAGTTGGTAATGTTATTGCCTCGAACAAAACTGTCAAAGTAATTTCGTAACTCGTATCCTTAACCGTTATGCAGTAGACATTTCTTTTATTACGTCGGCTGTAAACAAAATTGCCTTGTAATACTAAAGCCTGTTCGGACTGCGTTTGCGTAAACAGAAAGAAAATAAAATAAACTATGGGACGGCTAACTGCACGCTTGAGAAAATAAAATGGCCAGCTGACTCTGTACCGTGTGATTATCTCATCGGGATTTAGTTGGAGCCACCGGAATCATTGGGTAATAATGAAATGATAATGTCTAGGAAGGGAAGTAAACGTTTCTTTTTAAATTATCAGTCCTTGAAGACTGGTATTATGCTATTTTCTTTTGCGATTGCTTATGGTGGTCTCAGATCACCCTGGCAGCATTAATAGGAGAGTCCCTCATAACCATCTTCGTCTCCCCGGTTGCGTTTATTTGTAAAAATAGACTCTGATCATCATTTTTCAAAACTTTAACTATGGAACCAACTCTGAAATTGTAACTGATTCACATTAATATGTGTTAATACTCGTATCTGACCCGATTTAAATGTTTGGAACAGCTGATACTTTTTTTCACGTTTTGCAAAATTATGCAATGCGACTCAAAGCTTTTGTAGTAATGAAAATATAGGGGTGTATAAAAAGAGAATAAAATATGTGTTAATAATACGTCGTCGGGGTCAGCGACACGGGGCTATGTGGGAATCTTTTCCGTCCAACCACCCTAGTAATATCCCGTCTCTGCAGCGGAGATGGCTTGGAACCACGACGGTAAGCACCAGTTGCACCCACGCAAAATCATTTATGACCCTAACATTAAAGTAACAATTTGCGGTATTATTACTGTAGTTTTGTAGTCTAGTATCAAATATTTCAATACAGTTTCATACGCTATGATCTCTCAAAGACAACAATATACATGATAGTAATCGCGTTAGTAATTACTCTTATAATTTTCTTATGCTTTCTACAATTGCAAAAATCATTTGCAAAGCAGTCATTTATTATGAAGTATCCTGGCAGGTTTCGAAAATATTATTATTATGTGAGATAAAACTTAGTAGAATTATGTGACATAAAAATTAGTAGCATTATGTGACATAGAACTTAGTAGCATTATGCGACATAAAATTTAGTAGCATTATGTGACATAAAACTGAGTAGCATTATTAGTTTCTGCAGCAGCAATTGAATCTAAAATAGTTCGCTACAAAATATAAGTTTTTATTCTCTTTCTACGAAGCAAGTCACACAGAATCGGGGAAAGGCGGAACGAACCAATCAAACGATACAGTCTCTGCCCTACTTCGTTTCATCGACGCTTCTGTATTTCGCCTTGTTTTATGTGCACCGATATTTTTATCGACACTATAGTGTCGTATGTTCCTTGCAAAAGTTTCCCGGCCAATATTATTTCGCTGTTTATTCTGGTTTCTTGTTCTGTTATTAAGAACACTTGCGTTGTAAAGGTTCCGTTTTGCTTTGTGTGATTCATCGATGTTTTTGTATTTCGTCTTATTTTATGAGTACTCGATATTTCTGTTATCGTTATTGTTATATTATGAAGGTACTGGAAGTTTGTTAGAATTGATTACATACATAAACTCGAGTAAAGAAATGGAAATAATACTATTTTATCGGATCGCGCTACCAGTACACGTATTCCGTCTTTCCAACAGCATGGCGTCCTTCAAACTATGTGTGAAGATGCAACTTGTGGTCTGGCAAAGTGAGGACGGCTAGTGAGGGACAATTCTGCTCTTCTAGCTGTCTTCGCATCTGGACTCCGCTTCTTCTCAACATCAGGTAGAATGGAGAATGATATCCAGAATGATTTTACCGCATTTTTCTTTGCATTTTTGACTTAAGGCTAGGTATTCCTGCAAAAGTAGTCTAGGTCCTAAACTACTTTTGCAGGAGTAATTGACTTCATTCTACCTGATGTTGAGAAGAAGCGGAGTCCAGATGCGAAGACAGCTAGAGGAGCAGGATTGTCCCTCACTAGCCGTCCTTAGCTTACTCGCGCATTTAGTAGGTATTTAAACATAGGACATAAGACAATCATTTTATCAAGTCAAACTCTGCGATTTTATCTGCGCAATATTTTGTGTCTTTAGTTGAGTACAAAAATTTAATGTAAAAAATCAGTAGTTTAGTCATAATATTGAAAAAACATTACAAAAGGGGGTAACTTTGGGATTTTTTTCTATCGAGTGAAGTGCTTTGGATCTTGTAACTGAATGCGACTTTGACTAGATCAGATCCTTAACTAATACATACTTTTTTTTAAGAATTTAAACCATTATTTTCTATGTCTCAGATGGTTTGAAAAAACTCAAAAGCGCGGCCTACCTAGCCTTAAATCTCGGGTTTCTAAAGTTTTTATTATAAAGATAGCTGGGCAGACCCGTATTAATTAAGTCTCTTTACTTAGCTTGAACGCCTCCAAATGCAGGTGGTTGTGATTTTCGCTAAGTTAGCCGAGTTTTATTTGCAATGACAAGACCTCTGCTTTACGCCTCTCATAACGCGAAATGTCGGCTTATATCGTCGGCTTAAAGGCATCAACGTTTTTACGGCCCATTTTTTGTTGTTCAATTATTTTTCCTCCACTTTTTTTCAATGTAGCAATTGAGCTTTAGTGGCTTGTTTAGGTTAAGGATTTAGGTCTACGCGTATTAGGTAATATAAATTATTTATTGTTTTTGGTATTTTGATCTTTTTATGACGGCTGGCTACACTGGCCGGAGTTAGTGCACTAAATATGTTTGCTAAGTTATGCTATTGTGACGTCACATCAAAATAAACAAGTCACAGCCCTAGTGGTTTAGTAAGCTCTGAATACGTACATATATGATAACTATATATACTATATACATATATATAGATACACTTTAGATCTTTTCATTTTTAACACACCTTTCTGTTACACGTTGTATATGAACTACTCTCATCTACCTTTCAACTCATCTGTACACTTAGATCTCTTCATGAATTTTAAAAATAAACTAGAAACGTGAAGTTCATCATGATTGTGGTTACCAAAACGGTTGTTGCCAAGTCGTAATGTATTCACGCCACTTCACCAGTAACTTTTCGTTATTGCAAAAGTCCCCAGACAATGAATCTTCTCTGCAATAAGATAAAGCTTAATTCCAGTCTAGACTGATATATTATTAAGCAAGTTTCGAACTGCATACGAACACTCTGATTTATCTGACCTGGCTAAAAGGTAGACGAAAATAACACTTAAGCTTACAAGTTGAGTGTGGTGGTTGAACTGCTGATATGTTTAAATAAACATTGTGTTAAACATAAAATGTATACAAATTTCTTATATAAACACAATGTTTTAGCTGTCGTTTAGTTGGCGAAAATAAACACAATTTAGAGTACGAACATCGTCTTCAGTTCACTTCACTTTTATAAGTTTGGTCGCCATAACAAAAAAGAAGCATTGTTCCGATAGCTACATATATAAGGTCACTTTTTATCAACTGCAAATATTTTGACAAAACATCTAATTATATCAGAGAAATAAGGCCCTAGCATTTAAAAAAAATTCAGGCTAGTTTTTTTTTAACTTTTCCTGACACAAAAATTGTAATATTTTTAAGAGCGGCCTCTCTGTCGACTCTTTTGAATGTAATTAGGTGCACGTGTAAGCGGTGAAGGCATTGCGGCCTCTCTGTTTCGGCTCCTTTGAATTGAAACTACCGAAAGTGCTTTATTTTTCTTTTTATTCGAAACGTCTTTCGGCGTTTTTCTTGAAAACTAGCGTATAAAAATTAAAGATTTTTTCATAAAAATAGTTTATCTATGTTGTTGAATTTATCCTCAAAATATTTGCAGTTGATAAAAAATGTGACCTTGTATAGATAGAGGTAGCCAGTTCGTCAATAGTTGAAGATTATGGGTGAAGTGCCATACCACTGTCCATCAGTGTAGTCACACTATCTAGTCACTTTCTATCAGGCTATTCAAAATTCAAAATTCAAAATCATTTATTCAGTTTAGGCTACAAATAGCTCTTATGAATGTCATTATGCCATCGGTTCGTAAGTCTACTCTGGGCGGGAGAACTTGTACTGAGAAGAACCGGCAAGAAACTCAGCAAGTGTCAAGCTCTTTTCTCCCTTACAGCGTCAAAAATATTGGAAAATGCCCTATCATAAAAGGACACTTTCCATCACAAACAAACACAAAAAAAGGACAATCACAACACCCAAAAATACAAAAAAAATAAAAAATAATAAGTTTTGCAAAAATTACATCAGGTACCTACCAATTTCAATTTTCACAATGTCATACAGTACTAATAAAAGTCAAAAATTATCTAAGAAAACAAAGTTAAAGTATACGAGTACAATAATAATAAAATAAGACAAGTAAGCAAGAGCAGACCTGCCTCCACAGGAGGCACCCGTTCACGAGTATGACATATGAATCAGCCATCGCTTCACTCAACCATATCTTAGGGAATGTAACGACCCGACGCACATGCCACCACCGCAGAGACAATAAAGAGAGCATGCCACACTCAAGCTACTCTAAATAAGAACTCAATGAATTGTTTAACGCAACATAAATATTGTTTGTAAACTGTAGGACACTGCTGATAAAGGCTATCATATCAGCGGTAAGATATTAAAGTATAATGATTGATCCAAATAAAACAAAAAGTGGATTTTTTATTATAACCAGGCTGCTTTATCATCTAAATATTCTTTGACTGTATAATAATAACCTTTCTTAAGTAAAGAAGATTTTACATGATTTTTAAACTTATGTAATGGTAAATCTTGTACAGTACTAGGTATTTTATTATAGTAGTGTATACCTTGCCCCAAGAAAGAGCCAAGAACCTTTTGCAGGCTGAATAGTGGCATTACAAGTTTTTTCTTATTTCTAGTATTGATATTGATATTGATATTGTATAACATGGTAAAGCAGTTACCTACAAAGAATTTTATTGTTATCATCATTTTAGCCCGTGACCACCCACTGCTGGTCATCGGCCTCTTCATTTGTTACACCATTCCCTTCTTTTAGCATCCAGGTTTTTCCAGCCATCAGCTCTATATCTCTTCTTCATTCTTCATTCAAGATCTTGCGAAAAAACATCGTAAAGGATAAATCATTGGGAGAACTTTCCTTTAAAAAAAAAACATTTTATACAAATCTATAAAACACGAGAAATAGAGTTGTTCGAGACAGTTTGGGTTATTTGCTCACGTTTCAGGAAAAGTTGAGGAGTTTTCCTCATTATTTTGTTATTTGCATAAAATTTAACAATGCCCCGATGTTGTTACAAGAGGACCCGTCCTCTTTGTTCGTCAACTAAAGGAGGTCATCAGCGTCTTTCTAAATAAGCTACGAAACGCATTCTTTGTTTATTTTTATTTATATACATTTATGGTTATTCATTTTCAACTTTTTAGCATAAAAATATATAGAAACGTCATCATCATTCATAAAAAACCGACAGCTAAAACAACAATAGAAAATCAATTATATACTCGTAAAAACCGGACTAGCATAAAAAATAACTGCGAAGAGTAAAAACTGAAAAGAAAGAAACAAGCTCTACGATCCCAGAATTCAATTTGAGCAATGTTGAATGCAACGTGAAATATTTCCTTGTCCGATACCTATACTTAAATAATAAAATCTATAATAAATGAGTATTTATAAATACATTGAATATTGATAGTTGTCGCAAGCGGGGACAATCACCAACCAAGTGCGGATTTAATTGAACTAGCCACGGCTGCTATAACCCTCCTTCTGACGCAGTCAGGTAAAAATAACATTCAAATTGTATTTGAAATAAATTTAATTGAAGTCAAAGAGAAATAAAGTTATAAATTGTATACGCGTTTGACAGTTTTTGATTCTAGTTGCAACGATTAAGATTCTAAACTGATATAGAAGTTTTATGTTACATACAATGTTACTTTATAAAAAAGCTAAAAAAAAAAATCTAAAGTAGGTACCTATATAGGAAATATTTAAATACCTTAATCCCACTAGACATATGAGTAGGCCTTAAAATATCATTGAAATGAAACAACTTTAACGGATCTACACGCGTTTGTTTTTTATATTAGTTTTAATTAATGTCATAGTTTTTATTTGTCTCCCTGTGACCACGGACCGCAATGGTTCGAAACGTCAAAACAAATGTATAAAATAAACGCAAGTAGATACGTAAAAGTTGTTTAATTTCAATGTATAGTGTTCGCTTAAACTTTAGAAAAACAATATGTGATCCGTTAAATATCACTTATTTTAAATAAGAATAAAAGAGATTGGTTAAAATATTTTTGAGACATGAGTTATCTTTCGTTCTCTCATACAATCCATCATGCTTAAGAAAAGACAAATCGCTGCTTTCTAAACATTTAACTTATAAAGAAAAATACAATAAATTATTTTTGAGCAACTTACTGGTTCTTTTACTTCAGATGATATGAAATCAAAATATTAATTTTTTTCATTTTGAGTGTCAGTATCATTATGTCAATTCTTTTAGAAAAAAATAAAACCACGTTTTATAAGACGTAAAAAGCGTCAAGAATTTTCGAGATGAAACTTTTTTATCAATAACACTTTTTTATGGTATGTTGCACCATACCATTGTTTACCAGCTCTGCCCACTGCTGAGGCACGAGCTTTCCTTATAAACACCACATAAGGAACGGATCATAAAAACGCAGGCCCAGTACGGAATAGTGGTTGTTAACGACTGCTAATGCAGCCGGTACCAACGATTTTTCGTGCCTTCCGACGAACAAAGGAGCTCGAGAAGATAAATTTATTTGGTCACCCTTCTTATAAACAGCCTTTGCTAAGTGCCCTCAGAATGGCAACCGACCTTTAGCAACTCGGAGGTAGGAGCCGAGAACTACATCGTATGAATAACTCAAGGGGTTGAGATAGACTATGTCAGAATCCTACTGACTAATCACCACCTGGGGTTGCCTATAGCCTTGTAAGGGCTGCATAGGCTGAAGGAACGAGCACGTCAACATTTATTTCGAAAAAATAAACCACATTCTAAGAGACGTGGATAAGAGAGAGCGTCTTGAATTCGCGAGATGAACCTTTTTGATTTATGACGCTCTTTATTGTCCAATGTTTGTCGTCTCGAATGAAAGATCGTCTTTGTAACGCTCATGATTGGACAAAAATAACAGAAATGAAAGCGTGAATATTTCCCCCTATTACTTTTCGTTTCCCTTTGAGAGCAACAATCCTTATACGTTTATATGGCTAGGAGATAATAGTTTAAAGGAGCAGTCGCAATGGCAACATTTGTGAAGTCTTGTAGCTTACATATTCTTTGATATTTTTTTATAGATTTCGTGATATGTCACGTGTAAGCACAGTGCCTTGATCTCACCTGATTATTAAGTGATGATAAGACCAATTGGTGGAAGCGCACTTCACCCGGGATCCTCAACTAGTGAGGCACTGGCTATCTTATCTCTAGCTGCCGGAACACAACAATGTTACTAGCATTCACGTTATTGCGACATATTCTCGTCTTTCACGGGAATGCCTAGTGTGAGTTTTGTGTGAGTGCGAGAACACGCAAGCGAATTCAAGAATTTGTATAGCCAATTGTATTATTTGTATTATATGTAATAAAGTCAAAATCAAAGTCAAAGCCAAATATTTTTATTCAGATAAACTTTAGAAAAGTGCTTTTGAATCGTTCAATAATTTTTTACCTACTACCCATTCAGGACGTCATTTTTTAGCTGTGAAGAAGAATGGGCGCAAGAATCTCCACAGCTTTAATATAAGTAGCGATATTTACAAAATTAATATATAATAAATATTATAAATAGAGATATAATTTGATAGAGTCATAGCAGCGCCTCCTGGTGACTTTATATCATACAAATTCTCGTTTTCATTAACGTGATAGGATGACAAAACTCGCATTCGTACTTAATACCTATTCGTGATTACAAAACTGTGGAAGTAGAAGGTCATCAAAAGAAACGCTATATTTGTTAGTTTTATTTATCTTGGTATCATTCATTGCTTAAGTCTTTGGATCGCAGGCTACATAGAGTGGTGCCATCAATCTTTATCATGAAGACTGATTTGTCCTAGTACGCATCAATTAATAGTGCTAAGGAGACAAATGTGTGTCATTACTATCATTAACTAAAGATACATTGTTAGTTTTAGCACATTATTTACCATATTCGATGGATGTAAAACAGTTTTATCTTTATTTTTCTAACAAGAGGTGTGGGAGGGACAAGACGGCATTGAAATTCTATTACGTACCATGCAGATTCTGTTTCAAATTACTAAAAACAATCTCCTATTTTATAGTGTCTAGTGTCTGCATCCGCGTGATTGCCTGTAATATATCGTTTTACATCGAGAAGACCGCTGGTTTCTAACTTTATATCTATGCTTTGTTAGTCTTTCAAGGTCACCTATTCATGGCTTAGCAAATATATGATTATGGTTAAAAAAATACATAAATTATGTTGCGAACGAATTACAATTTGAATAAGTGTAACAAAATCCACGAGTGGGATTTGAAAATGCACCCCATGACCCAGAGCCACGATAGCATAGATGGTAGTGCACCTGACCCGCAGGCTTATTACCTTCTTCTTGAAGTGACAGTCACAATTTCGACAATTTACAATTTATCGCTAATAAAAGTGCATGCCGGCGCTCTAAATTAAACCGACCGATTGTAGCAACCGCAACTATAGCCAGACTGCTTAACTGAGTCCTCGCATGCGGTAGGTACGCGGGGCGGGAGGTAAGTAGGGCCTCTGCCACGGGTACGGATTTCTAGTTCATTGCGTTTTTTCTATCACTGCTGATTATGACTACCGTCGTATAACGCGCAATGAACTAGAAATCCGTTCAACGCGTCGCAAAACGCTCGTACTTATGTCAGAGCCCCTACGTACCTCCCGCCCCGCGTACCTACCGCAGGCGAGGATTCAGTTAAGCGGTCTAGCGCTGCCATTGTAAAATTAGCAATTGGTTGTTTTTTCTCGGTAATAAACCTACCGGTATGTCAAGGGGCGCGGGTTCGAATACCGCTCGTGAAAATTTATTCAACACTTTTTTAACAGCAAAAATTGCTTTAAATTCACTACTGAAACAAGCCAGTCCTGATTCCATAAATTCTTCTAGATTAAAAATAAAACAACATAATCGATCATTCGCTCGATCGCTCCGTAATTCGACGGGAACAAACTAAGGAATTACATTAGGCTGCTTAGCGCACGGCCGATCAGGGTACCCCTTAATAAGAACTTGGAATTGGCATTTAGAAGTAAATGAACCGATAGGAAACAGTATTAGTTCAATGCCTCAGTTCATTTCGGTATTGTAGACACTTCTATAGTCACAATATATTGGTTTCCAGGGTGCCTAGTGTGAGTTTAGGTTTAGGAAAATTTGTATAACATTGAAGCAGCGCCTCCTAGCGGCATATGAGAAAAGTTAAAATTTTGCCATACAAAGTCTCGTTTCCGTTAACGTGATCAAATGGCGAATGAAACTCGAACTAGGCACCCTGTTCTAATTTAATAGTACACTAGCTTTTTATATTACTTCACTGGCATAGAATTCGGCTTGTCGAGGCTTACCTGAGGCATGCCCAGAATAAAAAAAATCTACGGCATTCTAACTGCCTCTGTGGTATAGTGGATAAGACGACCGGTTTTAGACCCAGAGGTACCGGGTTCGATTGCCAATTTGTGTACTCGGTGGGCTTGTTTCCGCCTGGTTAGCTAACTCCATCTTATTTAAATATGTCGCTATAACATCAATGTGTGTAGCATTGCTTTGCCCCGACTGTTAGAGATAAGATAGCCAGTGCCTCAACTACCACTTTCGGCCTTATTATCACTTAACATCAGGAGACATAAAGGCCAAGTTCTTACTCATAAGTCATTAAAAACACTTTTAGACCTTCCAATATAATATCTATACTAATATTATAAAGCTGAAGAGTTTGTTTATTTGTTTGTTTGGTTGAACGCGCTAATCTCAAGAACTTCTGGTTCGTATTAAAAAAATATTTTTGTGTTGAATAGTCCATTTATTAAGAAATACTATAGGCTATATAACATCACGCTATGACTAATAGGAGTGAAGCAGCAATGAAAAATGTTGCACAAACAGGAAAATATTTTTTGAGAGCTTTATTTGCGTGCGCTGCGTAAACGGTGAAAGTTACGCAAAAATCATGTATTATGAAATTGTTCCTCTTTAAAAGTTCTAAAAAAAAGTCTGCGACAGCATATGTCTAGCTTTTAAGGTTGACTCACTATAACCTTTATATAACGCGGGTGTAACCGCGGGGCACAGCACATTCATATGCACGATTTTCTTATACAGGGAAACGCTTGACTTTCAATTAACCTGATAATAAGGTTAAGACAAAGACACAAACGCACTTCAACTAACAGCTACAGAGAAGCCGGCTTTGTTATCTCTCTCTGACGGAACACAACAACTCTATTACATTGTTATTATGAAGATAAACTTTGATAATTTATGACAATAGCTGCAAGGCGACCTGGAACTTAAATAAGCTCTTCTATCAACCAAACAAACCGAGTACAGTGCTTCTATTTTCTTAATGTCTCTCAGTAATCATCGCGTCTCTTAATGTAACTGAATCTGGGGGCACGGTAGTGCCCCCGCCGAGCCGAGCATAAAAGCGGCATGGCCGTACCACATCCTTTTCTCGAAACAGTTCAGGCCATTTTTGACCCCCTATAACTTCGTTGTGGATGAAACTAGAAGCCTGAATTTTCAGTAACCAAGCAGGCATTGTATAAACACGATATATTTGAAGTTTCATTCAATTTGAACTAGTAGTTTAAGAATTATAACTAGTCAAAGTTTCTTAACTTTGTCCCTCACTCACTCATTGACTGACCGATCATCAAAACTCAAAGGCACTTCTAGCAGACATAGAAGCTTCAAATTTAGAATACAATTAATGTTTAGTGTATAAATCAAGGAAAAAACTAGAATATTTTGCAATTTCGGTCCAGTTTTCTAGATACACCAACTCATTAATAACTTTGTGATCCCATATAAATATATAAGATTAAAAAGTTACATTTGCAGTGAAAAGCTCATAAGACAGAGAGTGGGTTTTAAAAAAAAATCCGTTGTTGGTATTCAATAAGTAGAAGGTACCGGAAAGGAAAAAAGTAGGACTATCTACAAAAAGAAATGACATGCCATCAAAAACAAAACCAAGTCTCGCAACTCAGTTCTTCTACCGTAAAAAGTTGTGAGATCCATGTAGTACCAAGTTGGTTAATTAATTCAGTCTACTTAAGGCCCCTTCTGTCTTTAGTTATTACGTAATTACTTACCTAACAACATCTTATAGTAACCATATCAATATTAAAAATATTTTATGTTTTAAGTAAATAGATTGACTTGGCAATCGCACTAAACAATCTAATTTAATATAATAATATATGTATTACTTGTGAGATACATTGTGTTTTTACTTTTATTTTTTAAGTGTTAATTGCTACACTTAAGCTGAATTAAATATTTATATAAAATACAGTGACAAAATTAAACGCCTACCCGATCCAGTCAGGAATCGAACCTGTGGTGTAGCAATTAACACTTAAAAAATAAAAGTAAAAATTTACTATAGCGTTGTGTAAACCTTGAACCTTATAGACCTGAGGTCTAAATAGACCGCAAAGGCGTTAAATCACAGCAATACCAAACAGAAGGTCAAATGTTTTTCAAAGTCACTGAAAAGATGCGGCCTATACAAATCGTTTCTGATTTATTATAAAGGGTCTTTCAACAAGGACGGGTCGATGTTAAAATTAAATAAAACTAGATGTGTGTGAGATATTAACGATTTTTTTATTTTATTTGAAAGGCCTATTAATGCCATTATAAATGGAATATAACATAGTTCAAATGTCCGCCGCGGCTTCAAATGGTGGCCCGAATCCGAGAGGTCCAATTTTCAATGACTCTGCTGCATTGATCCGGCTGAATCTGAGCGATGGCCTGCGTTATGTTGGCTTTCAGGGCAACGGTCGATTGTGGGTTATTGGCATAGACCTGTGACTTCAGAAAACCCCACAAGAAAAAGTCTAGCGGGGTCAAATCACACGATCTTGGTGGTCAATTCACGTCACCTCTGCGAGAGATAACCCTACCCTCAAACCGTTCACGCAGAATGTCCATTGTGTCGTTCGCTGTGTTGCCACACAGCGCCGTCTTGCTGGAACCACATGTCGTCCACGTCCATATTGTTCAATTCAAGCCAAAAGAAATTGTTAATCATTGATCTGTAGCGCTCGCCGTTGACGGTGATGGCCTCGCCAACGTCGTTTTCGAAGCAGTACGGACCAATGATGCCGCCAGACTAAAATCCGCACCAAACAGTAACTTTTTGAGGATGCATTTCCACCTGGTGAACCTCGTGTGGGTTGTGGTCATCCGATATATGGCAATTTTGCTTATTAACAAAACCATTCATCCAAAAATGTGCCTCGTCGCTAAAGATTATTTTTCGGCCAAAATCGGGGTCCTCTTCCAAACGTTCCGAAGCCCATTCAGCGAACATACGGCGTTGTCTATGGTCATTAACTTTGAGCTCTTGGATCAGTTGGATCTTGTACGGATGCAGGCCCAAATCCCGACGCAAAATTCTCCAAGTTGAAGTCTGCGAAAGGCCGAGTTCTTGTGCACGGCGAGAAATCGACTGCCTCGGAGTCTCCTGAACACTCTCACGTACAGCGGCGATGTTCTCGGCCGATCTGGCGTTCCTTTGACGTAAAGGTTTTGGTTGGTTGTTTACCGAACCGGTCGTCTCAAATTTGGTCATCAATCGTTGGAGAGTAGACTTTGAAGGTCCACCGCGTCTGCCGTAAAATGGGCGCAATGCGCGCAACGTTTGCACTAACGAACACTCATTTTGATAATAAAGTTTTATCATTTGCACATGCTGCTGAACCGTGTAACTTGCCATGGTGATTTGGCATTAGTGACTGAATAAGAAACAACAGATTTGACACATGCCGCCAAAACAAAATGGCCGCCACAGATTATTAACATCGACCCGCTCTATTTGAAAGACCCTTTACATACGAGTACATCCCACGACACGGTCAACCCGAACCGAGGTCTAACGCACAAAATAATGAGGACCCAGAAGGTACGCTTATTTCCTAACGCGCTCGAGCAACTCGCACTTAGACCCCTTGAACGAACACGGATCTCGGAAAAGTTTGGAACAGTCCGAGCGCGCTGTTAAGGGGGTGCAGCGCGGACGCAAAAGTGCGAGTCTCAAGTTTCTCTATGATAGCGAGCGAGCGGCGCGTGGCAGTGGTGTGACAACGGCGCACGACTACGAATACGCTCGCACACTAATATCTGTACAGAGTAGGCTGGTGATTTAATTAGAGCAATGTTTACTTTCGTAAAATCATAGGCGTTTGGGAAAAAAATAAGAAAAGTCTTAATATTTTCATATTCATGTTTTTTAATTGAAAAATAAGACAACAGTGGACTGCGGAATATCAATACAAACATTTTGATGTCGGATCATTGTTTCATTTGTGCTATATTTACAAAGTTTCTGAAGAAATAAGTCTTTAAATATCATTATTTTACGTATTGTTTATGCAGTTTCTGGGTATTTGTTTCAAATTTCAAGACAACCATGGCCTTGTTGAAAGGATCAAGCTAACCTACACTAGTCCTTTTAATGTATAAGACCTATTCAGCGCCTAGCACCAGTGACTTAATAAAACGTAAATTTTCAAATTCCGCGCTGCACCCCCTTAAGAGGAAATACGAAGGTTGACTGATTATATGAAAAGTAGTCCCCTAATTCCTCCTCCAAAACTGAACCGAATTAATTATTTTTTTCATTAAAAATTAAATGAAGGCTTTGGCTGTGTCCCTATGTTTTGCTTTTCATAAATTAATAATTAAAAAAGATATGAACCTTTAAAAACCTTAAAAATTGGCCAAATTTTCGCTGTGTTAAGACATCCAGCAAACAAATTTGACGATACTAAAATATAAAAAAGCAAACATAGGGACACAGCCAAAGCCTTTCTTTAATTTTTAATGAAAAAAGAAATTAAATCGGTCCAGTTTTGGAGGAGGATTCTGGGAACTACGAAACGTTGATTTTGTCTACTTTCATATAGATAATCAGTCAACCTTAGTATTTCCTTTGAAACCGTGTCCGTGAGAGGTTGTCTGTGTGTGCGTTGCTCGAGCACGTTTGTGTGAAGCTTGCCTTCTTCAGCTTCCTTATTTTGTGTCTAGCGATCCGGCATTTATGTGCCTTTGGGTTATTCGCTCTCTGTATTTCAGTTCAGACGCTTTCAATAAATTAAGGCCTTTAGACACTCCCTAAAAACCAGCGGTATTAGACAGCTATCTCCTGATTCCTTTAATGTGTAGTCTTTCAGTAGGTAACAACAAGATTTTTGAAAAAACTTAGACGTAATAATAATGTTGAACGTAAGTCAGTAATAAAAAAATTTGTCAAAAGTAAAGTAACCAAATTTTTCAATAACAACAAAAGTGTTATCAGGATTAATATTATTTTTATTTCTTATTAAGTCCTCCAATAATAAGTATATTTGATAACTAATTAAATAGATGTAAACAAACGCTAAATGTTTTTTGACACAGTAAAGACAATAAAATTATAACTATTTGCACTTAATTGCGTTAGCAGTGACATTGAACATGCATCGTATATTATTGAGGTAATATATATAGCATAATTATTAGTTATCTGTTACATAAAGGTAAAAGCAACATTTCAAAACACCTAAAAGTAGATATAAAAGCTTCGTTAAAAATAAAGTTCAAAACCTTTTTTGAAGAGTGCCTAAAAATGCCCACAGAAATGATGAGTGAAGCTCCAGTTACCTATCGGATCGGCTTTTGTCAGTGAAAATGTTGCTGTCGTATCTCTCACAAATCCGAATACGTAAGCAGAGACGTCCGCATCCGGTTCCGTGCCGGTTACAGGCGATTTATATGAATTTTATATGCATTGGAGTCACCGGGAGCGCAGAATAGTGAAAAGAGTGCAACGTTTTCAGGGAAGCTCGTTAACGATACGGCTTTCTTTGCATTTGTGTTTTAGTGGGTATGTGTCACGCGCGAAATGTCCTGTACGTATCACCCATGACACATACGCATGTGCAGCATTGGCCGGGCAGTGAGGACTTTTCACAAATCCCTTGAGTACAGTTTACTGATTAGCTAGTTGTATCTCGTAATCTGTAAACTACGATAATTGTATTAGATAAAGTCATAATATTTTATTTATCTACCTAAAAAAATGCATTTCCCGAGGTAACTCGGGGTAACAACGAGTTACCAATATACTTTGTGACAGTTAGAGGCGCACACACAGCTAATATTACAGGTGCAAGTTTGCGTCGTTATTTAATGAATATTAAAGAAACCTAAAATATTAATCATTCTTAAAGCTAAATGTAAAAAGATGAACGAAAACATATGAATGATACCATTGCGCTTTGAAATACTTGTTCATTAAATTAATTACAATATTAATTTTATTACCTCCTATGTAGATCTTATCTTAGTGGGGCCTGCTGAGGTTTCCCTCTTGCAGTAGCACTTCGACCCATCGGGATCTTTTGTGCAATCCTATGTAGATAGTCAGGGAACTAACGATCAAGGGCTTCTCTTATCGAGTGTTGAACCAGCCAATGCTCATTTTTATCATTTTTGATGTGTCTTTCTGCTCGCTTTCTTTAAAAGCAATTTGTGGGAGTGTTTTCGTGAAATGGGACGGAAGTATGTGTAACAGTGTAACAGGAAGTCTGGGAAGCGCGTGCCATTTTGTAAATTTAAAATCGATATTATGAACATGACATATGTGTCATTTTGATATGTCAAATGTCTTCTAATGAGTATTTACTGCATTTATTTTATAGTTAAAAAAATATGTAATACCTGACCCATTTTTTTCAGAACATAATGTTAAAATTGCTAAGATGAGATGTCAAATGTTACACATCATATGCGACTACTGTAATGCTCGCTCGTTTTTTTATCGACATGATTTGTTGTGATAATAAGAAAATAAATCTTCAGTTGAACAGAAGCATTACGTTTATGTAATTAACCTGCACACTAGACTACCACAAACAGTCAAATTTTCTCAATTCTTAATGACTTTAAACTTTATATCCATGGCATAGGGTTGAACATTTACTGAAGAAATTTTACAGTTTTGGATGGACGTGCAGGCGTCTGTACATCGTTAACTGTTGAAGGGTGTAAGCTATATGAAGCTTTGGAAACTACACACAGTTTATTACCATCACTCTAGAGATAGGGAACTAACGGTCGAGTGCATCTCTAATCGAGTGGCGAACCACCCAACGCTCATTCGACGTTAACAAGAAGCTTTTCCTTATCGACACCAAATGAACAAAGGGAATTTTGACACCCGTAAGCATTTCAATTAAGTTCAATTCGTTTAGTTTCGCTTCCATTTATATACTGAGGCCTTCGGAAAATTTGTGACAATAACCGTTGAATACAAATCAGTAAATTTTATTTACTTTAATGAAGATTTGAATTACATTGTTTTGTGCAAAAATTGTTCCTTTCTCTTGAATTACGAAGTAATATAAAATGGATATAATTTAAGTTCGGAATAATGATGAGGCTGTCATATCCTTAATGATAATAATGTATCCAAATCCTTTTTGTCATTTAAAACAAACAACATTAAATAATGAAACAATTATATTTTACAAATAAAGTAGCATGAATTACACAGGGGTAACATCTAAATTCGTTACTTTAAAATATTTTTAGTACGTAATAATAGACACTAGTGGTTGCCCAGCGGTCGAAATTCGACCATAATTTTATTAAGGCTGCACAGATTGTATCCTAAGCAATGAAAAATTAAAAAAAGATAGAATGTGAGTTTGGATTGGCATTGACAGATTGCGGCCGCTCCTCTTCCATTTTTGAAATTTTAGAAAAGAGTACATATGCGTGTGTGTGAAATACATGGTAGTGTGTAATATTTGTTTAATTGATTTAATATATTTTTTGTGCATAATTAAAAAAATATTAACATTCTGCAATCCTTCTCTATATAAACTATAAGTGCGCGAAATTTCATACTTCTCCGTCCGCGCAGTTTTCGTAAAAGGGGTAGGTACAAAGTTTTTGCTTCACGTATTACTCATTTCCAATAATTTATTACATAGGTACTAGTAGCCCGCTCACGACTTCGTCCGCTTCAGTGAACCGGTATAATATGATGGCCACCTACCGGGTCCAATTGTAATTCGAAACCATCCAGAGACCATCCAGAGTCCAGCCGCTTAGGAAAAGTTCAGTGACATACACATGTATTGAAGAGTTACATAAAAAGATTACTTAGCTGAACAAATACAAGAGGTGCCTTTTGGCGCGCAAATTACTGTATGTCAAAACTGACAGCTAACGCTAGTGATGCAGTAAATCCAATTGAGAAAAATAGTGCTGTGCATAGCTATCAACTTCTTGTCGCTAACAGCTTCTTTAAATCCAGTCTACATAATTTAGAATATCCTCGGTACGGTAAATATAATATATATTTTGCCTTTGCTATTTAATATCTTATTTTTCACTTGCTACCCTAAGACGATCTAATAAGCTCATACGGTTGCACAGACCGACGCTTCCGTATCCTATGTGGGAAATTGCGAAGGATTATTACGCTTCGCAGGCTAGACAGGTGAACATTAGAACCTCGTTGCGCCGATGAGGTAGAGCCGCGATGGTATTTATTATACACCAACCCCCGTTCTAATAAACAGTGAAAACTTGAAGTTGTTATTCCGTATTTTGTCTCTTTTGCTCTAATTTGAAATTAAGAGGGGGTATAAAGGTAAATCACCAATCGTAGATTTGATTTTAACACTAGAAGATAAACCACGATTTACCCGAAAAAAATATCATAGATACTACAGCATACTTGAAAGGGACTGGCTTAAGCGAAAACATAATATATTAAAATTTTATCGATAAAATAAAATCACAAACTTACGTCTACTTTTCAACTAGAATCAATTTATTTTCAATTTGACGCATATTACTGAGCCAATATTTTAACACATAATATCAAATTATATTACCGAGCGACTGTATTAGCGATTTGAAAAAAAAATGTATATTTTACGAGTAAATAAACTAAAACTAATTCGGCGCTTACGACATTCTTATTCCGCGCAGAACGCTCCAGTCTGTCGCACCTGACCCGAGGTAACAGGCATGTTTTGTTTCATCGATTAGTCGCGATCACTCTGTTGAGACGAGAGGACTGTGTTTCTGTGCTCAGGGCGCCGAGAAAATATTTCGTTAAAATAAGATATTATTATCATAATATTGTTTTTATTTGTTTTCATTGGTGATGAGTAGTCTCACCTTGAAATATCGACCCTTACGCATTAACTTAGGGCTCACTATACAATGTATTACGAGCGCTGAAGCAATGACGGCGACGCGGGTATCGGGTATAGTATATGCAAAACAGAACGATGCTTTTGACTACTCGTATTGGTGGCAGTAATTTTTTTCACAGTACATACATAATTAAGTTGAATTAGCTATTCTGGAAGTATTGTATCATACTTCGTATATTACCGTACAAACTTGTGATTTACAATTATTTTGTATTTCAGAACTGCTGCAGCTCGTAAATGTCGTAATATCTCACAAGCCGATGAATGCTATCCGGTCAAACTCGTACGCAAAAATCTCTCATCAACTCTGTTAGTTCGTTACAGTTGTTTAATTTAAAGCTATTCGTATATTTATTTTTATAAAAACCATAGAATGTAAACATAATATTGATTTTTTTATATGTTAACACATGAAAAGTCTGTCGTTGCTGACTGTACAATCCAGCTCGAAGATCTCGTAGATCTCGAAGAGCTCGCAGATGAAATGCCTCGCGATACCTGAAAAATGAATGTAAAAGCTTATTTCTATAAAAATGAACTTGAATTTGGTCCAGAATTATCTTTTCAAATATTTTACTAAATGTGGGTAGCACAGAAATTGGTCTAAAGTTAGTGGGGTCAGATGTGCTACCTGATTTGTATAATGGAATTACTTTACTGTGCTTCATTAGGTCAGGAAAAACACCACAGTCAATACATTCGTTAAATATGCAAGCTAAAACTGGAGCTATTGTCTCAATAACGGATTTAGTGACGTCAACGGAATTACCCCACAAATCAGCAGTCTTTTTTTTTATTAAGAGTGTTAAAAGTTTTAATTATATCTCTAAAATCAACTTTTTGAAAACTAAAATGGTTTTCACTAGGTTTGACATTTTCCTTTAGAACCGCTTCAGCTGCAGTGGGGGACGAGTCCAAAGTCTTTGTAGTTGCAACTGGAATATCAGTAAAAAACTTCTCAAATGCCGCAGCAACATCAGCATCAGAAGTTAAGATTTGATTTTCGAAGCTCAATTTGTACTCATTGTTACGACTTTTGACATTTCCAGTTTCACTATTTATAATATTCCATGTCATTTTTATTTTGTCTTTTTTATTAATAATATTCCATGTCATTTTTATTTTGTCATTTTTATTTTGTTTTGTTCAATCTTTGAACTCAGGAATTTTGCCTTTGCTAATCGACATACTGTTTTAAATAACTTAGAATATTTTTTGACATACAATTTGAAATCTTCACTGGTGTTATAGTTGCGTTCATCATATAGCTCATAAAGTCGCTTTCTACTTTTGTGGATACCAATTGTAGCCCATTCACTAAAAGTAACAGTACCACTAACCAAGATCATCTTTGGAATAAAAGTTTTATTAAATTCTAAACAATATTTATGAAAGAAATCATTATAAAATTCATTTGGGTTATCATTATATTCTACATAACATATATTATCATAGAGATTATTTTGAAGCGTTCCAGACGACCTGCAGTTTTTGGTACAACAGTGATAATCTGTTTCTTCACTTGCTGACACTGATGTGGAAGGCGTACCATTTGGCCACAATGATCAGAGTCTAGTTTATTAATAATGAGTTTAGACAGAGGTACTAGATCAGTGTATATATTATCGATACAAGTGGCCGAAGTGGCAGTTATTCTAGTCGGCTCCAAAAATAAATTATTCAAATTATATGATTGAAATAAATTTTTAATTTTGATAGAACCTGTAGACTTTTCTAACAAATTAATATTAAAATCACCGCAAACAACTATCTTTTTACCTACATTGCGGATTTTATATAATGCTTCATCCATTACTTTTTCAAAATAATCATACAATGCTGACGGAGGCCTGTATACACTTAATACAACAAGTCGCTCAAGCTCCACACAAGCTATTTCTATTGTTTGCTCAACCGAGAGGCTCATTATGTCTTTTCTTTCTTTTAATTTTAACTTCTTATCAACTACAATTAAGGAGCCACCATGAATTGAATTTACTCGACTGAACGAACTACCTACCAAATGATTATTAAAATTGAACATGAACTGATGATCTTTAAGCCAGTGTTCAGTAATACATAGAATATCAACTTTATTATCGTTCATGAACAATGCAATCTCTGGATCTTTGCCCATCATTCCTTGAATGTTCTGGTAAACCATACTGATTGACTAAACATTTTTAATAATTGTAGGTTGAGACGGGCTTTTCTTAGAATTAATTACACATTTATTTAAAATATTACCAAACATTTTGCAAGAGAATTCCTCTTTTGTCTTATGATTTAATTTAAAATCGTTATTAAAGAAAAGCTTTGTAAAAAAGCTTATTATAAAGTGACTGATTACATTGAAGACAAAACAGCATGGGTTAAAAATGCTTCAATCACCCCAACAGGTATTTCTAATTTAAAATATTGTTAAGTAATTTTAAACTTGTATAACTTGATAACGGCATATAATTTTGTAAATGTCATTACTTATATTAAAACTGTGGAGTTTCTTGCGCCCATTCTTCTCCACAACTAAAAAATAGACGTCCTGAATGGGTAGTAGGTAAAAAAATTTTTGGACGATTCAAAAGTACTTTTCTAAAGTTTATTTGAATAAAAAATATTTGACACTTTGACTTTGACTTTGATTACAGAAAGTCTGTTTATCTTAAGTGTAAACAATAATTTAGTTTTTTTTACCATTAAAAAAACAATAAAATTGTTCATTAAATTTTAATAGTAAGTCCTATAAAGATTGTTACATTTTAAGATAAGTTAGAATGAACAGACCTTAAATACATAATTTAATGCAAAAATGTTTTTAACTTACCTTCTTTCTGTCTGTTCTTTGCAGTACAGGTACAAGCCAGGGAACGAATTCTGAAAAAAAAATGTAAACCTATGAATCTATGTAAATAAAGCGATATTTTTGTAATAAAATTAGACTTCTCTTTTTTACATTGTCGACACTCTTTGAAGAAGAGATATAACAGTAAGAGCACTTACACACGAGCAGCACTTTGGTATCAATAGAGGTAACTGTAGCGTCGGATGGTAGGCCTTTGACCTTTAACGTGTCGATAGCAAAGTGCGACTGAAAGGGATAATATAATATACATGATACAAAAAATAATCTACATAATACAAAAATGCTTAAAGATTTCATGGCACCTACGCCTTTATAAAATAAAACAATATTAAATATTTAAAGTAGCAATATATAATAAAAATATATGATATCATTACTTACCTTTGCGTATTATTTACCACCAGCAAAGAGTATTTTAGTGTTTCGAAGTACAGCTAGGTGATCCCACTCGCACTTAGCCGGTTTTTATCTGATTATTTTAGGTATACTGTGCGCGATCGCACTAAACACTAGTACACACGAGGGAGCGACCTGCCAATCTGTTGCGTTGGCCGCCACGCCGTACGCACGGACGAAAGCGGGGCGTGATAGGGGCGCGGGTGAAATCTGTTTTTTTTCTAGGTTTATACGCCCTCTTAAGTATACGTTACGGAAACGAAACGCAGATTTTTGGTCAAAGCTTATTATACTTATTTTGGAAACCTCCTTGGAACAGTGTTGTTTGTATGTTGCTCGTGACTACGAATGTTTATTTGTTAAATCAATTTGATGGTACAAATACCATACCTAAATCTTTATAAAACCATATAAAACTTAAGATTTTTGCTGATAAATATAAAGTGATCAAAATATACAACAATTATGTTTATGACTTTCCTAGGACACCGTTAATAGCAGCTACATAAGAATCCGGAACTGCTTACAATTATAACCTAATAAACATATTTATATTTATACTATAATAGCTGATCCGGCGGACTTCATACCGCATTTTTTCTTCTTTTTCGTGAAATATAGCCTTTGTTACTCAGCGCTAGTGTAGCATTCTAATGGTGAAAGAATTTTTTAAATCGGTCCAGTAGTTTTTGAGTTTATTCGTTGCAAACATACATACATACAAAAATACAAAGGTTTCCTCTTTATAATATAAGTATAGATAAAAAAAAAATCTACTCGACCTATTTGGTCAGACACGTCACGATACCCTTCACGAATCCCTATAATGCGGCAAGCATTACATTTGATATCTATCAATTCTGTGACTATTCGAACGTAATATATTGAACATCGGTATTTCGGTGGGCTTGCCTCGATAATCGTCGATACCGTAAGCTGATAAGTGTGGTGGACGACTCGAAGACCGTATTCACGGTAATTGAGTGGGATTAGGAACAGAGAGGTGAGATAACTTCATATAACCAATATTTAGTTTATAGACCTTGGCATTAATATTAAGCCCTTACCTATGAAATTGACGTTTTGTATAAAGATTTTTTGTACAATTATATTTTTCATACTAACGTTTTACAATTTTCTTAGCATCTATTGATGTTAACACTATAAAAATTGTAGGGCAGTCTGTTTGTTTTACTAGCTATACAACAGACCTTAAAAAAAACGACCTTAAAAGGTAAAAGCTATTTGCATGCTACATTGTCAACTGAGAAAGAGAAGAAAATTAGATTAAGACCAAAAATGTACCTTTCTCAAGCGCAAATAAAATATATTTCATTTCATTTCATTTCATTTCATTTCATTTCACTTCATTTCATTTCATTTAATTTCATTTCAAACAAGTCTCTCCAAAGCTACAATGAAAAAAAAAGTCAATACCGCTAGTAAAAAGAAGTCAATTTAAAAAAAAATGGGCCATAAAGACACAAAATTAAAAAAAATATTGTTATTACTGAAGCCTAAGTAACATATTTTTATTTAAATGTGTATGTGTATGTGTACGACTGCTGCCGTGTAATACATACAATAACTATCCTGTTTCTTAAAGGGGTTAAGAAACTTTGCTTAAAATGGCGAGTTTCAAAGTGTAATAATGTTAATAAATGAATAATTTCGGCGGGCTGGTTAGAACCACGATAGCTCAATTGGAAGAGCACCTGACCCGGAATGTCAGAAGGGTGCAGGTTCAAATCCTGCTCGTGAAAAAACATTTTTTCAACATTTGTGTTTTTATAATTTGTTCGCAACAAAATTTGCTTTAAAAATTATTTGAACATTTGTAATAATTTTTTTCAAAATTCAAAATTCAAAATCATTTATTCAGTTTAGGCTACAAATAGCTCTTATGAATGTCATTATGCCATCATAATAACATATATAATAACATAATGTTATTATATTCTTTACTATTTACCTATTCATTGAATTTATATGTCAGTTTGTATTTTCTATTAATATTAGAAAATACTGTTTTAGCTTTAAGTTTTTTTACAAATAATTCTGTTTGCTAGCAATTTAAATCAACCTTGCCTTTACATCAATATTCACTTAAAACTTATAATTTAATAAATAGTCTAGACATGCGATTATTTAATTATATAATTAAAGAATTGTTTAATTTAATTTAATTATTTTAATTATTTTATTTTATTTAATTATTTTATTTAATTTTACTTTATTTTGTTATTGTTTTATTTAATTTTTTTAACTTTTAGACTTAAGATATTATTCATAGTTTTATATAAAAATAACACTCGGGATTACTACTAGAAAATACTACTAGGGAGCTCTCTATAAATTTGCCGTGTCCGAAAAGGGCGACTAAGTTTTTAAGTTCCTTCATAAATGTACAACATGTTATACACTTAGTTAGCAATAAAGAATTTGATTTGATTTGATTTGATTAACTTTTAAACCATACGTTAAAATCCCGATCGTAGACCAGTCCCGGTGTGAATATACTCCCCCGAATAGCGAGAGGTCATATCGCATTTTCATATTTTTCGAGTGCCACCGAGCACCGAGCTTTTAGCATTTCCTTCCTCACCTTTTTCATTCACTCGACGTGCTATAAAGTTTAGAAAAACCACTCACACTTACAGGAATTTATTCGGTTTTCTCTATACTATTCAGATTTAAATAAAAAAAAATTGTGTTGCAGATTTTATAAAATATCATACATTTTTATACCATAACATTTTATTATTTATTCATTGACTGAACAAGGGTTAAAACAAACAAATAAAATGATTTCTGTTTATGACAAGCGCTGTCGCTGAAATGCAAAACAATTTGTTTATAGGACGACTCAATTATGTAATGGTGGTAAGAGGACGGTATGGTTATGTAATGGTATTTTATGGTACAAAATCAAAATTGTTGCTACATAACGTGGTTGTATACATTAGTAGACTCAACATAATACGTTTTGTTTGGACGCAATATATTTTTTTTAAAATTGCAAATCGTACATACACTTTTAAACTTTCACGTTCCATAGTTAACAAAGAATTTAAACGGGGATTCGGTCGAAACGTCAGGTATATACCCGACCCATATGAAAGGTATGAAACCTTTTATTAATTACTTTACGTTAATCCCCGTTTAAATTTTTTGTAAATCGTACAGATGACATCGACGGTCCCTACGTAAAATTCCTCAAGTGGTACATACATACTTATGTACCACTTGAGGAGTTTTACGTAGGGACCGTCGACATTCACCAGTGTGTACGTACACACGCTTGCACATAAGGCTAGCACAACTGTAAAATTTCCTCCATAGACTAAAATAAACTTAAACTTTCCTACACTCACACCAATTATCTAGCCCAAGTGTAGCTTCGTTATGAAACTCGTTAAATGGTTACTAGATAACGGATAAACATACTTGAAATACTTAATACATACTTATTATACATAGAAAACACCCAGACCCGAGACCATTTAGAAAAACAATAATTTCTAAATTGACCCGACCGGGGATCGAACCCGGGACCGCAGAGATGGCGACACCATGAAAACCGGTGTATAAACCACTCGACCAAAGAGTTCGTCGTAATGTTATGTAAATGGCATAGACGTTATGTACTTGTATATGGCATAGGGTTGAACATTTATTAAAGTTTGACAGTATTGGATAGTCAGATGTGTCTGTACCTTAGACCATATTGTACCTATGTACCTACGAATGTAATGAAATTAATTCAGACCGAATGAATTTCTAACTAAGTTCAGTTCAGTTCTAAGTTAAGTTCGCTTCATGTCATAATTTTTAATGCGCACTGGCAGGGAGTGGAATTCTCTGCCATCGTCTGTGTTCCCAAAAACTTATAACCTGAATGCCTTCAAGGCGACAGTTAATAGGCATCTTCTGGGGCAGCTCGCTCTATCGTAGACCTCATCTACGCTCGCCATCAGGAGAGATCGAGGTCAAGAGCTGTGTTATAAGGCATAAAAAAAAATTAATAATATCATTTACTTATGGCGTACCTGCATCACCATCAGAATCATAACCAAAAGACAGTTTATTTGTCCTTCCAAGTGCGTTCAATACGAAACCAAAAAACTCCCCAAAAAGAACCCTAATAATTACTTCACCAATTCCAATTAACATCATTAACCCGAAATGGAACGACCCGATAAAAACTGCTAGTACAGCGACAATGGCCATTGTCGCCCATCCAAGCCTGTTAACACGGAATGTCCGTTGTGACGTATCCCATTCAATTTGCCACATGCCCATTATACAAGTGACGGATTTCACTCACAATGTGTCATTCTTCTTTTATGATGTAGGTACGTATTATCTTGTTAGCGTCGCTTTATTGATGCCGTAAAGTTGATATGAAAATATTGTGAGGTTTTTTTTTGAATGATTGCGTTGATTTATTGGGTAGATTGTGAGTTTATAATCAAGCTCTCTCTCATCTTCTGGCTCAAGAGTTATTGACCAGACAAGGACTTTAGAAAACAATATGAATTATAGACGCTTGTAGTGTCGAGTGTAATAGTCCAGGTAACACGTGACTTGCTTTATGGTGATTACTGATCATTCTGGCAGAGAAAGGGGAAGTACAGGAGGTTTAAGTGGGTATTTGATGATCTTTCTGCAGCCCACGGCAAAGGAGTTAGAGGAAGAGTCCGTTATAACCATCTGTGACTCCCCGGGCGCAGTGTTATGTTTATTGCCTTTTCTGTATAAATACGGCATATACCGTGCCTGGGCTTTTTTATCCTCTCCCGCCATTGCCAACCTGGGGGTCGACCGCCTAACTCTCTCGCTTTCGATCGCTTTGAAGGCGAGGCGAGGAGGAGACGTCATCTTGTCATTTCGAAAGCAATATGAAAGCAATATCGAAAGCTATAGGCTATAGCTTTCGATATTATTCGATATTATATTTCGATATTATATTAGAAAGCGAGGCGAGGGTCTCGCCTTCACAGCGATCGAAAGCGAGAGCGTTACGCGGTTGGGGGGCTGAGTCCCAGCCTTTGGGCCTGTTATGCTTTAAAAGCAACATACGGCTAATTGCTTGCAGCTAGCTAGACAAACTTAGAACTAGCCTTACCACCAAAGAAATCCAAGTACAATAATAGGTATGTAACCACGCTGGGAATCAAACCCGGGGTCTATGGATCCAGACTTGGTTTAACCTTAAGACCACAGAATCGATTCAAATTTAAATAAATGAAGCGTAATTTGCTTATACCTATTTAAATGTGTAAGACACGTAGTTTTTGATAGAAACGTTGTGAAAGCATATTTTCTATTATGTGATGCCAATTATCTGGGCGCGGGCGTTACAAAGATATTTTGCAACATAACAAAGGCCTTTTTAGAAAGTAGTTGCTTTTATTTTGAAAGGCTTCTTCTTGAAACTCGTATAAGAGTAAGATATTTCGAGAAATATGTCTCTGCAACAAAGTACCGCTCCAATTTATGACGAAGCGTTTTCTGAAGTAAATTTTAGTATGATTTTATTATGCTTGTTTACCTGTTATAACAATTATAATTTTTAAATATATTTATAGCATTTTACCAAATGCCCGTTCTCTTCTTGCACTATTTACTTCTCATGTAGGAAACCTGAGCCCAATAGTGGGAAGTTTGTAAGGTGATTACGATTATGATGACATTTGAAATGCTAAACACTCACAAAGGAGAAACTTAAGTACTTTTGCCCAAAACCTATAAAATGGGAACGTAAGACATTTCTAAATCTCTTATTGAATAATTCATTGTTTCTAGGAGTTTATCTGTCCTCACTAAAAATATATCTATACTTACGACATGTTCGGAACTCGACAATATATATATTATTGATTTTAGCACATGGACGTCAACAACGTTTTCATTAACGAAATCATTTGCTATTTTGGTCACGCATAATAATTTGAATACTATGTTTGGCTTAGTAGCAAACAGTTATATTGTCAAGTATGGCCATCAGCAAACTGTCTCCAAAAAAAATCAATCTAAACCAGCAATTCAAATTTATCAAAATCAATTAAACCGATATTTTTTTTAGAAACCAGCACCAGTGAGTTCCAGTCCCAGCTGAAGTAGTTGTTAATGTCATGTGTTACAACATTTCCATAGAAATATAACCTTGTATGTACCTAACCGTTAAAGGACAAACATAAAGTATTTTACAAATACTTAAACAAAGAATAAGCTCCGAATAGTTATTCCGTGTTTTGTCTCTTTTACTCTAATTTGTAATGACGTTTACATGACAGGAACAAGACACGGAATATTTATTCTTTGTTTATTTGTAAGGCACAAACAGTTCACAATTATACATACTTATACATAAATACCGCAGCGATTTTCCATTCCACGCACGCAGCAAAAAGGTAACTTGAAGTAATATATTTGGGTTCGGTGAACGCGGCTGCTATATATCACAAGTTTACTGACAATCCGAGGTTCATTGAATATCAACATTTATATCAACTTTATCAAGTCGTATGGGAAGGTCCTGAATGGGTTTTCTCTTTAATAAAACGTTTGGTATCAGTTTCCTAACTTTCTTAATGGGTCGGTATCAGTTGTGTATTGAAAGTCAGATATATATAGGTACATACACGTATATTAAACTTTTATGTGTGGAGTTTGTGATCACGAACCCGCATTTGGCAAGCGTGGTGACCCATAAATTGTAGCGATGACTTGACTTCAATGATGGAAGCCATTGCCCAGCAGTGGGACAGTATATAGGTTATTTATTCTTCTACTTATGTGTGGAGTGACAAGAATAAGGAGACAAATTAGTAACCAGGGGAAGTCTTAAAATAGCAGTTCTAGAAATCCTTAGAGGAAACCGATTAATGATCACCATGTGACGAGGAGCTAACGGGGTGGTTAACGCGCCCGGTCTGCGATTGCGAAGGCTAAGCAACTTTTGCAAAGTCCGGCCATGGAATGGGTGACTAAAAATGTATAATCTCAAGCAGCTCCGTGCTTCGAACGTCACGCCGTACACGTAATAGCATTGGTCTCGGCTGCATTAGCAGTCGCTAACAACGACCAAACCGGAAACCACCACAAGTGCCCAGGCACATGATGGTTTATGGCCCGTTCTCCCAGTTTTCATCAGTATGAAAGGCTTGTGCCCCAGCAGTGGGACATAAAATGGGCTGATGATGATTAAGATGATGATGTGACGAGAAGGGAGAAGAGTATGAAAGAAATTATGGATCGTTATATAATAGTTGAAAAATGTTGATGTGATAGCTGATCAAAAATTATTTATTGCGCCGACCCCAAATATGACTAACAACATAGCAGGCAAATAAAGTACACCCTTTTTGAGATTGGCGAAGCGCTCATGCGCAAAGAAGCGAAGAGTCATGGTGAGAGTCAAGCTCTCAAGACCTCACCCAGAATCATTCTTTAAGTACTGACAAACTGTTAAATTTACTTCAAAGTTGAACCACAATAATCCTTGTCGGAACCAACCAAAATGTGTCAATCCAAACCTCCATATCTGTGACAAGTGATCTACCACTAAATGACTGAATATTAGCCTACTCCTTTATAAATAATTGAACTTGGAGTGATTGCAAGAGCCGGAAATCTTCCTAAATAAATAAGTAACGTAATGTTATAGCTAATCCCTTAAAAGGGTCCCCTTTTGTAGTAAGGTTTCGAACTTTGGGTCCTCTAAATCTTGATTAAATATTAATCGATAGGAACCATTAATAGTACCTATTAATTTTTAAGTTACAATATGCTTTTAAAGGTATCAAATATATTGTTATTGAATATGTAAGAAAAAAATATCCTCCTATGCATTTGTAGTATTTGCGTAAAGTTTATGAACATTACGCAAAACAAATATTTTATCATAGTCTAGAAGGCGGTGCTAATCATCGTTTCATTTAACTGTATCTCTTTACCAAACGTATCTTGAAAGTGACTTCTACGTTTTCAAGGAAGAGCTCGAGAACCGTGTTAACTGAAACATAAGTCTGAGTTGATGCCTAAGTAACAAATACCGTTGTGAATCCATCACATAGAGCATGGCATTTAAAATTAAATTCCTTGCCAGCACACGTATTTCTTTCTTGTTGGAACAACATGGGGTCTTTGAAAGGGGGTCTGAATAAACGACTTGTGGGTCGGTAAGGTGAGGACGGCTAGTTGTGGCACTATCGTGGTCCACTAACTGTCCTCGCATCTGAACTCTGCTTCAGCTCAGGCAGAACAGAGTCATTTGTCAAACGTTTTATAAAAAAACGTATCTTTACGATTCTTTGACATATTATAACATTGAGACCGGGTAACATAGGTACAGAAACCTACTTGGATCCAGAAGTCGCTTCTTTGGTGAAGGCCTCCCTCAAGGCTCTCCACACTTCCTGCTTGCATCCAATTATTTCCTAATCTCTACCCTGCTACGATATTGTCTGTCTTTCTCAGGGTCTATAATGGGTCGTTATTTATCTACATTATAATACCTAAAAGGCAGAGTCACGCTCTCAGCCTCCTTAGCGTAAGTGAACACAGCGACCCTTACTATGAATATTCCGTGCTATATTGCAGACGTCCTTTGTTTAACCTTCACTCGCCACTTTGTGTTATAACGAACCTAGCCTTTCATACGTTTGACAGCAGAGGCGGATGATGATGACGTGGCCTAACAAAACAATGCTAATAATCATTGCATTATATTATGCTGAAGACGCTGTTGGAAAAGAAAAATTATACAACTCATGAGTTGTAGACGCCAGCAATGTAGATATTATGTTTCAAATTTTTACGTAAATATGCATAAAACGTAAAGCGAATAAACGGTTGCTTAATTAAAAAATGCCACTATTGTGACTGTTTTGTGAATGTACCTAACCATTGGCTTATTTATTTGGTAGCAGCCGAAGGGATTGATTTAGGATTGAATACAAGAAATCGTGTTTCTATCCTCATTGCTTTGTTAGACTAGCGACGTGCACCCTACCTTACACAAGCGTATTATGCATTTTTAAGACTGTTTTGAAAAGAAATTGCTTCTGGTCACCCATAAAGCGTAACAAGGTTTATGGGTTTTTTTATTTCACAACCTTTATTTCACCTGATAGTAAGTATCGATAAAGCGTAGAGGTTGAAACTCATTTTACCCGAAAAATATTTTTGTAAGTGACTTGAAATGTTTTGATTTGGCAATAACTATATTCTGGAGTGGTTAAGCAACTTACGCAAAGACCAGTCATCAAATGGGTGACCAAACATGTATCAGCTCGAGCTCCTTCGTGCTTCAGAAGACACGTAAAGCCGTTGGTCCCGGCTGCATTAGCAGTCGTTAACAACCACCAATCCGCAAATAATCTTATACGTCTCGGTAGCTTCAGTTATAGGCAAATTCAATTGGTGACTGATAGTCACTAACTAAATGCAAACAATAGTGGTATTTTACATTAAACGTTACATTAGAAAATGTAGATTCAAATACGTCGTCTTTAAGATTCCTATCTCGAACACGATACGTCTGGCCATTTCAAATTTCCCAACAGAAGCAACAACAGCGCAACATCAAGAACACGAAATGCAAATGTTACGTTGCATCCACGTACGATTCAGTCCATTCATTACGTCCAGAATACAAATACCGGGTCAAGTATTCTGAGTTCGCTATCTTTTACTAGAATGCTCTCAGGAAATCGTTTTCCCTTATAAAGGATGAAAAATCTATTTCACGTTCTGAATGGTGTAGCATAACAATTTGAAACTGAATTGTGAAATGTAAACAAAATGTATTTTCAAGCTATTCTTTGACGAACACAACAATGCATTTTTCACACAGTAATTTGTTATTTGTTCAGTAAGAGGAAAGGGTGAGGAGCTCGATAGTGCTGAGGTTAACGGGCTCGGTCTTTTAACGTTCATCGGATGGATGACCAAAAATGTATCATCTCGAGCTCCGCCGTGCTTTAATGCACATAAAGCAGTTGGCCTCGGCTGCATTAGCAGTCGTTAACAACCTTGGTTTATGGCCCGTTCTCTTTGGACTGTTTCTATCCATATGGAAGGATCGTGCTGCAACAGTAGGGACATAATATGAGCTAGGTGAGTGTGTGTGTGTGTTCAGTAAGACTTCTGACCAAAAGTTGAAATTCACTTTTTAAAGTTTTAATCAAATCAACACTGTCAGTAATTAGAAACTAGATAGCCAGCTCCTTAGTTTTTGAGCATTCATAGTAACGTGCGCTTGATGTTTCCAACGTTTGCATTTGGGGGTTAAAGTTACTCGCGTCCGTAGGTTTACTCTTGAGACCCTACACGTGACCCCTGGGTGGAGCTAAATGAGTGACACTGTCTGAGTGGTAGAGCCACGCTGCGTTGCATCACGAAATGGGCCGGCTCGCCCGGCATAATACCATCCTCTCACAGAATATCGGCGTGAAACAATGGCACTCGTTGCTGTTGTGTATCGTCCGGTGAGTGAAAGTACCGGAGGCCCATCTCTCACCCCTCCCCATTCCCAATTCCTACTCCCTTCTCAAGATCGAAAAAAAACTGATATCATAAATCTTATTATAAAAAAATGCGTTTAAGTACCAAATTGTCAAAGCTAAGTGACATGATCAGTTGTAGGCCCCTTATTGGGTGGTCAAATATAAATATCTTCACACCAAAAACTTCTTAACATCCTAGTCTTAAGACACGGAAATCGTTATGTCTGTTTGTTTCGGTATAATGGCTGTCGTTAACAACTTTCACGTTTACCCAAAGGCCTGTTTACTGGTTAATGTGTAAATTTAACGAACTATTTTTACGATTTCTTTTAAGATACAACTAGACTACTTACTTAGAAATACATACCTATAGGTAATTTGCAATGTATCCTATTGCAAACTACAGTGCTCTATTTTCTTGGTGTCTTTTGATAAACTTCGTGTTTTCGCTGTCGTCGGAATTTTATCAGTTATACCTACTATATGTGGTATAATAAGTTTATTACTGCGTTTACTCAATATTAATTTATTTTAGAATGATGAGAACTACTATTGTGTCATACGTAATTGATTAACGATTTATAGTTAAGTTATAGTTAATAGATAGTTATTTATACTAGCTTAATAGTTAATTAACTTATAGTTAATCATTACAAAACAACAATAAAGTACATTGTCCTGAATTAAAAATATTATACGACCGCAATGGCTAGAAGAAATGGAGGGAGGCCTTTGCCCAGTAGTGGGACAGTAGGATTGCATTTGGAAACACGACGATTACCGAGAGACAATAAAAAATAGAAGCTCTACGAGTATACCATTGTATCTAGGATTCTTTTCATTGTTCTTAAAATTTGGTACGAAAATGTTTGCAGCCATGTAGTTATAACTACTACCATGCCTGGTCAATATATGACAGTAAACCGCTTATAATTAGACTTATCACTACTAGACAAGTAAAGTAATAAAAAAATGTGAGCTTATTTTGAAAAAAAAAACAAAGGATATGACTTAAAAACCAATATGAGTTAAATTTAAAAACTGTAAAAGCGCTTTTGTATTATTCAAATAACTTGCATAAATATCTTGTAGTAATACATTGCACCCCATATCTTGATACCGAGTAGCTCACACTCAAGATAGCCCAAAAAACCTCATCAATTCATACTTGAGAGATTTATTTGATTGATGTGACAGCAACGATGAAACGACATTTCGGTGAAGGGAAATCGGGAGTCGGCTTCCATGAAAGGCTTGGTGATTACGTCACATTTTCTATTATTTATATCCACGTACAATGTTTGGATGGGAAGGACGTTTAAGTAGGTGATATTGAATCTGGGGGCACGGTAGTGCCCCCGCCAAGTCGAGCAAAAAAGCGGCGCGGCCATACCATCCCTTTCTCGAAACAGTTCAGGCCATTTTCGACCACCTATAACTTCGTTGGGGATAAAACTAGAAGCCTGAATTTTCAATAACCAAGCAGGCATTATATAGACACGCTATATATCAAATTTCATTCAATTTGAACTAGTAGTTTAAGAATTATAACTAGTCAAAGTTTCTTAATTTTGTCACTCACTCACTGACCAATCATCAAAATTCTAAGGCATTTGTAGCAGACATAGAAGCTTCAAATTTAGAATACAATTAACGTTTACTGTATAAATAAAGGAAAAACTAAAATATTTTGCAATTTCGGTCTAGTTTTCTAGATACACCAACTGTATAAATAATTTTCTAATCTTATAAAAATGTATTGGACTACAAAGTTACATTTGCAGTTAATGATTTTTTACATTTTTTTTTAAATAAAAAATCAATTGCTGTTCGTTAGCCTCGCTAAAACTCAAAAACGTTTAGACTGATTTGAATAATTTCTAATTTGTATTGTTCCATTTAATGTCATGATGGTTTCAAAAAAATATGGAAAATCTCAAAAATACTCATTTTGTATCGGAATTGCCACTTTAGATTACTCTTAATAAATGTCAAGTAAAGTCTGTGCGTGTGTATGTCATTGAACTCCTTCTAAACTTTCTGCGTGTGTTTAAGTGGATTCAAGAATGGTTTAGATTTACAATTGGACTCGGTAGGTGGCGCTGCTATAGAAGTCCATCATTGGATACGGGTGTTCTTAAGCAGACGAATGATTTATTTGTTTTGTTGTCATGGAAACTGTCAAAGCAGTACAAAGTCTGCCGGTCAGCTAGTATTTATTAAAACATAGACAGGATAACGTCTGTCACGTCAACTAGTTATGAATAAAAAACTACATTTGTATTATTTCTATATTGAGGCAGTTCAGTGACCAAATGGCAAAGCACTACAAAGCACTACACGTATTTCCTCCTTCATACACCATGGGATACTTTCAATGCCTTTAACATCAATGTTTATAGGATTGTTGTGTACCGGCATCTAGAGATAAGGTATCATCATCATCATCGTCAGCCATATGACGCCCACTGCTGAGCATAGGCCTCCCCCAAGGGTCGCCACAACGAAAGAAAAAAGGTAAAGTGTGATTCAAATAGGATGGAGGCTGTGGAGTATGCTGCGAGCGCCAGTGCGCGCAAGTACAGCCCTGTAACGTCCCGCTGACACCTTAAATTCGCTACTGTGACGCGACTTGTGACTAACTTCACAGCCGCCATCCTATTTGCTTCAGTAGTGGAGGATTCCGGATGAAGTGCGCTTCCACCTTCGGCCTTATCGCACTTAACATCAGGTGAGATGAAGGCCAAGTGCTTACAAGGGAGGCATACAAAAATGAGGTGTGAAGAAGCAAGCGGGTCGGCAAAGGTGAGGTGGCTAGTGAGTTACAATCCTCATCCACCAGCTATCTTCGTATTTGGACTCAGTAGATCAGATAGAACGGAATAATTTGCCAACTAGGTATAATTATTTGAAATAAGACAAAGTTTTGATAAAAATCCACGAGCGGGATTCGAAACCGCACCCCATGACATGCCGGGTCAGGTGCACTACCAACTGTGCTATCGTGGTGCGGGTTCGAATACCGCTCGTGGAACTTTTTGAAAACTTTGTCTTTTTTTAAATTGTAATTTGTTCACAACATAATTTGTGTAAGATTATATGTAAATAAACATTTCTTTAATAATTGTTATTATTATTAGAGATATTTTTGTTTCCACTTTTGTCGCTTCCTCTTAAACATGATGCTCCCATTCCACCTTAGGTTGGTTGGAAGAGATCTTTTTAGGGTTCCGTAGCCAAATGGCATAAAACGGAACCCTTATGGATTCGTCATGTCTGTCTGTCTGTCCGTCCGTATGTCACAGTCACTTTTTGCCGAAACTATAAGCACTATATATACTGTTGAAACTTGGTAACTAGATGTTTTCTGTGAACCGCATTAAGATTTTCACACAAAACAGGAAAAAAAAACAATAAAATTTGGGGGTTCCCCATACTTAGAACTGAAACTCAATTTTTTTTTTCATCAAACCCTTATTTTTGGGGTATCTATGGATAGGTCTTCAAAAATGATATTGAGGTTTCTAATATCATTTTTTTCTACACTGAATAGTTTACGCGAGAGACACGTAAAATTTGTGTCCTGTGTGTGTCTCCTGTAACTTCTAAAATAGAATGATAAAACTAAAAAAAAATATATGATGTACATTCATATGCAAACTTTCACCGAAAATTGGTTTAAACGAGATCTAGTAAGTAGTTTTTTTTTTAAAACGTCATAAATCGTAAACCGCAATTTACCTTTCATTCAATCAACTCAAATATTTAAAAAAAACATTTAATTTCATAAATACAACGAACTACAAGAACTTTTATATTATGTTACTTGCTGCTACGGAACCCTTCATGGGCGAGGCCGACTCGCACTTGGCCACTTTTTTAGAGATATCCATCTTTGCTCACCATTATCTGTAAACTGTTCTTTGTATGTGTGTTTTTGTGCAATAAAGAATATATAATGTATATAAAAAATATGATGGCTTTCATGGTTGCGTGAACCGCAATCATTTGCAGCATCGAATTCGTACCGCGCGAACATTTAGCTACAAATCAATGAAATTGTCATCTGTTCTTTTCATTAGTAAAATTAAATTACACTTGCTAATTATCAACGCGTTTGGGTGCGACATAATTTGTCATTCTGTCTTCGTTAATAAACTCTACCTTGGCGTACGTTTAATTAATTACTATTTAATTAAACTCGGTGCTTCCGTGAACATATTGCGTTTTGTGATCGCATCGAGAACGTTTCGTGTTTATTTGTGTGCAAAAATTATAGCACCTATCGAGTTTGTTTAACGAACCGGGGTAGACCAAACAGTCAACATTGACATTAATTATGTGACAGGCAATTGAGAATTTTTTAATAAGACCTGTTTAATTCACCAATTATAGTGATGACTTGATTTCAATGATGGAGGCCTTCGCCCAGCAGTGGGACAGTTATTGGCTATTTACTTACTTACTTACTATTGTGTTGTCAAATCGACTTCTAATTAAACACTAAAATTACAATACTTAAAACAAAAAAAAGAAACATAACTTAACTGAACTTAAAAAAAACCAAAGAAATAAAAATAGCAAAATAAAAAGTAAATGCCTATAAACAAAAGATGTCTTCCAACTGTGGGCTCATGGGAACATTTTTAGATACTTAACTACACTTACAGTTACGAGTTACACTTTTGCCAAACTTAGATATTTCGTAATAGTTTTAGATATAAACACGACGACAGCCGAAGCACGAAGTTCACCGAAAGACATTAAAAAAATTAAGGCACTGCATGTCTATGATACCTTTAAAAATAGTTTATCCTCGTTGTAAACCTTTGCATAAATTTGCTGTTTCTTCATAAACTTCATACAAATACACCGGCGAACGTGACGATCAATCGAACTTCGAATCGTCTGTCATTATTTTCAGAGCTATATGAACTCCCGACAACACTAAACATCCATTTGAGACCACTCATTTAATTAATTGATTTCATTTTATTACGCTTTATTTCCAAGAGAAGAAGAAAAGTACACTATGGATTTGATTTCACAAACTAATATTAAATTCGAGTTTTGATACCTCAAGCCGTACAAAATGTTTCAACGAACAGAAAGTAGGTCGCGTCTTTGATACACAGATGAATTCCTGCTTGCCACAATTGCTTTGAGACTGTAACTTTATCCAAACAATGGATCTACTGAAACAATAAACTCACCTAAAATTGTGTTAACAATTAACTTGAAAGACAAAGTTAATGGGGAATAACAAATGATAAATAAAATATTTAAAAACGGCCGAAAAGTGTTTTTGATTAAATTATTAACTAACTTTACTTCACAAGTAAGAGTAAATAGCATATGCCTGTACCAATGCTGGACAAAGGCGTCCATCATTGAAATCAAGTCATTAGGTACTACAATCGAAGGGTTGGTGATCATAAACACTTTAAGCGGCCTTCCCAAATACCAATTTTCATGTATTTTACTTCAAAACTGACGGACTTTCATGAAAACTTTCACCCCCTATTTGAACCCTCTTAGGGTGTGATTTTTGTAAAATCCTTTTTTAGTGACTGGTTACGTCACTTAGTTAACCTACAGTCCACATTTCATCTAATTTGCTTCAGCGGTTTAGGCTCGGCGATGATGAATCAGTCAGGCCAAGTCATTATATGTATATAAATTTATTTCCTGTATGATGATGATGATGAATGATAATAGAAATGAGAAGTGAGAAATGATAATACCCCCCAACCCTTCGAGTATATCAGTAAAGATGCTTTACTAAGTCTTCACGGAGCTCGATGGCGCAGTGGTTAACGCGCCCGGTCTGCGAGTGCTGAAGTTAAGCAACTTTCGCAAAGGCCGGTCATCGGATGGGTGACCAAAAATGTATCATCTCGAGCTCCTCCGTGCTTCGGAAGGCACGTAAAGCAGTTGGTCCCGGCTGCATTAGCAGTCGTTAACAACCACCAATCCGCACTGGGCCCGCGTGGTGGTTTATGGCCCGTTCTCCCTATCCATCCATAGGGAAGGCTCGTGCCCCAGCAGTGGGGACATAAAATGAGCTGATGATGATGATGATGATGAAGTCTTCACGCGGACTTCTTGAAATAATTTGAAAAGTGACGTTGCACTGTTTTGTTTATTTTGCCAACACTCATGCATACTCACGAACACTTAACGGTTAATAATCCACCATTACTTTACATTAATATTTGACATAACACAAATTTTAGAAAATAAAACATAACCGCAGACATGACTCTTCACTTTCCCGCCAATAAGTCCCGGCGTTCTTTTACATATAAATTAAGTCAAATAAGCCTACTGTTACGGAGTAAATACTTCTTTTATAGAATTTATACTTTTTCTGCTATTCTAAGTGTCATTCTCTTTTGTTTTGCTTTTTCCTTTTGATTGTGATCGTGGTTGCTGACTTGGTAACTATGTTTTATGTTATTATTTTCTTATTAATCTAATTATAATTGTACGAAACAATGTGGTTGAACCAAACCACGTTGTTACGGTCACAGGGTCTGTGACCCTGCAAAGTGTTTGAAACGTCATCAGGATAAACATAAAAAAGTAATGTGTAAAATAAACGCGAGTAGATCCGTAAAATTTATTACAAGGAGACTTATAGAGACTACAGTTTGTATAAGATCGACAAAACGCTACTAAGTGAGTTGCTAGTTTCACACATTCGTAGCTATATAGCGCTGCTTTGATCAAATATTCGATAATTTGAAGTTAACTTTAATCGAATAGACAATGAAACTCAAGTTCAATATTCTGCCCAAGTAGATGGACTCAACAAGTCATACCTAAGTTCAGCAACTGCACTGAGCTGTGCCAACTTTGATAAGCTTTGCTTTATCTAAAACTAGTTTCGAGTAACATAACGACATAACTATTGATCTAAATTATATTCTTAACACTATGTGCGTTAAATACATAGCCTAGATATATATACGTGTTGTACCGCCAATTTATTAAAACACAACAACAACAGCACCAATCAGCGACTCGCAAAACTAGAAGTATTCCGTTTTTGTGTCCTCTCACTGTTTTCTGACTTCCGTCAGACACGAGATGTAATAAAAAAAGAGGTTAGGCAGGAATGCGTCAGCAAGTTGAGGGGGAAGGGACCCTCTTTCCATCCCGTGCAGAAGTGAATGCATTATGCATTTTCACAAGTAAATAAAAAAGCCATGCTAAACCATCCCATATTCACAGATTCGTCTCGGCATTACTTGATAAACAGAGCAAAGCAATGAGTTCAGCTGCCATCTACACAATGTTCGGAAAACTTTAGTAGATATTGTTGTACTTCTAGTTTTTTTTTCATTTACTCGCGAAACTAAAATATATTTTAGCGAAGCGATGGCTGAATATGTCATGCTCGGGAACGAGCGCCGGCTGCCTGCTGATGCGGGTATTTCTCTCTCCCTATGTAAATTTCATAAGTTATCAATATACTCTGTTTTTCAGTGATTATAAGTAGTGTTGGACATTGTTTATGTTTTAATACCTACATGATGTAATTTAAATATTACTCTTGTCGCTATAAAAAAGTAAAAAAAAATATATGTACTAAGTTCTTGCCGATTCTTCTCTGCGCTAGGTCTCCGGCGGCGCGCCTCGCTGTAGACTTAAGTAGGTAGTACTTATGGTATTGTGTCTATGACCAAAGCACACTTTATTCTGGTAGACCTGGTTGTTCCACCTCTAACTGTCGGACCACATTGTACAACATTGCCGAAATGACATAATAAAGTTCAAACACAAAAAAATCAACTCTTTTATCACCTCCAGTAAGAAGCGGAAGCCGGTCAAGGCCGTAGTGACTCATATTATATTAACGGTACGCATCCTTCGGGATATCCATTAACTCGCTCTTGTCACGGTGATACGGCACGATGCTCGCACAAAGCGGCTCGTGATATTTACGATCATCTATCCGCGCGTCACTTACTATGACAGATTAGGAGGTTGTTCCGAAAGGCTTTATTCGTTCCATCGAGGTTTTCATTCATCAGCGCCGCTTGCTTTATTACTTCACACATGCTTTGTTACGATTATTAGCATTCGTGCCGTGATAGGACGTCAGCAGTATCAGCACTAGCTCATTTGTGCAACAGCAGCAAGAGTTTATTTTATGTTTTGTTGATCTTTCTGTGAAGAAAGTACCTAATATTAGGTATATTTTATAGTCACTGTTCTATTTTGACGTGAAGGAAGAGACGTGTCTCAAATATAAAGGTAAATATATTATTAGTAATAAATATATTATTAATAAAGAAACACCCTATCGCATCTAAAACGTTTATCAGATAGGTGTGGTCATAGTGAAAAGATCACACCATTTTGAAATTTAAATATTTATATTGTAATGTTACATCTATATATACGTGAAGCAAAAGTTTGTACCGCTTTTTTCGAAAATTGCGCGGACGGAGGAGTATGAAATTTCGCACACTTATAGTTTATATAGAGAAGAATGTTATTTTTTTTTAATTATGCATAAAAACTACATTAAACCAATAAAGCAAACATTACACACACTACCATGTATTTGACACACACGCATAACCTATAATCTTTTAAAAAAAAATCAAAAATGGAAGAAGAGCGGCCGAAATCTGTTAATGCCAATCCAAACTCACATTCTATCTTTTTAAATTTTTCATTGTTTAATAAAATTAAGGTCGAATTTCGACCACGACAAAAAATGTCACAGCACTAGTGGTTCAGAAACCTCTATGTACTTATGTATGATCATGTATGATATGCGCGCCTGACGTGCATGCCGTCACTTATATAAATATTTAATTAACAATTGAATGACATATTAAAATTAATAAATTATGTCTAAGTAACTCTTTACGTTTTCTTACGTTTTCTTAACGTTTGGGTATTTTAACCACACCTATCCGATACACGTTGTATTACTTTAATCCGGTCTTCTCAGTACTTAAAAAAAATTGAATACTGTTTAAGTAGATGCGAATGGGTTATTAGTTTATTATGTAGTTCTTTGACATGACAGTAAACTATTATCATGGGAAAACAAACGACCAAATTAAAAGCTGCTATCAAGGCTTAATACAGCTGGTCTAACTATAGCTAAAATAATATTTACTAGAAAAAAAACAACGTTTTATAACGACTAGATAACAGAGCTATATCCCGCCAGTATTGAATCTTCGCCTCAAGTCGGTCCGGATTTCTGCGTTCAAATTATGCAATATTCCTATATCTTATTATTGCGCGTTCGAGGAGACGTGGAGCGACACGTAATTCCTTGCATATTGCGGACAATTCGAGCATAATTAGGACGACGACGTCAAATTCCGCATATCATCTTCGCATAGTTCCTGGTATACATGAATGCGGACTTAACAACTAATATTAACTAACTTTTAGCACAAGCAAGAGTTCTAGTACTAGCGTACATCTCTTCAGTGGTTGTTAGTAAGTTTCAGGTAGCTACAATGTCTTTGCGAACAAGGTGAGTGGAGTCAACTATATCATCATCATTATCATCATCATCAGCTCATTTTATGTCCCCACTGCTGGAGCACGAGCCTTCCCTATAAATACAATACGAATCCACGTGAAACAAAATCGCGGGAAAAGTGCTAGTAGAAAATATACTCACTGCGGTACTCGTTACAATCTATACCATCGGACCATCTTGTCTGCCTCAAAAGAGCCTTATGCAATCATCTGTAAGGTATGTCTAAAATAGGTATCAGATATGGAAGACGTATTGAAGTAATAAAGGGTTTTCTTAGAAGCCGGTTATCGTGAATAATAATTACATTAATTTTTTATGTTCTCATCTCAGCCAAAAGACGTCCACTGCTGGACAAAGGCCTCCCCCATGGATACATAAGGATACATGAGGGGATTTGCCATAATCGCCACGCTTGGCAGGCGGGTTGGCGATCGCAAAAAGTTGATTGAGAGTTAACCTCAGAGAGATGCTGCTGCCCATCCTCTGGAATGGTCCCTTAGTCGGCTTTTACGACACCCTCGGGAAGAGATGGAGTGGTGCAATTCTTTATCCCCGGCATCACACAGGGAATCACACATCGGCATCACACGGGGAAAGGGATTATGTTCAAACCCGCGAAACTAAAAATATCTATTATGACTAAAAATATAAAACAAAAATAAAGAAACTAGATATGTATCGAACAGAATGGTATGTAGTATAACGTGTACAATAATATGTTATATACTTTAGACCACCATTGTTGAGGGTTCAATAAATAAAGTATGAAAGTAATATCCAAAAACTGGCCAAGTGCGAGTCGGACTCGCGCACGAAGGGTTCCGTACTTTATGACGTATTAAAAAAAAACTACTTACTAGATCGCGTTCAAACCAATTTTCGGTGGAAGTTTGTATGGTAATGTACGTCATATATTTTTTTTAGTTATATCATTCTCTTATTTTAGAAGTTACAGGAAGGGGGGACATACAGTTTACCACTTTGGAAGTGTATCTCGCGTTAACTATTCAGTTTAGAAAAAAAATATATTAGAAACTTCAATATCATTTTTGAAGACCTATCCATAGATACCCCATTTGGTGGTTTGGTGAAAAAAAAAATTTGAGTTTCAGTTCTAAGTATGGGAACCCATACTATTTTCTATTTTTGTATGAAAATCTTAATGCGGTTCACAGAATACATCTACTTACCAAGTTTCAACAAGTTCTTATAGTTTCGGAAAAAAGTGGCTGTGACATACGGACGGACAGACAGGCAGACAGACAGATAGACAGATAGAGAGATAGACAGACAGACAGACAGACAGACAGACAGACAGACAGATAGACAGACAGACAGACAGACAGACATGACGAATCCATAAGGGTTCCATTTTTTGCCATTTGGCTACGGAACCCTAAAAAGGGTTTCCTTTTCTATTTTAAGTATAATTATTAAAATATGTATTTATTGTCTGTTATAAAAAACGTAACAGCTACTGGAAGTTAGACAAAAGTATCTCAGTAACGAAAGTTACTCAATGTTCACCTGGAACAAAAGCAAATTAATGAAAATGATTTTTTAGGCAGCGTGTTGAAAGGAAAATTGAATGGTCCTACCCTCTCATTACCCCGAAACTGGGGTGTAGCTCCGAGAAAGTGTAAATAATGTACAGCTGTGCGTCACAGTACAACTAGAATAGTAAGTTACTTACATAGAATGCTGCCAGCGGTAGAGTGGATAATGTCATTTTATTGGGCATGAATGTGGTACAGTTTAAGGTTTTTAGTATAATAGTTTCTATAAGTACAAGTCATATTCACCATTTGCAGTCTGCAAAACATAACAACAAAAATGTCTATGAGTTGCAAGTATATCATTTAAATCACATAGAATTTTATAAAAAATAGCCAAACTACAATCAAATATCAAGTTTTATGGTAAAAATATTAATGAAAACTATAAAACAGTTTTGTATAAGCCACGTCTGTCTAAAGTTTATGTTTGAATTAAAATAAAGGAAGAACAGCCATTGAACGATTGTTTCTAGACCGCATGGCACGCATATAATTATGTAAGTACACCCCACACTAAAGTATGGTGGATATAAGATCAACAAGCAATTCTATTTGTTTATAATTTTGGTTTGAAATACCTATTTTTCCCAATACTTCACAAGTTAGTGTGGACTGATCAAAGCCAGGCCTATAGGCGTCTAAGACAGAAGTAATCGAGAAGAGGACTTAATCTTAATTAGTTTTGTTTTATAATATGTGATTTTAAATGGAAATCAATATTTATTCTGCTTTTTCGGACTAGATTAATTTATAACAAGGCTTAAGAAATTGGCATTACTATTATAACTCTTTCCTGAAATGGCCGGCCAAGAGTAGACCATTAATTATGTTCACACAATCGTAAGACGATCTACCATTCTGTTTGTACTGTGTCTTTCCTTCGCCATAATCAAATGTGTTATTATGTCATTCGTTATAGCACGGTTGACATACGAAACACATAATAATAATTCGGTTTACACCAAATTACAGACTAAGCAATAATCTCGAGTAAATTAGTATGAGCTAACTACATACGTTGTTTGTATATTAATATTTCGGCTCTTATTAACGTGAGCATTAATTTACATGATTTATGAGGTATTTATAATATGTAACAGAAAACTACTTTTTCCAAAGGTCTTTTGGATTGGAACGTAGTTTTTGTTTTGGTTTAAATACACATTGAACAATGAAAACCTTCATTAATTTATGGTTTCTTGCATATTACTAAAAGCATTATTAATATATAAGCTCGATGACTTTGAAGCGTTTTAGGGATACGTTCTAGCAAGTTAAGCAACTTTTGCTAAGCCAGGTCACTAGATAGGTCACCATAACCAATAAAATATCTTAAGTTCTTCCTTGCTTTGGAAGGTACGTTAAGCAGTTGCTTGGTTTCGTTGATTTCGTAAGATAGCACTCGTATAACTTACAACTTACTAACCCGCATTAAAGTCTATTTGACCGTATCAATAATTGTTGGCGAGACTATTTTGCCGGTGCCGATACGTTATGCACGGTCATGGTTCTCCCCTCCCCCTCCTTGCCCGATCTTCTAAATGCAACAACACTTTTACAACATGCACACTATTTTAAGCCCAAGACACCGTACGCGCTCAATACCTGGTACAGACATGTACCTGGGCGTTTCTCCGCACCCTCATGACCAGGCTTTGAGCCGAGATCCAAGCCTTTAAAGGTGCCCTCGGGTATTTCCGCTCCCCGATCCGATCCGAACCCCTCAGGTAATCAAGTAGGGCACGCCCTAGTGCGTGATGCCGTTCCCTCTGACAGTGATTCGTTTTACACGGCTTGAGGAACTCTTTAAGTTTCTCGCCGCCCCCAAAAAAGCCCGGTGAAGTTGAAAATGCCGTCTGAGACAATCAGCAAACTCCCTAAAGAAAACGGTCATGGTATGATACGGTCTAGTGAGCAGAGACCTTTAGACCAGCATGGTAGTACATCAAGGAGCAGGTGATCTTATCTTATCTTATCTTATCTTAGTGAGGCCTGCCGAGGTATCCCTCTCGCAGCAACGCTTCGACCCATCGGGATCTTTTGTGCAACCCCATTCTTTCACTCTTCGTCCTCTGTAAAGATAGATGCCATATACTTGGCAACGTCTTTAAGAGCGAAGAGCCTGAAGTCCTCCGATTTCGGATAGGCCGACCCCAGGAGTCCCATTCTTTTCTTAGTCAGAGAGCGGCAGTCACACAGTAGGTGCTGCATTGATTCCGTTGCAGGGAGCAGGTGATAGACTGATGACTGGTAATGATGATAACTATATATATATGGTTAGGTGTTGTCAAAGGTTTGTTAAACAATATTGGCTATACAGACAAATAAAAACCAACTCTTTGATGTCTCAAACCTTGATGTAATTGGGATATGTTTTCTTGTATTACTCCTAATTGCTTCTAAATTTACCCGCGGTAACGTTGCTTGCGCGTTCGAGTAATGATCGAGAAATCTGAGATGATCTCGTAATGTCTTGCTCTTGGTTGTTTGATCAAATTTAGTATTCGAGCATTCCTTAATGTTTGAAAGGCACGAACGTACCGTACGGTACCCATACTTCAACAGCTTCAACGGATCTTTGATTTAGCTTTTTCGAAACAGCCACAATCGTTTCTATTTGACCTGGATTTGACATTGTGTCTTCGAGGAAAATGATTTTGACATTTTGACAGTCAGAAAAAGATTACATTTAGGCCACTGAGACACAGTTGTAGATGTTTTTAAACGCAGTATCAAGGATCTGTTGATACATGTTTTCTAAGTGTCGTTGTTTATCGTTGTAAGGGTTGCAACATCAACACTTTTTAAAGACTTTTTAAGAGATCACGAGCGAGTGCGTGAGCGATAGTGCCCGGTCTGCTATAGCTTAAATTAAGCTATTTTCGCAAAAGCCGATCGTCGGATGGGTGACCAAAAATTAAACATTACCCGTTCTCCGTGCTTCGGCACGTAAAGCCGTAGTCTGCTGCGTGGTGGTTTATGGCCCGTTCTCACAGTAGTGTTTCCATTTATAGGGAATGCTGGTGCCCCAACAGTGTGGTCATAAAATAAGTTTGTGATAATGGCATAATATGGTATATGGACAGCATGTTATTATGAACTACTATAGTGGTAGATAAAACACATTCAGACTGATTGACTCGCTGTCACTTGCGCCACATGATGTTCGCTTTATCGGACAAGATTTTCTTTTCTCTAAAGTTCGCGCCAAAAGACATAAAATGAGCCAGTGGTAATGATGACCTGATGTATTACTTACGCGTTGCCGACTCTTTAAAAACATTTTCACGCTTTTCATTTACATAGAAAAAAAACAAAAACAAAGAAAGAGATTTAGACAAAACATTAACCGTTTTGACAATGCCTCACATGAATAAAATATGAAAACCTAAAATGATAAAACGTTAGTTATTATTATGGCATGCCCGTCGCGTTATATGCGAGCCATTGCTTCAAATAGTTTCTGTGTAAATTACCCGTGACAAGCAGAATGATAAGGGTTAGGACCGTTAGCGTTGTTGTTAGGATTGAGTTTTGACAAGATGCCGAATTTCTGCTTGGCTGAATATTACCACCACTCCCATCAATTACCTACACTTTAACCAGCGTACTAATAAACAGAGTATAAGCTTGGAATAACTATTCCGTGTTTTATCTGCAATGAAGTTGACATGACGAGATCAAAAAATAATAATATCTATTCTAAGCTTGGGTATACTCTTGTTTTTAGTAAGACCTGTTTGTAAAGCTCTGTTTGTATTCCGTGTTCTTTTACTCTAATTTAAAATGAAGTTGACATGACGGGAACAAAACACAGAATATTTATTCCAAGCTTATAGTTTGTTCATTAGCAAGGCCCTAACAGTATATTTGTGCGAAATAATAAAAACTTCTTTAAGCATTATGATAGAGAAAGCAGACCAGATTAACCATCGGCCAGAAAACAAATACTTCATTTAATAATATTATTAACAAACAGCTTGTGTAGGTCATGAGGAGATACTAATAACGGAATCATTGCAGCACTTACACCCGTTTGCACTAAACTTATAAATCGCCTAATATAATTTGACCGGGTAATAGTTAAGCCAAGACTTAGGCGATTCATAAGTTTAGTGCAAACGGGTGTTACTGTGTGATTCAGATTTTTTTAACTAAAAATAGAATGGGACTCAGAGATCGGTAACCAAAAGACTTCAGGCTATTTCCTCTCAAAGACAGCCAAACTTGTGAGAGTCATACTCACTGAGGTGTGTGAGGGTAGGATTGCACAAATACGAGTAACCCCGTCGAAACGCTAGAGAGAGGAAAACCTCGCAGGTACTAAGATAAAAAAGCTAAGAACTTTGATAATATTCCTGTAAAGTTAATTAGGCATCCTGACAAAACTATGTTGGAACACTTCGTATTAATAACATATATTTTTTATTTTTTATTCACACAAAATAAACTATAAACAAAGGGACTTCGTAATAGAAACATATCCTACTTTATACCAAAGCGAAACAAACAAAAAACAAATTGAAATTAAATAGAACCTATAAATAAAAGATGTCCTCCAACTGCGGGCTCATGGGAATGTTCCCAAGAAGGCTGGCAACATTACCTCTTCAGGTTGTCAGGCTAATACGCCTGCAAAAGTAGAAAAAACCTTGTTTTTTAAAATTTAATTTAAAGTATTTTGTTCTTAAGCAAAGTATTTTTGAAGGTCGGATTTTGCCATTCTCTCCGGAGACTTCGTAAAAGGCTTTATACAATTAATGTTTTGTTTTATTTAGGCATGATATGGACGTCAATATCTATACTAATATTATAAAGCTGAAGATTTTGTTTGTTTGTTTGGTTGAACGCGCTAATCTCAGGAACTACTGGTTAGAATTGAAAAATTATTTTTGTGTTGAATAGTTTATTTATTGAGGAAGGCTATAGGCTATATTACATCACGTTATGACTAATAGGAGTGAAGCAGCAATGAAATGTGTTGCAAAAACGGAAAATAACGCGGGTAAAAAAATAAACCAAGGGGCACAGCTAGTAGTTAATAAACATTAAAGCATAGATTACGAAGATAAGCTACAGGTCGTTATATAGTTTGGTCGTTTGAAAGCGAAAATCGCAGCCCATAGACTCTGTTAGCGCCAGGGATATCGCGCGCCAACTCTGAAGCTTTAGTTCTTATACGGGTGGATTTCAAAAACTTTGCTTCTTTTTTGTCCATTTTTTCCATCCACTACTTTTAATAGAATTAAAAAATATGTATGTGTTTACAAACGTTTTAATGAAATAGCTGAAAAGGATCTGGTTTATGCAGAGGTTATTCTAAATAAAACTTAGAAATATATAATTTAAATATTTTAAAATTTACTGTAATTATTTGTCCCAATTTTTACTAATTTGTGTTATGCGTTAGTGTTACGTTGATTTTTAAAAATTGTAGTAAACTGGGTTTACAAATGTGGCAGCACAGGTAAGAAACAATGTCACCCTACGTTGTTTCGGTGTATCGTGGTCAAACACAATTGAAATGAGCAAAGTTTTTGAAATCCACCCATACATTTGTGCCATATTATTTTACTGGATATAGTAACCTTTAAACTGGAACACACCAATGATAAAGGCAATGCTGCTTGGCGGCATAAATAATAAGTCATCTAAAGTCAACTTTCATCCAGTTACATTTTACGCAGTATCCCCATAATCAACAGCTTATTTTATGTCCCCACTGCTGGGGCACGAGCCTTCCTATGGATGGGTAGAAAAAACGGGCCATATACCACCATACGGGTCCAGCGGATTGGTGGTTGTTAACGACTGCTAATGCAGCCGGGACCAACGTTACGTGCCTTCCGAAGCACGGAGGAGATCGAGATGTTGAATTTTTTGGTGAGCCATCTGATGTTGCGTATTTTATTATCAGTTATAACATTAAAATGTCCAAAATATCATGTGGCCGTGATTCTAACTAAGTGGACGAAGTTTGTAGGTCCGAAGTTAAGCTATAGGTATGACGAACACGACAAATTTACATTCAATTTCGGTGAACTGTTTATTCGATTCGACCTCTTGTAAAAGTTGTACTTGTACCTACTTAGTTAGAAGTTGAAATTGATCAATGCTTTAATTCATAAACGTCGCCTATAATGAAAAATATGTCGCTGCGTGTTCTTATTTTTAGAAGTGACCACATCGTCACAAAAACTTTTATATGAAGATTTTGTGAATAAGTCAAATATTATGTAATGTATTTTTTTTTCGTTTGTTTAAATTAATTGTTTGGTAGGGTTATAAGCAAGCAGTAAGCAATTTTCGCAAAGGCCGGTCAACGGATGGGTGACCAAAAATATATCATCTCGAGCTCCTCCGTGCTTCGAAAGGCACGTAAAGCCGTTGGTCCCGGCTGCATTAGCAGTCGTTAATACCACCAACCCGCACTGGGCCCGCGTGGTAGTTTATGGCCCTTTCTCCCTATCCATCCATAGGGAAGGCTCGTGCTCCAGCAGCGGGGACATAAAAATGAGCTGATGATGATGATGAGGGCTTATAATATTTGGTCCTTTTATGATAAGGCATTTTCCAATATTTTTAACGCTGTAAGGGAGAAAAGAGCTTGACACTTGCTGAGTTTCTTGCCGGTTCTTCTAAGCAAAAGGTCTCCCGCCCAGAGTAGACTTACGAACCGATGTCATAATGACGTTCTTAAGAGCTATTTGTAGCCTAAACTGAATAAATAATTTTGAATTTTGGTTATCAATTTGGAAAGTATTTAGAAACTAGCTTTTCTTTACGCTTTATGTTATTTTTATTTGCATTTGCTACTTTATTAAACGCCTCGGTGGCCGAAAGACAAAGCGCTCGAGCTGATTCCCGAAGGTCCCGGGTTCAATTCCCAGGTCGGGCAAAGTGTGTTTCGCGTTTTTCGATGCATAGCCCGGGTTTGAGATCACCAACCCGCATATGGCAAGCGTGGTGATTAAGCCATTACCCATCAATTGTAACGATGACTTGATTTCAATGATGGAGACTCTTGCCCAGTAGTGAGACAGTTATAGGCTATCTAATATATACTACTTTATTAAATAAGTCGTGTTCCATTTCGTTCATGTCTTTATTTACTTCAATCAAGTTAACTAGTTTTTAAAAGGATTATTAAAAAAAAAAATTATTACTTTATTTGGAGTACAAACACCGCTTCTTACCAGGGTACGTTATTATAACAATGCTTTTACGGATATGGTTATTTATGCTACTGTGTTTACAGTAGCTATATCATATTAATAATGTTATATTGCTTCTCTCAGCTTATAAAACTATTATTTGGTTATTGTTTAACTTTTAGTTTGGTGATTGTAAATAACTGTTCAAAATTGCAAGAGTTTCAAGCGTATTTCGAGAAAGAAACCCTTTCTTAACCCTCTTTCTTCTTCTCGTATTAGCAGCATACATAATATTAAAAAAATGTTATAATTGGTTGTACTATAAATAATTAGGAAATATTTTGTGTTTTAAGGCTTCCGACAAAAACCGCATAGGACTCTGTCCGTTCGTGTTAGAGCTATATAATATGTTGCTATACAGACAAAGATATAAAAACACATACGTTGGCTTAAACTTATAAAATCCTTCTTACTGCGACGGGTGTTAAAAAAACAAAATCAGGAACTGCTTTAATTTTGTAAATGTTAAAAAAAAACACAATTATGTCGAAAAAAGAAACTTGCAACCTACCTAGTCACTGCACTGAAAAGTTGTCATAACATACAACCACTTCGGTCGAAGTTCCTCGCACTTGGTACCGTCATACAAGGGGGTGTCTAGTGTTCGGTCGTCGCTAGTGATGTGAATCAATTAGTTTTGACACGCGGGGTGCGGGGCGCGGGGCGCGGCGGCGCGGGCTAATCGCGACGCGTCGACACTCAAGTCGTGACTGCGGCGATCGCGACTCTCCCGCCTCGCCTCACCGCGCGCAAGCGCCCCAACTGAACCCCACAAACAAACACCTGTAATCTTATCACCCACCGCGTAAGGCTCAAAATCCCTAATCAACTTAAGTGTACGCTCGCCGCAAATTTTTCTCGGTGTCCGTCCGTCCCAACAAAATTCCACAACCGCTGAGGAGTAGCGGCCTTGGTAATCACCTACAGAACAACAAGGCGGGGATAACGAGAACCCCCTTTTTTCATAACGAAAGGCGGTAATTCACACTCAACTTAATCTTATAATCGACCGAGAAATTAGCATAAAGCCTGTACAGCGAAATTTCATTTCAGGTTCACCCAGCTCGGATTATTGTATAATTTGGTAGTTTATTCGTTCCGCGAGACGTTGTATCGTCAACTAATTAGGGGGAATTTGTCGTTGGGACTCCCCTTGGAGGCTGACGAACTGGGAGCGACATTTGTATGAAAATAACTCGTTATTGCGAAAAGTTTGGTTTACTGTCTCAATTTTCTTTTAGCGTGTCAAAACATTGTAGACGGATGAATACGTGTCACAGATGCTTTATTTTTCATCAGTACAGAATGACAGGGTTTGATATTTAGTGCTTGGGGTACCTAAATGAGCAGAATTAGGTACTTGTACATGTCTACCAACGTTGTTTTGTAATGGAGAGTTTCGTTCTATGTAGGCGTTCAATATTATGCAGCAGCTGTAAAAGAATTTTCCGTGCTGAGTTTCTGGTCGGTTCTTGGACGGTCTCTATTTCGAGACTGAGGCTTAATTATTATCTCACAATATTCCGAACTAATACACGTCTCAATCACTACTCCTTGACGGCATAATAGGTAGATTATTATTCACCGGCTTGTAGTTTCTTAGACTTTACAATTAATTAAGGCATTAACGTTTTGAAGTCTCAAACAACAATCAAATTTTATATATATTTTATACCGAATGTTAAGCATATGGGTAAAGTAAATAGTTTCCATCACCAGAATAATTCTAATACACATAGTTTTAGTTTATTTGTGGTTTAATAGTTTGCGTACAATATTATTTTATAACTTTAACAAGTCAAATTCATTTCAATGCAATTTTAGGATTATGATTATATTCGTATATCACGTTTTTATTGCCACTATGCATCAGTTTATGTTTGTTTAGTTTTTATATTCCAAATCGAATAAGTGTTCGTTCGTACTAGGCCCTATAAGCTTAGTATCAACTTACTGCTTAATTTTGACTGTGGCGTATCTAAAGCCAGTAGCTTCCCTCTTTCACAACAAGCTGTTTCAATGAAATTTACTATGACATTACGCTCGTGTTGCGGAGGATCATCTTTCTTAGAGTAACAGGATCTCAAGTGCTCACCATATGTGGAGTATATTAAGTAGTTCTTAGTTTATGTCGCAACTAAAAATAGTACCTACTTGAAGAATATACTGCTGTCAAGTTCGACTAAGCTTTGTGAATGCAAAATAACATTTTATTATTATTTTGATTTTAGCTGTAATAGTTATATATATTAGAGTTATGATTTTGAATAAAAAGACTATTAGTTTTTAGATACTTTATATTGGTAATAAATGATAGCGCGTGTTTACAGTGCCTGCCAGCGCATTACTGGCGAGGAGCGTTCACACAAAGCAGGACCGAGTGTCCTGTTACATTGCATGTATTATGTAGTTACACCATTCCCCCCCAACCAAAAAATATTATAATACGTGAAAAAAAAATTCAAACTTTTAAACAAAGCTTAAAGACAATGACTGTACTAACATAAATACAAACTATATGTAAATAGGTACTGATAACATAAGCATCTCGAGTTCGCGTTCGAGCGAATGACAAAATTGCTGAATCAAACAATGTGTTCCTCGAAACAATTACCTACATGCAAGTTACAACAAAATGATTCTGTTGCATTTGGAATGCACTAAGAATATAAGTAGTTAATTAACAAAAGAAAATAACATTACATACATCAGAACAAAGAACCTACTGTTTCGTGAGGAATTCGTTTTACTCTTTTTTAACAACAATAGATTTATTTACTTAATATTTTTAAAAATAAAAAATATTCAAAGTAGATAAGTATATAAAGTTCGTAAAGTATAGGTTATTTCGTAATTTAGTACATTAGTTATTATTTATCAATTCTTCACAATCTATTAATATTGTAGTTAGATTGAACCTAGATAAGATTACAGTGTCTTTACTATTTTGTATATATTTATCTTAGTACAATTTTACTTTCTTGGTTTATAATAATAACAAACATATAAGTAATTAAGTTAACAGATTAGGCACTTACACAATAAAATATTACTAAAATGCACACTGGTATTAGCAAACCTGATAGCGTGATTTAGTAAATGCTTTTTACTCACAAACCAATACAAGATATAAAAGGAATTACATAATATATTACTACAAATTGTATCAATCAAGCAGCGTAGCCCTACGGCTACAAACCTTGGGATGAGGTAACTTCCACGTAACGTGAAAGAATTTCCTACGCGCTGAAAGAATCACCTACCTAATACAACTTAAAAAAAATATATTATACTTAACTTATTTCTATTTTAGTTGGAGACTGGGGCGGGTTCACTCGCGGTTTATTACGGAAGCTTGCTCTGGCCGTGTGCGCCACTTGCACAGCATGCTCCTGGATAGTTTGTACTTGGCCTACCAGCCACTTTTTAACTCTGGATGCTCCATAGCGGCAAATAAAATATGTGATGATACACGCTAACATCACAACTGCAACGGCCCATCCAATGTAGGAACGAACCATAGTCTCCTTAATCTCTGCTTCAGATTGAGCAATGATTACTTCGTCTTTATTAACTGTATTTCCCATTATAAAATATTAAATTTACTTTTAGTTAAGTATTTAAATGTACTTGTGTATTTGTCAGGTTTCAGAAACGAAAAGAATGATTTCACTAATGTTAAGCTAACGTTGATACTTATGGCCTAATTAAACTTATAAATCGAAACGTACGGTTTTTCTTGATATTCGGCCGCTACGCGTAGTGTAGCTGAGCGGGCGACTATTAATATCCGCTCCGCTTATGCCGATATGTTTATTACTAACCACCGTAGGTCTAACATTATTGTTGTTGCTACTAGTACTTGTTGTTTGGCTAATGCTAGTATAAGCGGGTTTTAACCTATCTATGGATATCATTACGTTTCTACCAGGCATTTCTATTAAATACGTTTTTTCTTTCCTATTCAAAATTTTAAATGGACCATCGTACGGGGGTTGTAATGATTTCCGTACTAGGTCACATCTGACAAAAACGTGTGTACAGTTACTTAAATCCTTATGCACAAAAACTGTGCGGGCATCTTTATGTATAATTGGTTTAGGTTTAAGCTCGTTTATTAATTTACGTAAATGTTCAACATATTCAGTAGCGTTTAATATTTTAAAATTAGTCTGAGAACCTATAAAATCTCCTGGTAGCCTTAAAATTTGACCATACGTCATCTCAGCGGCACTAACACTAGTGTCGGCACGCGGAGCTGCACGAAGTCCTAACAGTACTATAGGTAGCTCTTCAACCCACGTTTTAGAATCCAACCTAGCCATAAGTGCGGCCTTGAGGGATCTATGCCATCGCTCAACCATACCATTACACTGCGGATGGTAAGGAGTAGTGCGAGTTTTATGTATGCCTAGTAATTGCATTAATTGTTGAAAAAGATTGCTTTCGAATTGTCTACCCTGGTCACTAGTAAGCTGAACAGGGCAGCCAAATCGCGAAATCCAACCCTCTAAAATGACTTTCGAAACAGTTTCGGCTGATATATCCCTCACAGGAAATGCTTCGGGCCAACCAGTTTGGCGGTCTATCACGGTGACGAGATACCTATAGTCCTGCAAAGAAATCGGCAACGGACCTACTATATCTACATGTATATGGGAAAATCGTTCTGCTAACGGAAAATTACCTAACTCAGACTTATTATGTCTATATACCTTTGCACGTTGACATGCTATGCATGACCTTGCCCAATTAATTACATTTTTATTTAAATTAACCCAAAAAAATCTTTCACTCATTAGCTTGCGCGAGGTACGAATTCCTGGATGACTAAGATTGTGGACAGAGTCGAAAGCTAAACGTCTAAATTGTTCCGGTAAATATGGTCTCGCTCTATTTGTTGACATCTCGCACCATACAGATAAATCTGTACTTGGCAATATTATTTGCTTAAAATTCCATTTACTGTTTGTGCGCAATTTAGCTAACTGTTCGTCATTACTTTGTGCATTGCTGATATCTGCAAAATCCAATACCGATGAGCTAACTATAGTTTCGATTCTCGATAACGCGTCCGCTACTACATTTTTATCACCTACAACGTGTTTAATGTTCGTAGTGAACTCGCTTATAAAAAGAAGTTGTCTAACTCGTCTTGGTAACTCACTATCACTGCCGATTTTCGAAAAAGCGAAAATTAGAGGTTTGTGGTCGGTGAATATTACCAAGTGTTGACCTTCAACCATATTCCTAAAATACTTCACTGCAAGATATACTGCCAGCAACTCCCTATCGTAAGTACTGTATTTCTGTTGAGTTGGCGATAGCTTCTTCGAGAAGTAACCTAACGGTAACCACGTGTCACCTATTTGCTGTTGCAGCACCGCTCCCACGCTCGTATTCGATGCGTCCGTCATAAGTGCAAGCGGAATATCGGGTTTCGGATATGCCAGAAGCGCTGCATTTTGCAATTGTAACTTACATTGAATAAATGCATTGTTTGATTTTTCGTTCCAATCAATTACAGTTTTATCTTTCTTCTTAGAATGTTTTAGATAAGAATTTAACTCAGCTTGATATTCAACAGCATTTGGTAAATGTAACCTGTAAAAATTAATCATTCCCAAAAACCGTCTCAGTTGTTCAACCGACTCAGGCCTTGGGAAAGCGCATATTGCGTCAACCTTTTCTTTCAATGGGCACATGCCTTCATTAGATACTTGAAACCCTAAAAAGTCTACTTTAGATTGTCCGAACAGGCATTTATTCAAGTTAATAGTTAAACCGAATTTATTTAATCGCTCAAAAACTAAATTTAAATGATGTCTATGTGACGTCATATCATCACTTGCAATTATGACGTCATCGACATATGTGTAAAGGAAGTCTAAACCCTCTAGAACAGTGTGATTCATAAAACGTTGAAAAGTTTGCGCAGCGTTACGCAAACCAAACGACATGCGCGGAAACTCAAACAAACCGAAGGGTGTGATTATAGCAGTCTTCTCTATATCTTCAGGGGCGACCATTATAAAATGGTACGCACGTTTAATGTCAATTATAGAGAAGATATTTTTACCTTGTAACAAATATGTAAAATCGTGTAATCTTGGGATAGGATATCTGTCCGGTTTAGTTATGGCGTTCAAAGCTCTGTAATCTCCGCAAGGTCGTAATTGCCCGTCCTTCTTAGGAACGACGTGCAAGGGGCTCGCCCACGCACTTTTCGACGGTCTACAAATACCTAGTTCCTGCATGAGTTTAAATTCTTCCCTTACCTTAGCGTATCTTTGAGGTGGCAACGGTCTTGCCTTTGCATGCACCGGTAGACCATTTGTCTCAATATGGTGATAAACGGAATGTTTAGGCGTTTCTTTAAACGAAACAGGTTTGGTAATATCAGGATACTGCGCTAATATATCAAAAAATGGATGACATTTATCAATGGTTTTAACTGATTGTTCATTAGTGTAAACAATAGAAGCTAAAACATTTAAATTTGTAACTTCGTCGATTAACCTACGCGAACTGACGTCGACCAATAATTTATAATAAGCTAAAAAATCGGCTCCTAATATTGGTTGACGTACGTCTGCGATAATAAAGTTCCATTTCAATGCTTTACGTAAACCTAAATCTAAAATTAAAGTTTTAATGCCATATGTATCTATTTTAGTTCCATTTGCGGCATACAAATTATAGTCTAAACACTTGTCACTACAACTAGTTAAACGTACTTTGTTTCTCGGAAGCACAGAAACATTAGCCCCGGTGTCTACTAAAAAAAATAAACTACTAGACTTATCTTTGATACACAGGCGATGATTAACAACTCCTATACAGCTGGTCACCGCTGCTTGCTGCACAGTAGCTAGTTTCCCTGCTGCGGAGCAGCAGGTGCATGTGCAGGTGGAGAACTACCTTTCCACGCACACGGCTGTACACACTTATGTGCATTGCTCTTGTATCGGTAGTGATAGAAGCACATCCAGTCGTCTCGTGCTGCAGCGCGGCGAGGCGTATAGCTGCGACGATTTAGAGATCGCGTACGGCTTCGGTGTTTCTCCGGTCGTCGGGACTTCGATCGAGATCTGTAAATGGACATCTTGTCAAGCCGCTTATTAATTTTGGCTATTTCGGCTATAATCGATGTTGCGCTGGATGAGGCGGTTTGTACCTCTGCGATACTGACAGGTCTAATCGTCTCCATTACTTTATCGGCGACGGAAGCAAGGATATTTAGGTCCTTTGAATCAGTTACGACGAGCACTGCACGTACAGAAGGTGGCAAGTGGTTCTGCCACATAATGTTAAGTGTCTCATTGTTTACCTTGTCTCTTGCCAGTTCCTTCATCCGGCGTAGAAGCTGCGACGGCCGTTGGTCCCCGAGGTCCATTTCTCCAATCAACTTTTGCACTTGCCGTGACTCCGACTCTTCATATATGGCAAGCAAGGTCGACTTGAGTAAATCGTATTTGCCCTCGGCTGGAGGCTTGACCAGAATGTCGGTAACCTGTTGAACGACATTCTTCCCCAGCTTTGCTATCACCAAATGGTACTTTGCTGCATCTGATAGCTTTTGGTTGTACAGCACGGACTCAGCTTGGATAAACCAGGTGCGAGGCTGGTCTTCCCAAAAATCCGGTATGCGCGAGGATACAGTAATCTGCGCCACTTCAGAGTCCTGACTTGGTTGCATTCTGGAAGCTGAAGTAGTGTCCTTTTGCTCGGTCATTTATAATATAATTCACTGCTAATATTTTAAGTTTATTTTTTTAATTTTAGATTTACGCGCAATATTAATAACGCAATACGGCGTGGCACTGTTTTTTAAATGTCGGAAGGTCACCAATGTAATAGTTATATATATTAGAGTTATGATTTTGAATAAAAAGACTATTAGTTTTTAGATACTTTATATTGGTAATAAATGATAGCGCGTGTTTACAGTGCCTGCCAGCGCATTACTGGCGAGGAGCGTTCACACAAAGCAGGACCGAGTGTCCTGTTACATTGCATGTATTATGTAGTTACATAGCATTTACAATATAATATGTAGTTATAAGATAAAATTTTACTAGAAAAAAACAACTAGTCTCAGAAAGCTCGAGTAAGAATCGTACCCACGACCCTGGATTACGGGTTTAATACTCTGACCGCTGAGCTACTGAAACCGCAGAAGACTCGTTGATTTTTTTAAGTACTTTGTGATTTACGCTGCAGGCCCGCAAGTTACCCTCACAGTCGAAAGAACACTTGATCCAACGGTCGTGTGTTCGATTCCCAATCCAGCTTCCTGAGACTAGTTGATTTCTACAGGTGATATTTTATCAAGTTTTTGTTCTGTTAATGAACAGGTTTATTGTCCTCGTATTTTCGGCAATTAAGAAGTGTTACATCTTCTTTGGCTGCGCAAAAAGTTTTATATTAGATTGAGTTATGATATATAGTGTAAACAGTTTGTATTAAATTAATAACAAGCTTTTATTTTCGCATTCACAATTCCTTATCTTTTATAAACTTAAATTATTATCTTTTACTGAAATAAAGCGACTACCTCAAGCAGGCCTCAAGTTCAATTGAGACTTACCAAGAAACCCATGTTAAGTTTCCATATTGCTGTGTATTTTTTTTTTGTTCTTAACTAATATTATTGTACTAGTTTCAGCCTGTGGCATCGCCTACATAAAATATAGTATGTCTTCTTCGATGAAAATATGATTGCAAATTATGTTAACCACGTAACGTGTTTCATTCACAAATAGGATAGAATGTATGAGCGGTTTCATCTGTGGGTGCTACAGCTGCGTGCTACGGAAACGTAGTTACGCGATTTAACGCTACGCGCTACAAGCTACGGGGAGGCAATTGTGAACTAACTACAAACTTCGATCGTCTATAAAATTATTAGAACACAATTTTTGAACTTAAGCCTTTTCTTCATGTTTTTTGTGTTAACGTAAAAAACATTTTGTTTTTTATCAATAGCTATCAGCTTCCGAGAATTCTTCCCGTTCTCTTAACTGACAGGGAAAAGTTTGTTTAGGCCGGACATTGTTTGCGATTTTCCTTTGTAATTTAATGTTGGGTTTTGCTACTGGTGTAGTTTCAAAAGTGTTAAAAGTGCAAAGTGTTCGATTTGCACCCATTCTTCTCCACAGCAAAAAAATAGACGTGCTGAAATAACGATAAACATAAATTTTTTACTAGTAGGTAAACTATACATACTGGGTGGGTAGTAAGTAAAAAATGTATGAACGATTCAAATACACTTTTCTTAAGTTTATTTGAATAAAAAAGTTTGACTTTGACTTTGGCATTGAATATGAATATTGGTTTTCGCCGAATATTATGCAATTAGAAATATTCGTGTTCGACAACATTTATAATATTATGATATTTGTAAGAAAAGTTTTGGTAAAGCGGAACGTTTAAAATGTATCGAATAGCGCTGACAACTGTGAAATGCGTTCACGTGTGCATGGCTTACATAAAAAACATGCAACATATATATGATATAATGGACTATATTTGCAACAATGTTATTATTTCCAAATTGCAGAATTATTAAATCTCATTGATTGAAAAATAACACCTCTAAACTGTATCTATTTGCACGATCATCTTTCATTTATTAAAGTACGTCGATGAAATAAAGTAAGTATACTTGTTTGATATGATCATAATCATCAGCTAATTTTATGTCCCCACTGCTGGGGCACGAGCCTTCCCTATGGATGGATAGGAAGAACGGTCCATAAACCACCACGCGGGCCCAGTGCGGATTGGTGGTTGTTAACGACTGCTAATGCAGCCGGGACCAACGGCTTTACGTGCCTTCCGAAGCACGGAGGAGCTCGAGATGATAAATTTTTGGTCACCCATCCGATGACCGGCCCTTGCGAAAGTTGCTTAACCTCAGCACTCGCAGACCGGGCGCGTTAATCACTGCGCCATCGAGCTCCTGTTTGATGTACTTATAAGAAAAACGGTTCTTTATATTTTTTTTTATAAAACAAAGATTTTATAGAAATAGCGTTTTTCGAATTTCCAGACTTGAATCCAGTGAATCACATTTGCTTGTAAACAAATCGACAGAGCGCTGTTTCACGGTTGCCATTTCTCTCCGCCCCATTCCAACGACCTGGTCAACGCGAGCTGTGGTCCAAGAGCTCGGATTGTTCCGCTCTAGATTCCGATCCGACCGCTTAGGAGACTCTAGTAGGGAATGGAAACACGCTTGCGTGATGCCCTTGCATGCCCTTCTGAAACCCTCTGAAGATGATAACCACGACTTGTGGATCCTCTTAATTTTCTCTTCGCCTACTAAAATCTGGTTACGCTGTAAAGGCCATCTATGGCCATCAGTAATTAAGTTGAAAAAATGGTGAATTCACGATCGCGTTACTACATCTATTATCACATAGTAATAAGCTTCGAAGTACATAAGAATATAATAGAATAGAATAGAAAAAGTATATTAGTGACATAACTATTACAAATATCACAATACAGTACAATACAAAATAAAACAAAACACACAACACAATACAATTTTAAGTATGGCACTAAAAGGTATCCACTCAGCATAATGTCAGGTAACCTAAAAAAGTAACCTGACGCTGGTCTTCCGCGAACACCTTAGTGACACCTATATTTTTTCAATTGTTACGCAACCAAAATTGTATCTCCTTTCCATTATGCTCTTGTTTTTATTCTTTTAGGCAATGTGGAGACAAATTTAACGCATAATTAGAAACGAGAACACTTCAAACATTCACGTACCCACTGCCTTCAATTTCACCCAGTTTTATGGAGGTATTCTCCACAGACGCGGTAACTCGTAACGTTTTTTCATAATCATTGAGATTGTACTAAAAATATTTTGTTTAACTCATCGTCGAGTGTAACAGAAAAAAATACTCCTCCGTAAAAATGTGTAATAAATTTTATTGTTCATAAATCAAGCCAGTAAGCGGTCGAGAGATTAGATTCTTTATGGCTTTCAATTTTGTATCCGTGAGCTTTGGCGCACTTATCAGCTATATATAAGGTCACATTTTATCAACTGCAAATATTTTGAGGATAAATTCAACAACATATATATATATAAACTATTTTTATGAAAAAACCTAAAATTTTTATACGCTAGTTTTCAAGAAAAACGCCAAAAAACATTACGATTAAAAAGAAAAATAAAGCACTTTCGGTAGTTCCAATTCAAAGGAGCCGAAACAGAGAGGCCACAATGCCTTCACCGCTTACACATGCCCCTAGTTTCATTCAAAAGAGATGACAGAAAAGCCGCTCTTAAAAATATTACAATTATTGTGTCAGGATAAGTTTAAAAAAAAACTAGCCTGAATTTTTTTTAAATGCTAGGGTCTTATTTCTCTGATATAATTAGATGTTTTGTCAAATTATTTGCAGTTGATAAAAAGTGAACTTATATACAACGTGTAACAGAAAGGTGTGGTCGAAATGAAAAGATCCAAAGTGTATCCGATTTAGATCTTGTATGCAGAGTTACTAAGACAAAATTATTAACTTTAATGTGTCATTCATATTTTAATTCAATATTTCAACTGTGACGTCACAAACAAAATAAACAAGTCTCAGCCCTAGTAGTTTAGTAACCTCCGTGTACTAACATTTATGGTCACTGTTGCTTGCTTATGCGCGCCTGACGCGCATAACTTCATTAATACAAATATTTCATTAACCATTGCATGACAAATTAAAGTTAATATGTCTTAATAACAACATATACAAGTTCTAGATGGGATACACTTTGAATCATTGCTAAGATGCTAGTTTCATGTTTAGTATGAGTTACCAAGTTGTCTCAAGTCTCTCCGCACTTTTTAAAGCTCGTACAAGAAGTACTTCTTGTTGTTGTTACAAGATTAAAGTCTGCGGCCTAGTTAGAATCGGATAGTAAAAACGCATATTTTTTAATATTATACCAGAGAGGAATAACACTTAACCTTAATCTGAAGGACCTAAAATTAAGATTGTGCAAGCGCATTTTCCGGAATTCTCGTTTACAGAGAAACTGACTAGCGATAATGTTATGACGACAGACTTAAATAAAATAGTGACAGCTAATTAAGTGAACTTCAAATAACCCATACAGCACTTATTATGTATCTTTTATCGTAATTGAAACCGGAACCTCTGAATCGGAGACCATCATCAGCTCATAATGTCCCCACTGATGGAGCACGAGCCTTCCCTGTGGATGGGTAGGGAGAACGGGTCATAAAACCACAAGCCCAGTGTGGATTGGTGGTTATTAACGACTGCTAATGCAGCCGGGACCAACGGCTTTACGTGCCTTCCGAAGGACAGAGGAGCTCGAGATGGTAAATTTTGGTTACCCATCCGATGACCGGCCTTTGCGAAAGTTGCTTAACCTCAGCAATCGCAGACCGGGCGTGTTAACCACTGCGCCATCAAGCTTCGAATTGTAGACCGGTGGTCCATAAAGGCAGTAGGAGCAGTTCAATCAAAACCTAATCAATAAGCTTGTTTGCTTTAATGACTCGCCCACGCATTTACTTTGCGATGTGTAGGAGGTGGCAACGTTAGTCCTATTGGTCAGTATTTTGAGTTTGTTTTACTTATTTGGTTTGGCCAGCTGACAGGTCCTCTGCTCACTCCTGCTCCCACGTGAATCTCTGACTGACAGTTCAAGATAAGATCAAATCACACATTTCGAATCTTTAATGGTTTGTTAGACCGTTTGACTATAATCAAAAAAGAGTACGCATAAGAAATAGACAAACAATAAAATAATCGTTTTATAACTTGGTGACGATCAAGGTGGTTGGCAAGAGCTGGACGAGAGTAACCGCGGATCGTGCTTAGTGGCGTGCATTTGGCCTCTCCAATAATATGTTAGCGATGGAATAATAAGTTGATAATGATGATAATGAATATACTAAATATGAATAACAGTGTTATTTAGCTTGCAAAAGTAAAGTTACAATTTATTTCTAATTTTAGAAGGTACCAAAATAATAATAACATATTTTGTTGACTTCGGCTTATACTCGTGCAAATAGTCAAGTGGAAGTATACAAAGACGCCGATAATTCACCTATATTAAAACGACGAGGCATACCGTAGGAAATTACATCATAAATTGGGCAAGCACCAAACGTATAAGTTACTAGCATTAATGAAATTAATTTTAATTATAACTTGATTATTAGAGCTGTTTGAAATAAGAGCAACGAAATAGTATTTTGATTACAAAGTGTAAGTGAATCATGACTTAATACTTACTTGCACTTTAAGCTGTATAAAATATTATAATTACTTTATAAATAATAATCATTATCCTCATCTTAGCCAAAAGACCTCCACTGCTTTAAAATATTACATTACAATTACTTAAAAATCTTACATTCTTAGAAATAAATTTGATTAATTTGCAATGAAAATCTTTATTACGGACCTACTGTTTATTTTATATGTAATATTATGTTATACTGACGATTCGAACCCTTCGCAGGGTCCATGATCAAGTAAGACTTTCCCTGTTCCACGCACCGCACAAAAGTCCTATTTAAATGTATAAGTGTTTATGTATTAATTCACTTTTACTTACGCTTTCAAGGTGTACAATTAAAACGGTTGATATTTTGAATACACTAATAAAGTTAATAAAGAGCCTAAAGTCCATTAAAACGGACATCTTAGACTCAACTAT